>OX463855.1:23311457-23787888 GCA_949825065.1 Odontocerum albicorne
TATATATATATATATATATATATATATATATATATATATATATATATATATATATATATATATATATATATATATATATATATATATATATATATATATATATATATATATATATATATATATATATATATATATATATATATATATATATATATATATATATATATATATATATATATATATATATATATATATATATATATATATATATATATATATATATATATATATATATATATATATATATATATATATATATATATATATATATATATATATATATATATATATATATATATATATATATATATATATATATATATATATATATATATATATATATATATATATATATATATATATATATATATATATATATATATATATATATATATATATATATATATATATATATATATATATATATATATATATATATATATATATATATATATATATATATATATATATATATATATATATATATATATATATATATATATATATATATATATATATATATATATATATATATATATATATATATATATATATATATATATATATATATATATATATATATATATATATATATATATATATATATATATATATATATATATATATATATATATATATATATAATGATCAAAGATTATATTCAACAAGAATAAAGCACATAACGAAATGTAAGAAATTGAAGGAGATTGTGTGAAGGGGAAAAAGAAAATAAAAAAGCAGAGACCAGCAACATGGTTCAAGAAAATAGTCGGTAAGTATAGATAGAGAGATGTATTTTGTTTTGTTTCTTTTCTCTCTCAATATTTCTATAATTAGAAAATAAGCAATAGCCGAAAGCCTTTAGACAAGACGCTGGAGAAAAGCCTAACATATATAGGTATGTGTACATACACATAAACATACACATAAACCTATATATGTTAGGATTCTTATTTTGGGCATGTTGCCAGAAAGAACAACGAAAGTTCTGAGAAACTAGTGATTACTTGGACAGCTGAGGGAAAACGAGAAATATGATCTCTTACAAGATGGATGGACCGAATACAGGAGTTAACATGATCTTCTTTAAACGCTACACTCAACAAGGCTCAGGATTAGAAAGGGTATAGACAAATGGTGTACCAAGTTCCAGACATAGCAAAGGACCACATCTCTCAGCATTGAGCACGCGACGAAGAAGAAGAAAAATCAAAACAATATTATTGTCATTTTAATTGCCAACTACGAAGACGACAACATTCTTGGAGATATTAAGAATTATACTCGTAATTTAATAGTTTTGTATTTCACGAATAAAATATCGAAACAGAGTTAAAAAATATAAAAAAATAGATCTCCATCTTAGCATTCCTTGGTTTCATTCAACTGGTCAATCAAATATGGTCAAAGGTTAACGTTTTGTCTTCTCGTTTGTAACATTAACATGTAAGGCAATGCTGGGTACCTATGCCTATTTTTTGTGAGCTGGCCGGGCGTACTCTCTAGTTAAATTGGGCGACCAGAAAAACAAGGTTTCAATTATGATGTTTATCGATTAGATCATGGAGAAATTTCAACCGGTTCTTGAGTTTGTTGATTGTGTTATTGTATTTTACATGTGTTTCGGTTTGCATAGTCAGCAATGATCTCTGAGATTATTATATTTGATAGGATGTTACATTTTTAATATCACAGTAGTTTTTTTTAATCTCTAATGCCTTGATGATAGTGCTTTGTAAAGTAATTTATTTTTTTACAATAAAAGGATTTTACCTGTAGAGATCTTATTATCTGGTTCTGAACTGCCTTGGAGGACCTGAAAATCTTTAAGCAGGCCCCGAACAGGAATTGAGAATAATATAGACGTCATGGCAAAATGGGTAATTTGATTTGATTAATCGTACTGTGGTGAGTAAGTAACATAGTTCATGCGACACTTGATGTAGTGCTCATAGAACCTGATGTCTTGAACCGAAAAGGGTTTGATTTGTAGAACGCTCAGTATTGCCCAGGAGGCAGAATTCTGGGTTCAATTCAGTTCTATCCCACCCCCACCCACGCTGTTATGGAGGAAAAAATAAGTCACAACCCAGCACGATGTTCGCTAGGCGATCAAAACCTTCTTTATTTTTTTATGAGCACGATATCACGGTGTGACGAAGAAGCAACTGCTCAAAGCGGCTCCTCCTCATGTGGTGACACACCTGAGTGGGGAAAAAATAGTAGTGACGAAGGGCTTAAGGTCCGTAGATTTTGGATGGATATAATTAAATGCCTTTGGCACGATAAAAAGCAGAATAAGTATGTTATATTCCACTTCCAAGGTGCTGAAATATATTTATGACTTGATATGTTTATTATATTATTTTTAAAAGCAATGTCAAAGCATAATGAAATCGTATTTCATCATCATCATCATCAATGGCACTACAGCCCACTGTGGGCCCCGGCCTCCTCCAGCAGTCGTTGCCATTCCCCCCTATCCTGGGATGCACTCCTCCAGTCCCTGATGCCAATCACGTTTGCATCATTCTGCACCCCATCCATCCACCTAAGCTTTGGTCTGCCCACGCTACGTCTTCCTTGGGGCTTGGAAAAGAGTACTTTGTTAGGCATTTCCTCTTCTCCCATTCTTGCTACATGCCCCGCCCAACGTAGCCTCCCAATTTTGATGTATTTTATAATGTTGGGCTCTTTGTATATGCTGTATAACTCCTCATTATATCTCACTCTCCAAGATCCATTTTCCTGTATGGGTCCGAATATTTTTCTGAGTATTTTTCTTTCAAATATTAGAAGGGAAGATTCGTTCTTCGTATTTAGTTCTATAAAAACCAACAAAATCACAGCAATCCCTTAGTCGCTGCCCTGGGGGCTTACGAGAGTAAATCCGACCTACCCTTCCGTTATAAGCACAAGCTCCCGAAGCATTATCTGTTGCCTGACTAGTCCACCTACAGTATTAGCTGGGACGACCAAGGTCTGAGTGAATGTGATGGAATACAAGTAACCTGAACGAGTGGACTTGTTTTTGCTAAATACTTAGTGTAATAATTGTTATCTAGTTATAAGTAGTATGTAAGTGTTAATTATTTCTAAGATCTCATATATTAAGATTGATTAAATAAAATAAAATGATATGTAGGAAAATAAGATTAAGTAAGTGCATAAATGATAAAATATAATTAAGATTAGTTAAGTAATAAATTTGTATACATGTATAGCCTTGACAAATGTTTGTACAATATTTTACTTTGTTTAATAAAAAAAAAATAAAAAAACGTATTTATTCATTTCTGAAAATTTCAAGGGTAAAGTAAATCATGAGAGCAAGCGAGAGACGTAGAATAGATGTATTTGGAATGTAATGCTGGAGAAGAATATTACGAATTCCATGGACATCAGTGCAAACTAACGCCTCCATTCTCGAAGAACGGAGAATCACCGACATATCTGACTAAGTAAGATACGCAACAAGACTATCCTTAACTACTTTTCGAACCTAAGAGTTAGTGATGGATAGAGAGGAGTCGTCAAGGGCTATCATTGGACTCACAATGTTCAGTCTAGAGCTACACGGCAGGATGGTGATGATGAAAACATTGGACTCACAATGTTCAGTCTAGAGCTACACGGCAGGATGGTGATGATGAAAACATTGGACTCACAATGTTCAGTCTAGAGCTACACGGCAGGATGGTGATGATGAAAACATTGGACTCACAATGTTCAGTCTAGAGCTACACGGCAGGATGGTGATGATGCATTTTAAGCTAAATTAGTTGTGTTCAATTAAAATATATGTCTTCAAAATAATAATTTGAATCGTAACATTTTTGATACTTGAGAAAGGAATAATCCGATAATTTGTTATTCTCGTATTATTAGTTTCCTTATATGACAGATTGTACTCTACAATTAAATTAAAATTTCATGGTAATTATTAGTTATTTCCATCACGTAGTCTTCACTATTCTGTTTCATTTTAATTGCGTAATTTTAACGTCAAAATGATAAAATTTTGAAAGGGGTCTGTGTAATAATTACATATCAGATGTAACATTTTGATAACTTGTTGAAGCAAAGATATTGTCAAAATAATTTCATCTACATTTATTGTTTTGACGCGTTTATGTATAAAATATTTAACGCAAAGTTGTCCGTTTTCTTTAACTCATAATGTTGACAGAATGTTAATTTCAACCCATGTAAATTTTATTTCCAATCATCATTATCACCGGTATAATGGATATTTTGTAGGAACATGTGTAAGAGCTCGATAATGACAACGATCCCCCTATGAACTTGGCAATTGAAGCTTTGTCTCGTATCTGGGATATGTGAGCTCAATTTGAGATGAGTTTTTCACAATCATATTACACTGATTAGATTAAAATATTTTTCTTCACTCTATAAATTGACCGACGATCTGTTATAATTTTTTGTTTTTTTTTAGAATATGGATTGTGAGCTCTCATCTTTTGGGCGGTCTGCCTAGTGGTTGGCTCTCAGAGAAGTTTTAGTGGAGAACGATATACGAAATTCTTGTTCCATTCATTATTTTCACGTGTTTTGTCGTCTTCTTTTTTACCCTATCGTAAGCGATGCCCTCGGTGTCACAAAATATTACCTACTTCAGAGGTTCTTTAATCGAAGGTTCGATTATTAGGGCCGAAAACCATATTATCTCCGAATCACACTTTTCAACATGCCTGCTTCATCAATTCGGAAATGTTGAGGGGAACCATGCGAATGAATGAATGACAAAAGTACCAAGACATCGTCATTATTTTCAAATTTGTACGAGTATTATTTACTTAGTAGAGGTATTTTTTCTGAAATCTTTCTCAAAAGCATTTTATTTTTAACAATTTTTTCGATTTTATGGGGCTTTGGAATTTGTTTATTTGAAAAAAAAAAGGCCCCGAAGTAGTTTTGGCAATAGCTCTTCCTGAATAGCAGAAATTTTGATTAACATTCGGAAAATTTAAAATACATAGATGTCAATCCCTCATCTAAACAAATGGTTAATTATTTTGACTGAAACTCTGACATTGATGTAGAATAAAATATTTAACAAATTTTGCAGAACGGCCCGATAATTTATGCCTCCCCGTGTGTGCATAATTGTATTCATAACTGCAACGTGGATGCATTTCGGTTGCAACACATTATTCAACGAAAAGTTGTTAATGGTGAGCAATTTAAAGTTTTATTTTTCTTGTTTGTTTAGTCAATGTCTTGAATTACGAGTGCTTCTTCTGAAGAACTAATGTAAATATATCAATCAATGTATTTCAGATCTCTTGCGCCATTTAATGACCGAAGTAACTCAAAGAGGTTTAAACGTAAAAAAAAATATATTGTTTTTTTGGAAAGATATACACGACACTTAAGTGTTCTTTACAAACCATAGCAATATTTACTGTAAAATAGATAAAATATTTTTACACGTACGGTGCAGGTTATTATTAGCAATGATGAAAACAGAATATTGAAAGAAAAAGTATTAAAATATAACAAATCAAAACCAATCAAAGAAAATACCAAGTTAAATAAATTTTCAAAAAAGTAAGACGAAATGAAAATAGAATAATCAGTCTTCCAGTCAAGACTTAAGACTCGGTAAATACCAGAGAAGAATCTTCCTAAGCTGAACACCATCTTTATTAAAAAAAAAACAACCAACAATTGTTGCATTCTCACCACCGATAAATTATTTGTCGTTAGCAAATTGCTATTTTACATATTTGAATTGTAATAGGTGTCTTAACAAGACGGCGAATAAACAATCAGGGAAATCATACTAACCATTATCAATTTTATGTTATTTACCTGTTCATTTTTACTTGAATTTTATAATAAAGACATATAGTATAACGTGGTCCATCGAATCATTCTTTTGCTGCTCACACGAGTACGTTGTTCACCACGTTGGAAATTAATATAACAAATTAAGCCTCTTTTAAATTTGTTAATAATTTTTTTGAATCTATGAATAATTTTTATATTGTAAGTTTCGCTTTTGTTTTAAAATATGATGAGAATTTACAATCATTATATAAATTTCGTTTTTACTTTAAAACTTTTAACGTTTTCCTAATGATGATTTGATTACTTCGGAAATTAAGTCGTTTTATAATTGTGTTTTTAAATAAAAAGATACATTTGATATTAATTGTAATGCATCATATTTTTGTTATAAATGTACAACTTGCAATTTCTTCCAGTGCATCTGAAATATATTATAGATGCTTTGATTGAAAACCAGATTATCTCCCTCAAAATCAAACCCGCAATTCCCCGGCTTTCAAGTCAGGCATTCTTTCTAGTCCAGGCCCAATAGGATGTCGGTCTTTTTCTTCATATTGTGTCAATGACACTAAATTATTTTCGTCTAGAATTCTACAACCTGCACATCACTGGACGTTCCATGAATCAAGTCCTTTTCGGTGCAGTACTTTTGGCTCCTCATCGCAGATACAGTCGATGATGCATCAAGCAATATTTCCCATTATGTCATGTTGTTCTTGTTTCCCCCGAATCCTATTCGGAGCCATTGAAGATATTTTTTGTCCTTCAGGGCAGTTTAGAGACAGTTTGTAATGCTTCTACAGGCAAAATGGAGCCCGGTAATCTTCTACACTCGTTTACCTTAGCGACATCAGGTTGTTCTTCCAGAGGCATAGTTTTTATAGGATCTCAGTAAGTTTTATATCATGTACAAATAATAACCAATTCGACCACAGAAGTTGTCAAAATGAAATAAAGATTATGGTTATATTTCTGAGTATTATTACTGATAACATATTGCGTTACGGAAGATGATATTTGCAGGAAATAAAATAATTATTTTAATTCCATGCCGGTAATGGATATTTCACGCTTCACTGGCAATCCTTTCGATAGGCGCATAACGAAAGGAATTAACTTAAATTTACATCGATGTTGTCATTATGTTTCCAGTTTTCCGTTGTAAAAATATAATAAATTTTATTCCTTACTATTCTATCTCGTTTTATTCAAACCATTGACGCCAGTCGAATGTAAGAACGAAAAAAAAAATTATATTTCAGATTATTATTTTATAATTTATTTTTAGAAAAATCAAATTGTATACGAGTATGATATCTAGTTCAGATTTTTAATAATTCGTGAGACTCGTGTCTGAATTGGTTATGCAATAATTCGTAAGACTCATGTCTGAATTGGTCAATTGAAGAGTGTGAACTGAAAGCAACATTGTTGAGCGAGTTTTGCATTGTATTGTGTTATATTGCGCTTTCATTATATACATTACAGCCTGGCGAGTTAATTGCCACGTGGCAATCTCTTTCAACCAACTACAAACATGTTTTAGACACCTGAAAACAAATTGATGTTAAATTTAGCCATTTTTAAAATTGTTTTTATATTCTTATGAAGGATGAAGACTAAGAAATTGATTATACGAGTATATTCATTGCCTCCGGTAAGCGACGAAAAATCGCAGATTTTTTTTAGTATAACGATACGTACATATATGTACATACCATAAACCCATTTTTCTGTTAAGATAGAGATTATCAAATTTTTAACTTCCTTACGTAGGATACAAATTATTTTTATTCATTCATCTTCTCGTACAGTTCTGAAGTTTTGAAAGCTGTAAATGTAAATTATTTTACCTTTAATTTTGAATCTTAAATCTTATTATTTTATTCTTATCTCAATCCACGTCTTCCATTCATGTTTGTATTGTGGATTTGTTGAGTAAATCTTTCGTCACCTATTCGTTCTATATATCCTAACATACCATCTCAGTATACTTTTTCCATCCTGCTAAACCCATCGATTTATAATTCACATCTATCCTTAATAAATACGTTTCTAATTCTGTCTTACGTCGGCACATCCCATATTCATTCAAGCGCATTTCTACTACATTTACCGATCTCCTTTCATTCGTTTTCTTAGTCCAGTCTCATTAATCGGAATACGGAATGAAGCGATTAGAGATGAATGTGAACTTAAAGTTGATGTGTTCAGTAAGATGAAGAAGAGCACTCTGAGATGGTTTGGGCACGTAGAATGAATAAATAAAGAACTACTAACAAAAATAATTTACAATTCAAATGTTATTTGAAGGCGTGGTAAAGGAAGACTACGGAAAGTATGGTAAGATAAAGTACAAGATATTTTTAATAAGTCAATGTTAAATGTCAGAGAAATCGTAGGAGCTATATGAGAAAGTGTATGGATGTAGAAAAGGCGAAAGACGTGTGTCGCGATAGGAAAGTCTGGCCCTTTCTCCTCTCTGCTTACAGCGTGATGGTATGTTAACATGGATCATGATTACACGTATAAATGAAATCAAATAATCAATGTTACAATAAATGGGTTATATGTTCTATCAGAGACGATTTCTTTTAGAGTGCAAGTAGACAATCTACGTTAGTATTTTTAATGCTGGTCTGAAATAGGGTAAAGCCTGAGGAATATATAATAATTATATAATTAAATAACTCTTTCAAGGTGAAACGTTTTACCTATACACTAAATACTAAATCAATTTTAATACTGAAAAAAAAATGTATTTGAAGTTAAATTTCGCACAAATTTCTTGTAGTTTCATTACCTCACTTTCAAGTTTGAAGCATGTGAGTTTTGAATCTGAATATAAATCTTGAAATTTTAAGGGAAGAAATAGTTATTTAGTATTTAGGCCGGACTGTGAATTCGGACTTTAGTCACAAAACCAGTTTATGAGTCACACAGATTCCAAAATAATTTATCCAATTCAAAATCATACAAATTTTACAGAATAGTATTACTTGGAACTTATATTTAAGTAGTTTTATATTATATCTACTTGAACAAAGTTTTGAAAGTTTTTTTAATTAACATAATTATTCTTCCGTAAAAGTTTACCAATTATATGGATATGCACAAAATTGATTTTTAATTGAAATTGGACCATGTAGATAAAAGAGGGTTGATTTGTTAGCGATTTATGATCGTTAATCCAATTCTGTATCCAGTTTCAATCAGAGTTCAAAGCTTGATGAGGTCAGTGCCGGCTAAAGTGATTGTGGCGCAAAATTGTGGAACATTTTTAGCCTTTACAATTTTACGAATAAACTCATTTCAAGTAATTGAAATTTCCCCAACCGATGAGCGGAGGTTGTTGAACCGAAGTGTTTCTAAATCTGAAGGCTGAAGCTAAAGACAATATCGTCTCCCAGCCACACTCTTCAATATGTATTAAATTCAGCTCGGCCGATTCGTATATATTGAAGGGTACCATTTGAAAGAGAAAAAATGGAAGTCGATCGAAACACTGTAACTATGGTTGATATCAAGGGTGATGAGATCCAGATAATCGCTCGAGGTCCAGGGAAAACTTTTCGATGGAATAAAGAAAGCTTCGAGGTTGTAGGTAGAAACACATACCCCAGTGATTAATACAATTATCGATTTTACAATTTTTCCACTTATTTATCCTGTTTCGCAAAGAGGGTTTGCTTTTAGTCAGCTTATTCATAAGGAAGAATATCTGCCAGGATTCTTCTCATACTGCTAAGCGGTGGCGAAAATTTATTCACAGTGTCATTCACTTGGTTTAATATCTCTATACCACGCGTGACTGAGTGTTTAGCCATGATATTCGTTCTGTAAGTTGGTATGTAGAAGAGAGGGTGATTCCTTGTACGGCTATATTTACAAGGGACATATAAACTTAGAGCTTCTAGTATCGCGGGACAGTTAAAACAACATTGAAATATCTTTAGTAGGAATATCGCAAATAATTTTTGCCTTCTTGTTTCGAGGTTTCTATAGTTACACACCGTGAGAAGTTCGACGTGGCGAGTATATTTTGGGTAATCGCGCTTTGTTCTGTACTATAGATATCTGAGGATTTTTTTGTATTTGTTCTATATTATTCTTATATTTGAGCTGATGAGGAGCCCAAACTGCAGATGCATATTCTAATTTAGTTCTTATAACATAATTTTATAAGTTTCGAAGGCTATCGGTATTGTTAATTTTTTTTAAATTCTCATTATAAAACCGAGTAGTTTATAACAGTCCGATATCAAACGTGGGACATGGTTAACGAATGTGAGTCCTACATTAAAGATTACGTCCAAATATTTGAATTCAGAAACTCTGTTTATTGCTACTCCGTATATAGTATACTGATGGTAGGTTGGTGAAAGTGATCGACTATAGGAAACACAGACCCATTTATTTATATTGAACAGGAGATGATTATGCTCAGTTCAGGAAACTACGGTCTAGGTCCTGTTGTAACTGTGCACAGTCGTAAAGTGAATTAATCTTTTTGAACATTTTCAAATCGTCAGCGAACTATAAACATGTCATGAATAATAAAAATATCTAACATGGGGTTCCACAAAGTTTAGGCGAAACCTTTGACAACCTTTATTTATTCTTTCCCCTGGGGCATTATTTGACAACCTTTATTTATTCTTTCCCCTGGGGCATTACTTGACAACCTTTATTTATTCTTTCCCCTGGGACATTATTTATTGTTGATATGTGGATATTTTTAATTTTTAGGAACACAAGATGATCGCTCATTCAACATATCACCCAAAAGCGGAACTGGAAACAGTCCTATGATTAACATAAATAATTAATTTAGGTTTATTTACAATAGCATAAATCACAATCATTCGCTGATTGAGAATAACCACGTCAAAATGCTTTTTGAATAAATCAATTAGTGATTTCGTTTCAATGAAATTTTCCACACTTTCTATTTTCGGAAATAGTTTGAAAATACACACATAATAAAAAATATTTTCCCAAGAATGCATGAAATGAAAAAGAGAAGCATTTTCTTTACCATATTTGTTTTTACTTAATGGTTATTCTTCTTGTTCGTTCTTCAAATGCGAGGATCGTGATCAACATGGTTATTTCCTAATACAAATAATATTTTGTTCAATGTAGCGCTTCTTGAAATGAACACCATGCTGGTTTTTTTCAACTGGTTTCCCCATCGGATGGGTGCTCAGTCTCTGTTCATTTTGTCGTTCACATATCTTCACACAATTTACCTCTTAAGCTGTCGTCTTCCTCCGGTTCTACGTGTTCAAAGTGTTGTAAGATTTTCTCTTCAATCGACTGTTTCTTCTGGTAGTTCATGCAATGCGCAAGAGTCACCTCTATCACCACATATCAAATATATCAGTTCCACTTATTTTGGTATTGCAAACAATTTAAGTAATTTTGGTATTGCTAACGATTCTACTTATTTTGGTATTGCACACAATTCCACTTATTTTGGTATTGCGAAAAATTCCACTTATTTTGGTATTGCAAACAATTTAAGTAAGTTTGGTATTGCAAACAATTCTACTTATTTTCGTATTGAAAAAAAATTCTAGAAACGTATGCTAATCTTATTTTACACAAAAATATCTAGGAAATAGGGATTTTATAACCTATGAGTTGCATTTTTTTTGCAAAAAAGGAACACCTATGGTTTTGGTATAAAACGGGTAAAGTTTATAATAATTGTTACATTGATAAGTATTTTATTATTACTATGACGACCTCCATGACTTAGTTGGTACGATATTTATTGTCTAGCTCGGTGATAGCGGATTCGATTCTCGTTGGCATTGACTTATAAAAAGGGTTCCAGGTTGGTTTTCGCTTCAACCCTCCTAAACACTTTTCTGGTTGTGAGAGCTTATATGCCCACTTGTACTGTAAATAAGAGTGTAATACGATATGTGAAATAAAAATTTACTTACGACTGATTACATCTGAGATAAGTGAATACATATTTCGAAAAACTCGAATACGTAGGAAAACTTCAAAGAACTACATGTCTTATATAGTATGCCCGCTACACATTAAGTTAAAACTTACAATATTCAGTAGTCAAGTTAGACACTTCAATGTCAACCTATAAAAATTTATTTAATTAAAACTGCAGCTTAATTTAACCGAAACGATACGTCAGATGTAAAACATTACAAATTCAACAACAGTGATACGGCAGTCAAACCAGAACATTTAAGTTTAAGCGGGAATTTTAAATTACATTTAAGGTTTAAGGATCCGAAAGGTTCTAAGGTCCAAGCCAGACAATGAAACGAGAGCCTTTTCAGCCACCGTGGCCTGTCAGCAATAAAACACCGCGAGGGCGTGGCTGAAGAGTGTCAGTCTTACCGATTGGAGGGAAGGACTTGGAAATGAAGTTGCAACATGGGGAAGTGAAGAATTCGGTTTTCATGACGTTTGGTGTGGCATATTAGGACGAGAACTCAAAGCTGAATATTATTTAGTTTCGATCAAAGCTAAAAACAATTTCTGCTAATTCAAATATATTTTTGGATTATTTAAGGGGAATTGCGAGGAATCTATTCACTGTTTTATTTTGATTGCGTTATATTACACTAAACAATGCGTTATATTACACTAAACAATGCGTTATATTACACTAAACCGTGTGAAGTTAGAGCAATTGAAGGAATTTCGCTATTAGAGTAGTATTTTCTTAAACGATGGAGGATTTGCGAAGGATAGGACGAAATTAAAGGATCCGAATAAATATGTACTGTAGAAATTCGTGTACGGGAAGACTATAGTACATGAAACGATAAATGTTAACGTAAGATTGGTGCATTAAGAATGATGAAGAATAACACTCCGAAATGGTTTGATAATGTAAAGTGAATGAATAAATAAAGATTGACATTACATTGCAATTGTGAATAGGAGGAAAGGCCAAAGAAAGCTTGGCTAGACCAAGTGAATTATATTTTGAAAGAAAAAAGGCAAGTCAGAGGAAACGGTCTAGTAAAGGTTAATACATCTAGCGGAGGGGAAAGTTGAAAGGCGCTTTTTAGCAATACTACCGCACGCGAAGAAACAACGACGCTCACATAGACGAACTGTTTTACCAAACTGGGACCTTTTTTTTTGGTTCCCGTTGGGAATCAATATGGAAAACCAGCGTCGTAGAAATTCAGCATTTTACTGACTAAACCACAGAGGTCGTCAACTATATCAGATATAAATTATACCCCCATTATTCTATGAAAATAAAATAGGTATTAAAGTTTAACAGAAACGTTTTTTATTTAAATAAAATCTGGTAACAATAAATTTGTAAAGTTAGTAACTAAAATACTTAAACTCTAATTCAGTACAGTTGGGCTATGAGACAAAATAATTATTGCTTGACATTTAATAAAATACTAGTTATCATTTAATGCTGAAATTATGTTTTTTAGTGCTTCTGTTGCTTCTGATTCAGGGAAATTTTCTAAAATCGTGTTGGCCGCTTTATAGTGTTCATGGAAGATTTTTATAGTATTATCGAGAGCTGACGTTTTGTTCACGGCAGAACGTATTTCATTATAATCAATGCTATTCATGGTTCCTTTTGAAGTGTCAATAAGATCAAATAATTCGCTATTTTCATTTAAAGCCAAGAGAACTGGAGCACTAACCAATGAGAATTGTTCAGAAGTGGGAAAAGTGAATATATTATAATCAGCAGAAGCCTGCCAAGCAAGAGCTGCGTGACATCCGAACAAAAATCCAGCGTTCTGGAATTCTTGATGATGACCTGCCAGATGTAAGACTCCCTGGCATCCGACACCAAGTAAACTACCACCACCCAAAGTGTTTCTTAAAGTCCATTCTCTAACTGGGTTTCCAACACAATCTGTCGTATCGATGGGTTCAAAAGTTCTACCATAACCGATTATTTGTCGAGTTTTGTAGTCTCCATTTAATTCGCATATTATTTCTTGACGTTTGACAGGTTTTCTCGGCACAGGGAAATTTTGTGGATCCCTATCACCGATAAATTCGCCATCCAAAAGATCTCTCAAAGCTGATGACACCAATTCGGATAAGTGTTGATCTCGTAATTTTGAAAGCATTCCATTGGCCGTTACAAGCAAATAGTCACCAGATAGAAGTGCAATTTTGTTTCCAAAATTTAGATTATCTCTGTTATTGCTATACTCTTCTTGCGCTAAGTTTATCAGTCCTTTGTGCACTAGGTGGCCTGTACGAATCATTTCAATAATTTCTGCCATCATCCTTTGGCTTTGGAATACATCGCTATCGATTTGATTGCTTTTCGGTGTTGGGTAACCTGCAGCTTTTGACACCAACAGGACAAGAAGACCCCAAGCTTGCGTGTTGTTTTTGTCATCGTACAAAAGATGTTTTGCTGTCTTAAGAATCGGATGGTTACTGCCAACCTGAAATAGGAAAAACATGTTGTAATTGCCATAGATTTTCAACTCTTCATATACTTTGAATAATGTAAATACATTTAAAATGGCAGAAATTTATTTTTACTTCGTGGAAGAGGGACCAATGACATACGTTTGGGCAAAGTCCTCTTACCTGCCCTGTTTAGGTTAAATTAGTCTATGGTTAGGTTCTAGTAAATCAAGAAGACCTTCAAGATTCCCGTTGAAACCCAGATTTATTTTAAAAGTATTCCAGTCTGGTTTTCATTTAAAACCTCTTTAACATCTTTCTGGTTGGTTGGAAGAGATTATCACATGGCAATAAGACCGTATGGTTATACTGTAAGTGTAATACAATACAAGATGAATTTGACAACTCGAAGCATAAAAATATATTAGCACTATTTCTTTGATATGCTCAAAAAGCTTGCCATATTTACATGAAAGCCAGTTTATCGAAATGTCATTGAGATTATCCCTGCACCGCGACCTAACAAATGTAAAGTCAACGAACTCCCCTGTTGTAGATATTTTAAATTATCAAAAAATCAGAAGGTAACATTAAAAAAGAGATCATGTTAATATGAAAATACGGTGTTATGTTATATTCATGGTGCGTAGGTTAAACAGGCCCAAATTTAGTAAGAATTTCTAAATTTGAGATACAAAAAATGTTTAGGACTTTAGTCTATAGATAAACATGTTAAATAAACATTTATTAACATAAGCATTTACTGGACACACCGTCGTTTATCATTTTCTCGACTTTTTAATTTTAAGTGTTTGGGTTGACCTTAATTTCTTATAGATCCGTTCGAATACGGTACTTAATCTTTTTGATTGGTGGATTCATTCAAAATCGCGAAAATAAATTTACATATATCGATATGTAAATTGAAATGTTCTATCTTCCGGTTTACTCAAAACGTGAATTATTAAATCGGCCTCAAAATTTACCATGTCGTTATTAATGAACCGGTTGGATTAGATTCTTTTCGTTAAATTAACATGAAGAAATTTTTCAATAAACCGTGAGAGAGGGTCAATATTCAAGTTTTGTAACAGGTTACATCTATTTATAATTGCGCAGTTAGGAAAAAACTTAGTGCCATGTGAGGAATTTGTGATATGATTACGTTGATATCAAAATTAGGGCTAATGTAGGATGAGTTGACTGATGTTTCGTTTATCAAAATAAAATATTAATGTGTGATAACCTCCGTGGCCTAGTCGGTAAGATCCAAATTTTTCAAAAAAGGGTTCCAGATTGGTATTCACTTCAAACCTTTTAAACATTTTTCTGGTTGATTGAAAGTTTAGCAAATGTCAATAAACTAGGCTGTAGAGTGGGTTTCATGAGAGTTTGCACTTTTTAACACATTGACAAGCTTAGTGCGTAATATACAAAACGTGTCAGTGTGTTTGTAAATATCTTTGCCATGGTTGGTTGATGCGTTCAGCTGACGTTTGAAGCGTGCGCGCGCAGTGTTTATTTGTCGAAAAATACGGGGACCATAATGTCTGAAGTTACGAAGTTAGGAAAAGGAAGATCATTGTGTGGACAGACTACCTATAAAGAAGTGGTTTTAAATGTTTATAATTACATCAAGAAATGACGGGACACTAGTGAGGAGGTAAATATTCAGGATTTTTATTTATTATTCAGTGAATCACCTAAGGAGTAGTTAAAAAATTATAATATTTATAAATACGTAATACAATAAAACAAAGTTTAGTTTAATTTATTTTTAAAAGATAATGAATTAAATTGGCAGTAATACAATATCAGTTTATGGTAGCTTGCGATCATGTTAATTTATGCCATATTAGATATACAATATAATAATAATTTTCGGCTATATGAAATAGTTTATGTTTTTGTGAATGAACATTTTTTATCAAAAAGTTTTAATAATAATTTATTCCTTTTTTCAGAGAATAATTCTTATTAACGAAGTTTCGATTGCAACTGGGGTATCGCCAAGAACTATTAAAACGATAACATCTTCCTTTAACAAAAACGGAAAAGGAGATGCCATTAGGTCTCCAAAAAATCGACAAAACAAAGTATCTGTAAACATATTATATATTATTCCCAGTTAAGGCATTAACATTGTAGATAATGAAGATTAGTCTGAATAATTTTCTAAGAATGAAGGTATGAAACAATGGTAGGTAATATGCATTGCATATCTACAATGTATGTAAATACTTAGTGAGGAAGAATATAATAATAATTAATTTTTTTGAATCAGTGTTAGGGTAATTTATTAATTTTTACAATACATACCTAGTCGTAAGTAATTTTTAATTGGTCTTAGTATTTATTAATGTTAATTGTGTTTTCTTTGCCTATTGAATAAATAATTTGATTTTATATTGACCATTGATTTAATTATTTTCAATAGGTACATACGTCAATCTGATATTATATTATTATTATGGTAAGTAAGTATTTTATTAGAATGTAAAATATTAGATAGACAATATTTCAAAATATATAATAATATATAACAAAATAAATTAAAATATGGTCATCCTAGACCAGCAGAGCACTCTCGTGAAACCCACTCTACCTATACAACGAAAGTACAATACAATATAATATGTGATTTTTAAGTTGAAAAATATTTTTTGCATTTGCAATGACAGAAAAGATATAATATTTTTAGACGATCGTTATTTTGACTTGAAAGTGCATTTGAATTAAAAGAGACCTTTAACGCACTTAAAGTAGCCTGGTGGTGTAATCCAAAAGTTATTTGTTTATTATTTATTTATAACTTGAGCGTAAATATATCTCGTGGATTTATTGCTTTAAAGCAATTTATTTCTCAATCAACCAGTTTTTTTATTCATAATTATTATCGGTATTCCTGACAGAGCTTTAAACATAGTAAATGAAACAAAATCCTTGAGAAAAAATAACAAAAATATTATTAATCGCTTGAAAAATAGGAATGATGATGGGAATTGCACAGAAGTTAGTGACGAGGACAATTTTGATATGTTTATTAAAAAATTTCTTATAAAATATAAGGATGAAGCACATCTGACAGAATAAGGAAGATCGCTAGAAAGTCGAGGAGAGTGTACTGCGAAAGACGATGTGTTGAATGATATATTGCGTTGGTATACTCCGACGAAGTGCGATTTTCGTGTATACTCCAGTATTCTAAACAGATATTGGCCGATCTCAATATTATCTCCCTGTCACGCTCTTCAATATTTCCGAATCACCAATTCGGATATGTTAAAGTTGACGCCACCCGTATCTTTAACACTTTGAGGCAGACAAAGATTGACCCAATTGAATATTAATCTACAAGAGAAAACGAATGTTAACCAAAAATAAATACAAATTAAACAAACCAGACAAGGGTTCTACGAAGTTTAATCGGGTAAAAGGTTGCAACGGTATTTAATAAATACTTAGAAGTATTCAAAAACGAATGAAAAAGAGTTAAATACAATATTTGCAAATGTCACCAAAGACTTGAAATAAACGAAGAACGTATACTGATGCATATACTCGTATACCTTGTTTAATGGTCGCAGCTACTACTTTCCTATACTAACTCGTATATTCAACAAATGTTATTTTCGCAATACATATTTTTAATCTGTGAATAATAACGGGTTCGATCTTAGAGTTATAACATCCTTGAGTGCTCTCTAAACGACACTATATCAATGGTCCTTTTATTATTATTATTGATCAGACCCCCCCCCCCCTTGAGTGTATTCTCTAGATTGAATAGCGGGGATCCAATTAAAATTTTCCGTTTTGAGATGTCTGAGGAAACATCGTTGAATCGTATTGGCTTATATGGAATAAACATTTTTAAAGACGGAAGTTAACCATGAAATAATCGTTTTCCTGGCTTGATATTTTTGTACATACATGATACATACAATCATACTATTTATTAGTTGGGGTAGCCAATGAGGAAAAATCACAAAATTTTCCTATCACGACATACTACCTTTACCTTCACCACCCTCATAGATCATATCGTACAGTTCCTTTTTTTCCCTTACTCGTTATCTTCCCTGTTTCAAAATTTCATTCACTTAGTCCAACTATAATTTTCTTGAGCGTCCTTTTTCATGACTCCCACTCAAGTTTATATTATAAATTTGTTTAGTCAGTCTTTCCTCAACTATCCGTTTCATATGTCCAAACTTCCTAAATGTTCATTTTTTCAATAACACAATTTTATATCTTACATTTATACATACTCGAATATGTATGATATGATATGGTATACATCGAAAAACCACACATTCTTTACAGTGTACGCATTTGCACTGCGTTCACTCGATTTGTTTAATTTATTTTTCATATCTATGTTATATTCCCACACATCGATGTTGCCACTTAAACCTGGTGAATATATAGTTATTCAATATTTTCAATAAATATAAAATAAGAAATCGATAGAAAATAGGGATAAAAGTGGGAATTGTTAAGAAGTTAGGGACGAGGATATTTTGATATAAATAATGTTTATTTATTTTTTAATTTATAAAGATAAAACACTCCTGATTGAACAAAGAAAATCGTTCCAACGTCGAGCCGAGTGTACTGCAAAATACGATGTGTTGAATGATATGTAATACGTTAGTATACTCCGGCGAAGCGCGATTTTCGTGTATACTCCAGTGGTTCTAAACCTGAATGCTCGATTACAAGGACCGATAAATGTATTATGTACATACTATGTTGCTATCAATAAACCTGTATTTATTTACTTATTTATATCAATATTGTCTGTCGACCACGGTCTTCATATACCACGCTCTTATAGATACACGTATACATCGAAAACCCACACATTCTTTACAGTGCACGCATTTGCACTGCGTTTACTCGACTCGTTTAATTATTTTTTCATGTCCATGTTACACTTCCATACATCGATATTGCCACTGACACCTGGTGTAGTTATGGTAATTCAACATTTTCAACAAAAAAAATGTTTTGAGGGTGAGATTTTTTTCTGCATATACATATTATTTTTTTTTAATAAATTTTTTATTGATATCTTATTTGATGTATTATTTGAATTTTTATTGTTTTCATATTTTTAGAACATGGAAAAAATGCATGGCGACGCGGTAACGCACTGGACGTGAGGAAGGTCGTCGGTTCGAACCCCGCGCAGTGCTACTCCCCTCGAACAACACAGGCACTTCTTCCGCCTAGTGTTCGAGGTTATAAGGATACCTATGATTTCGGTCATATCTATTCTTTAAAAAAAAAAAGTTTTGGCGTTAGAACCTATTGCGATATCTCAAATACATATTTTTTTTTGTTAATTGAAATAATATGTATTTAAATATTAATTTATTTTAATGGTCAATAGTGACACTTTATATTGTTAATTGACTCATCAAATTTATTTTCGACCCTTGAACACTTTCATACATATTCAAACTGCTTTATAGATTTGAACTTGAAAATAAACATCTTTTTAACCTCAATACATGTGAGTAGATGTTACATAATTATTCAAATATATACTGACTAGTTTCCTCAAATGGATGGCCACATTTGCAATTTCATCACTTAGGAGCCATCTGAGATTTGCGAAGGAAAGTGGATACCCCACAATCTTTTCCGCTTCCCTCACAGCTTTATCCCAACTGGGTTTTGTATTCTGCGATGAAAATATTTTTCTTTTTGATATTTTCATCTGACATGAAAGTCGCTTGAAAAATAGCGGATAAACGACACTTGGACACGATTTAAAAACATTATTCATCATGAGATTTATAATTTTAAAGTCTTTAGATTATCATTCATTCATTTAGTTAATATGAAATAGATTTGTGCGAACTCTGTGCTTATCAGTCTGACGTACGCAAAGTGAGGTTATATTGACAAAGTTTAAATGGAATTAAATGTATGTCTGCGCATGTGTCAACTTCGTGCGCATGTGCAATATGCAATCTTTAAACCTGGCGGTGGAAAGAACAACTAAATATTTAAAAAATATTTAGTTTGTTTCTTTTGTTTTTTTTTGGAATATTTGAACAAGAGATACCATAAATATGATTTTTGTTTGATTATCAACGTACATGGAATTTCATATTTTGAGTATTGTTGTCACTTCCATCTAGTTAATTATTGTATTTGAATATAAACCAAATTTGGAAGTAACGTCATCAATATTTTAAATTTTATTGTGTATTTTTAAATATTGGGGTGACCATATGTCAACACTTCTGTGAAAACGAAAAGGTTTCGAAAAACTAGAGTAAAATTGAAGAAGTTTGAAAAGAAGGCGCATATCCTGAATGAAAAAAATACGGGAATGGTTTCACTGTGTTAACATATTATTGTTCAGAGCTGCTGTTTCCAAAATCAAGATAGCCATGCTTATTGAATATATCCAAATATGAGAGGAACTTTAAAAAATAACATTTTAATATAATTGCCATAATGCGACAAAAGAAAAATAATCAAGTGGCTTTTTGACAGAGGGAGAGCGATGAATGAGGAACTTATGGAAGTCTTTACATAGGTATGTGAATGAATGACTGATGCAAGTTCAGAGCGAGTGATGAGAAGGTATTATAACATGGTTGCTGAGATTTTAATATGGTTGGAGTAGTGCATGTGATAACATGTGATTTAAATATACGAATAAGAAGTGTGAATGTTTAGTTTAGTATTTATAACTAATATATGAAATTTATGGTTGAGGAATGAGACTACTTCGTCACAGGACTCGTTTAGTAAAGTGATTGTTTATAGCCACAAAATGGTGAGGGATTTAGATTGTTTTTTATTTGTACTCCACGGTTCGCCTTTCCAGTAAAACTATTTATACAAAACATTATCAGCAGAGTGAACTGCCTAAACCTACATTTTAACATTATTATACTATTATATATTGTAAATGTTGATTTGTGGATAGTGGAAAACTATGGTAAATGTATTTTTCATTATTAAGAAATGTACATAATTTGAACAAATTCTATCTTGTATGTAATATGTCTGTGCGAAATTAGTGTTTATTTTTTACATAT
The DNA here is from genome assembly GCA_949825065.1 of Odontocerum albicorne. Lineage (NCBI taxonomy): Eukaryota > Metazoa > Arthropoda > Insecta > Trichoptera > Odontoceridae > Odontocerum > Odontocerum albicorne. The sequence continues at coordinate 23,332,730 of OX463855.1, forward strand.
TTTTCTGATATGCGTTCTTCATAGCAACACTAATGATAAAATAAAATTTATAAATATCATATCACAAATATGATTCTACTATCACAACTCGAATTTCGAGTTCCTCTGCGGAACTCGATTAAGGAATTCAAAACTCTTGTCATGATAATAATCTCGTCTTAGTGGAAATAAATTTCACTAATAATGTTATCGTGAAATGGATTTCAGGTTCCTTTACCTCAGCAAAATTCGATAAAACAAACTCAGAACTCAAGTTGCGATGATAGCATCGTTTTAGTGATATTTACAAAGCAAATTTTACTATAAATATTGTCATATTCGAATTCATGATTTTTTCCAGCTAAGACTCAACCTTTGAAAAGTATTTGTATGAAATTAATTAAGAATTGTCTAATGGTTATATATGGTATCATATATATTAAAAACTTCCTTTATGAAAGGAAATTGTTATCGTGAAATTATTCTTTTTCTTTATTGAAAGATCTTCAGTGACCTCTTTAAGCAACAGATTCAAACAGCTTTTTTGTGCATGTGATAATATCTTGACAGTCTATAAGATATGAGTGTTTTATGGCCTGAATTTATAAAGATATAAAGTAGGAGAGTTGCTTAAAAAAAGTTAACATGTATTGTAGATAATAAGTGCGAATGTAACTAAGGCCCCTCGTGGTTAAAAATAAGACTAGAAATAAATATAAATTATAGCGAATTCAAAACGGCTTGTAGATACATATTTTACTTTTTTTGCACGAAAAAATGTTAGTCATTTGGCGTGACCTTCACATATTACTTAAAAAATAACACACAAAAATAAATTTATTAGCTTATCCGTCCAGGGGGTCGGAATTAGAAAAAAGATTTACACAAAAACCATTTGGAATTGAATATCAATAGTCCAATAAGGAAAAACTTGTTTATGGTTGTAAATTGTTGTTGCATATTTAATAAAATTAATAAACGACAGATTTAATTGATCCGAAACGTCGTGACTATAATGTATGATGCCATTTAAATAAAAACAAATAATATGAAATTGAAAAACATAAGATAGGATAAGATATCACAAGACATCGAATTACCGGTTTCGAAATAAGATTCAGTTGGGAATCGTGTGAAACTGTAACTACAAAAGGGAAACGACATCATTGATAAAAAAAAACGAAAATCGTAAAAAATAATGTGAATATTGGGAGGAAATATCAAATTTCGGAATGAAATATTCTACACAAAAAAGTTTTTTTTATTGATTTTGAATCAGTCTTAGAGTGTAGATCGCAATGAATTCGTTCACATTGTCTGTGTGGATAGATTGTGGCTTATCAACGATATAATTTTCATTTGAAATAAACTCTTAATCTCTAACTTTCACGTTTTTTTTCATTATTGCCTGGTCGAATGTGTTCGTATCACATTTTTTTCATTATTGCCTGGTCGAATGTCGAAGTCGAATGTGTTCGTATCACATTTCGGAATATTTAATAATAATAAAACGACAATTTATATATTGTTCTTTAGAGAGCAAGCTCTCCTCAAGAGGACTCTAGCTCGGGGCTCGAGTCCAATATTGTGTATGGGGTGCGTTTAAATAAAAACAAATAATTTGTAATTGAAAAATCAAGATAGTGTAATATAGTATATCACAAGACATCAAATTACCGGTTTCGAAATAAGATTCAGTTGGGAATCGTGTGAAACTGTCACTATTAAAGGGGAACTACATCATTGATAAAAAATAAATAATGATTGAAAATTGTAAAAGTTAATGTGAATACTTGGGAGGAAATATCAAATTTTGGAATGATACACCAGAGAGTTTTTAAAATTGATTTTGAATAATTGTTTCTGAATATTAAGTCAATACAGTGCTGAAGATGAATAAAAAAGAGTAGTCAGATGGTTAGATCATGAAGAATTAATGAAAGACGAAAGATTTACATACATAAACTGTAAGAGTGAATAGAAGTTTGAAATGATCCAGGAAATAGTGGTACAATCAAATTAATTAAATTTTGAAAGAGAGAAGAATGAAAAACATTTACATAGTGAACGTGACGTTACATGACGAAGTATATGGATATGGCAGAAGCGAAATATGTATGCCAGGATAGAATAAAGTGGAGATCTGTTCTTTTTACCTAACCCAATAGGGAAATGGGTTAATGGTGTTGATGATAATTAGTGAATATATTTAAAGCAAATCAACATAATTGTGAGATTGTTTCTAATGAATTAAAGTTATAAAATTTGTATATTTATTTGATAAACGTGCTTTTAATTAAAATTTTGATAGCTTGAAGTTACTGTGATTACACTTCTGGAACATATTCTGTATTTTCAATAAATGTAATCAACTTATCATTGCTCACTGACAGGGAACACGCAAATTTGGGTGAATCGCCGTTGTAAAATCACTTGAGAAAATTCATAACAGGAATACAAACAAAGACATTTTAGGTTTGGAAAACTGCTCTCTAAACGACGCTTTATATTATACATTGTCCTTTTATTATTATTATTAGAATGTTGAATAACTTGAAATGAAAGAATTATTAAACGAATATAAAAGTCAGAAGTGCAAGGTGGGCGTGGAAGAGGTAGGCCGAGGAAAACGTTACAGGACTGAATGGACTAGATTTTGAAAGAATGTGAAATGAAAAGTACTCGTATAGTGCCTATGTATAATATAAGATTGTGCGTGACGAGATGGTATGAAAGTGGTAGAGGTGAAATTTGTGTGCATGAATAGAAAAGTTTGGAGATATGTTTTCTCCGCAAAGGACTTCCCTCCATGTAGAGAATGTTTTGAAATTTTATAATTCGTAATGAATGTTATTATACATGTCATATTATTTCAAATCTTGATAACGAGAGTTGACTGCAATTGTACCTGTAAAGTATGGCATATTCAGTATTCTCATTGAACGTAATCGACTTATCATTGTTTACTAGATGGGAACATCCAAATTTGGATAATAAAGCAATTAAAACTATATGATTTTTAAATCTATCACTGTAGAATATTGATAAACAAAAAGCAACATTTAGGAAAAGCAACTACCAAATTTAATAAATAAAATACACATATATAGTACAATGTAACAATAATTTACAGAATTTCGCACGTCAAACTGTGATATCACCGAGTTTAAGAAAAATACTTGTACTTCGCAATGAAAAATAGATTCGTCGTATTAGCACTTCACAAATTTCACTTATATTGATTGATTGAAATATTTTATTTTGATTTATAGATTCACGATATACTATATTATTGTTTATAGATTAACGATTTTCGCGAAAAAACACGTTAAAAGAAATTTTTAAATAATTGCACATTGACGACAAACGCAATTGAGCATACTCGTTGTATAAAAGTAACGTTAGGTTTAGAAGAAGAGTAAACATTTACATCGAATATGTTTTTGTTCCGCTATTTATGATATATCTGACTTGACTGATAAATACCTGCAAGTCTCTGAAAGTAAAAGCTGACGCTAGGAATTGCACAAAGACATATTAGTAAGCAGGTATGGGGACTTGCTAAATAAAGATTTATTAAGTGAAATCAAACGGTGCGAAATGTTTAGGGGTCATGCCGTCACTCTGTCGTTTGTTGTTTACGGTTTCTATTTTGACATTTATGGTAGGTGTTGGATGCGTTTTTTGGTATTTAGGTTATTTATTTGTGTACCAACTAATTTCTATTGTCAATTTACGAGGAGAAATCACTACTCAACGATGATCTCCGTGACACGGTGTTTAAAATACTAACCATTAAACCACGGGGTGTCGGATTGGATTCCCAATAAAATCGAAAAAGGGTCTCAGTTTTCTCACAAGAATTCTTTTAATATGCATATTTTTTGTTAGTAAAAAGAAATCACCATACGAAAATAAGTTCGCTAAGTTGTACTTCATACAACGGAAGTGTAATACGATATGGTGGCCGTTATCTAACGGTTAACATTCAAGATAAACAAGTGGGCGTCACACCTTCGATTCCTGGTTGTTTCAATTCCGGACTGCTTTTACTCTTAAACCGTTTTACATATTAATTTATGTTTTTCTGTAGCTTATGTGCTGCGAACCATAAAATATTATAGCGCTATTGAAAACAACCCAAAAATTGCGCTATATAAAAACTCTGCTCAATGAAAGGATGCAGTAGATTAAACCTACCAATAGTTTTGGAACATTGATCTCCTTACCATAGGAATTTTAGATTTAATTTTTCAAGACTGTGTGCTTGCTGAAGTGCAACAACTTGTACACTATTAACCAACACACGCATAGGCGTGTTCCATTTACAAGATTGCTGACAATCATACTCGATCACAATGGATATACGATACATTACATATGTATACGATACACTACATATAATAGATGGACAGATAGATAGGTATACGATACACTACATATGGTATAATAGATGGACAGATAGATATGTATACGATACACTACATATAATAGATGAACAGATAGATAGGCATACGATACACCACATATAATAGATGGACAGATAGATAGGTATACGATATACTAGATTGACAGATATATAGGTATACGATACACTACATATAATATCATAGATGGACAGATATATAGGTATATGTACGATACACTACATATAATTGATGGACAGATAGATAGGTATACGATACACTACATACAATACAATAGACGGTCCACTTATAAGTTCTCTTTATTGCATTAAATTTACAACTAAGGATCGAAATATTTTGTTCATGAAGAACTGCAACTAAAGAACTTTTTTCTCATACACCAATTGGGGGCGATAATCGGTCCCGTGGGATTAAAAGGGTTAAGAATGTACGAGTATAGTATATGGAATATTGTTCTTAATCATTTAATTTTAACCAACTCTGTAAGGTGCCAAACTTTTATTTTTCATAAACCGAAAAATATTGTGATTTGAGAGATGATGTTGATCTTAAAAATAGTGTTTACTAATTATTTATATTTTAATTACTTTATTATAACTGAGAAATTTTATAATGTGATATAATTAAATTAAATGAATTGTATTCAAAGCGATAATATTCCAACGTTAAAATATAAAATGAGGATCATGGAGTCTTAAATGAATGTAAAAAAACTAATTATAATATTTTTTAATAATATTAACTATTTTCAAGAACATTCTAGAAAAAATATTGCAAATATTATCGAATTACCTTAAATGTCGTCGAAAAATCCTTCCTGCTCTCAACAATAAAAAATATTTGCATCAAAGATTTCGGCTTTAACAATGTCAAAATCCATATTGGAATATTTAACAAGAAGTTAGTTGATTGTTGCACTTATTACATTTATCCCATAGAAACACGTGTGGCGGTGATAAACGCTATTAGTAGAATAGCAAAGTATTTTTTGTCTAAATATTCAAAATTATTTTTGATTCCAGCGTTTGATATTTAATTTTAAAATAATTTGTTTATACTTTGAAAGTAAAAGTAATTTAAGATCACAATTAAAGTATTTTATTTTATCATTAAACTACGATATTGATACTGGTGCTCATAAATAAAAAAAATACGGAACTTATAAAAAAATCATAAATGGTTCATAAATAAAAAATATTGGTTTTAATTAATAGAAACACAAAGTGGAACTGGTCAATAAAAAACACAGGAACTAATTTTTTTTAAATATAGTAGAATTTATTAATAAAAAACATATAGTGGAACTCGTCAGTAAAAAATCTAATATAATTTATTATTAAAAACATATAGTGACTCGTCAAAAAAAAATATAGTGAAATACATATATATAATATATATGTGTGTATTAATAAAAATACTTAATATAACACATTTATAAAAAAAAACTATAGTAGAAATCATTGAGAAAATATATTAATCTTTCTTATTAGAGGATGATCAGATGAGTTTTTAAAACTTTTTCTAAAAGTTGATGATGACCCTGCATTGCAGAAAAAAATAAAATATTTAACATAACGACGCGAATTTCTTTCTTGAGCTAAGCCAAACAGTAGATAAGTAACACCGTGTCAACGAGCGATTTTAACATTTTTTTCAATTCTATTTCGTATTATTTGAGGCAACTGAGTTTACAAAAGACAACATTGATTTGTAGTCGAGTAGGCTGAATTTTAAAAGAGTAGGTCAGTGAAATCAATTTACTGTTAATATTTTTTTAATGGAATACATTTTTTGAAATAATATTCAAAAGAGTTTTGCTTGTTTTATTGTTGGAATTGCCTTTTTAAAATTCCATAATTTGTGTGGTACTCCTTTACAAATTCACATTGGAGACACGAATATGTTGAATAACCTGGCTGGGAGAAAGTATCGTAAGACTACTGCATGCCCGGGGTTTTTTTGGAGATGCGTTTGACTTTCCTTCACCCACACTGTCTCTAGGCACGAATTAGGTTCCCTTAAAGCAGATAGAACACTTTGCAAGAAAATTAGGTATAGTCATATATAAATGAAAGCTATCCCCGGTGAGAAGGGGGGGGGGATCCTCACCTTTACTGCTAGCGCCACACCTGAGTGAGAAAAGGATAGCGATGGCACCGCGAAAAGGCCATATATTAAGACCAAATATGATAACCGGGAAAATATAAAAAAAATATTAATTTATACTGCAGAAGGTCATTAAAAATTAAGGGATTGGAACAATTGTTTCACACGAAAATTGGAGAAAGCTGTAAAACAATCGAGCTGAAGGTAGTCCAACGCATAGCTGCATGGAGCTCCCTATTTTGAGAAATTCTAATTTTCTCACAGTCCCATAAAATGTGATCAGCGAATTGCCATATAAATTGTAATAGAGCGAAGGGACTAGATTAAATGAAAAAAGTTTGCTGTTGAAACTCTCGTGACAAGTGAGGAATTCGGAGGTCCAGTAGTTAGGAACCATCCCGAGTTTATGCGCGCCCTGATGGAAGGATAAAATTTATAAGTTGGCGACAAAGTGACTGCCGTGTTATTATTAATGAGTGTAAGCAGGCTTAGGGGTATAATAACACCTTTTGATCTACAATAGACATCGGAAATCGAACCCGGAACACCAATTCGAATATATTGTCATACCAACTAAGTCACGAGAGTATTCGCTTTGTCATAAAGATACGTGTTGATTTATAAGTGAGTATGAATAATTTATTTGAAAATAACATACTACTAACATAATAAAAATTCTATATGATTGCTCATTTTGTGATTATGTAATCAATAGTAGATTTATCTTTTCTAGTGTTGATAAATATATATTTTTGCTGTGCTTTGTAAGGTGTTTTTGATTCTAAAGGTCGATTTACACACATCAGTGACGTGACAGTGCCGTGACCGGCCCGTGATTAAACCGACAAGGTTAAAAATATTCTTCTAGGAATTTGAAGGGTCATGTTCATATTCGTCCGGCGCGCGACCGTGCCACTGCAAACAGTGCTGTCGCCGTCACCTTACAGTCATCAGATTACTTTCTGACGATATTTTGCTATCACGGCCGTGATTTTTATTATTGATTTTTTTTTTGTTTTTTTTTTTAAGTTTACTTTTTGTTTTTCTTTGTTTTATTTATATTGTTTTATCAGAAACATGAATGACGAAAAACTCATTGAGTTAGTGCGCCACTATTCCTCGTTGTATGATCTGTCTAATCCAAAAAAACAATGTTCTGGTTTTCCATGCCTGATGAACCCACATCCGTTTTTTCACTCGCTCTTCCTCTTCTTCACCCAAAACCAGAGTAATCATCAAGAGTTCATCTTCAGAAAACATCGCCATTTTGGGCACTCAAATGCAATGGCAAAAGACGGGAAAAACACTGTCCATTGTGAAAAGAAGTCACTGTAAGATTACGGCCGGTGGAATCACGGGACCATCACGGCACTGTTACGTCACTGATGTGTGTAAATCGACCTTAAGTGAATTATTTGCACTTATATTGATTAAAGCTTCGCCATTTTTATTTAGTGCTAGCTCGTTAAAACTTTGATATCATTCAACATCTGATTACCTATTCTGGCATTTAAGTTTCTTAATATCTTGTTTGATTTGGACATTAATGTAGGTATTATATTATACTCGTATACTACAATTTCCATCAATTTTTTAATTGCTAGTTAATCAAACCACTATTTTTTGGGTACTAATTAATTTTAAGCATTTTTTAATGAAATTTTATTACACACTTCCATCCATATACGCAGATTAATAGATGCATGAAAATCATGCGCAAATTAAAACACCGCGTAAATGGAACCATTGAATGCTAAATAGTTAGGTGATCTTTTACATATTTCCAGATATGTTATTCTTATTTAGTTAATTAAAAAAGCTTGGGTTATCTTTTTAGCAAATCTATACAATTAAAAGACGGCCTCCATTGCCTAGTTAGTAAGACATTTGTCTCCCAGCCCGGAGGTTGCGGGTTCGATTCCCGTTGGAACCTGGTTTCAGTCTAATTTTCACATTCATTATCGTTCTGGTTGGTCAGACAAGTCTACATTGCAATAAGCCCCCAGATTTTACTGTATACAACGAAAGTGTAATATAATTCGATAATTGGTAACTGACTAACTGGCAAGTGGGAAGGCCCTTTGTAGGTGACGGAGCTCCGATCCTTTGAGCATAAGGGGTTGAAGATGAAGTGTTTATGCTATAATAAATATAGCCAATTGATGTAAAGTGTAAAGTCAAAGGTATTTTCATATTTCATAAATTGAAATATGAATTCAATTTGGATATTTTTTTGTGTCATTATTCAAGTAAGCCTATTAAAAAGCAATAATAATTCATTTACTTAAAAAATATATTGAATACATTTTGTGTTTTGCCGAAGACCACAGACGGATTTCTTGCTCGGAACTTATTTTTTCCAATGAACTAGCGACTGTTTCATAATGTATGATAATCAATAACCATGAAGTAGCGACTGTTTCATAATATATGATAATCGATAACCATGAACTAGCGACTGTTTCATAATGTATGATAACCGTGAACTAGCGACTTTTTCATAATGTATGATAACCGTGAACTAGCGACTGTTTCATAATGTATGATAATCGATAACCATGAACTAACGACTGTTTCATAATGTATGATAATCGATAGCCATGAACTAGCGACTGTTTCATGATGTATGATAATTGATAACCCTGCACGCACTCATCGAATTTTTAATTTATATAACACTTCATTGGATAAAAATTTGGTACGCTCATTGGCAGATGCCAATCTCTTTTCACGACCAGACAAGAGTAAATAAAGGAAGTTACATTTTTTTTCTAATTTCGATTCATACGAAACTCACAAGCAACATAAATGATGACTATGAAAGTAAAATCTCACCAATCAAAGGAAAAAGAAGAGGAGGAGAGAAGAAAATCGAGAATGAAACACATAACGTTGCTGACTAAAATTAAGAGTTTTCTTAAATACTTTTTAAAACATGCCAATGACAGAGCGAGTTTAACATTAGGCAGGAATCTTTGTAACACTTTAAAATAATGAAAACTGAAGAAGACCCTTCAGCATATCTCACATCTATCACTAATATTCCCAGGTTTTAGTGCCTGAGTCAAAGAATACTTGCACTTAAACTGAGAATTACTCATCAAATAGGATATTCAAGAAGCAAAAATTGTTTAAGGATAAAATGTTTCTGCCACAAACCGTACTCGGACTATATGATATATAGTCAAATATATAGTGTTTGCAAGGAGAATCAGTCAAAATATATTTCATATTGACCAGATTAAGTTTTGGTTTACCTTTAGACATTTACATTCAACTTTTGAACGAGACCGGCTATTTCACCTGCATTACTCAGTTTAAAAATAAAGATTAACCCAAGTCACGTGAAAAATAACAGTGAGTCGATTCATCTAGCTTTTTATTGTATTGTATTACACACTATAGTTTGCGGGTTTATTGTCACACGAAAATCTCTGATCATTAACCAAAAACGTGTTAAAGAGGCCTAAAGGGAAAACCTGATTGGAACTCTTTTTTAAAAAAATCGGATACAACGAGAATCGAATCATTATCTCGTATTTGAGCTGGAAGAATGGTGTCTTACTAACTAGACCATTGTGGTAATTTCAAGTCACAGTTCTTAGTGTAAAAATAAATAAGGTCCAAGTACAGATCCCTGAGATATCCCACACATTACTTGTTCCTCAGTGGACCGCAAGATCTTAACCTGTGTGGATAGGAATTTATTTAACAATCAAAAGTTATACCATTCATGGCGGAACACTACTGCATATTTATATTCTTATCCCAAACCCCGCAACAGAATGCCAAGATTCATTGCACCAAGACCCACTCTTATGTCGAGATATGAAACAAGCGCTACTCAACCCAATTCGTCAACGGTTATCTGGTCAATTCCTAAGTACGTCCCTGGACACAACAATCACCTTCATGGTTTAAACGGCGTATATATAAATTTATTTTTTTAATAATAATAAGACTGAAAAGCAAAATGTTATTCAAAATGGCGTCTGGTATACGGTAGTTACGGTGCACGGTGGTAGTATTTATTCCTGTCCAACAATCATGCATTGGCCTGGGCCTACTACGATAGTCACATCACGCCAGGGGCAAAATGGCGCGGCAATGGCATGCAAACATAAATTATTATTTGTGGCCAGTCGTCGTGTAATGATAGTCATCAATGCTACGGCCGGGGGCGAAGCTATCAACCAATCACGGGCCGGCTACCATATTTCAAAATTATCGCCCTGCTATAAGCTCTGCAGCTCTGTTACATATTTATTTTAATTTTTTTTTTTTAATTTCTTTGTTTTGTGTACAGTTGGTACATTGCGAGAATTCATCAAGTCAGAATTACGCACTTTTTTGTCTAACCAACTTTCGTAATAATAATTATAAATATTTGTATATCATCATATTCATTTGCAGTATAACCCCAGGTGGATTTAAGTGCCCTTCGAGAATTCTCCCTTCCCTTCTATCACGTGTCAGTCTTCTCCAACTGAGTGTCCAGGCTACCTTGGCATTCTCAGTAACAGCGTCCATCTAATGAAGACTTGGCCTTCCAATAGATACTCGTATACGGTTTTTAAGTCTACAGTCACTGTCTACAAAATATTCTTAGATGGTCGGCTTTTATCGATTCTTACCACATGGTCCTTCTAATGGAGTTTTCTGAGCTTAACAAAGTAAAAGATGGGTTAGCCTTGGAATAGGGAACGCAGCTCCTAAAGACTTGCACTGGTTCATAAACTATCTGCTAAATACTTATTTCAAAAATGTTCAGGAATATTTCTGACCCATAGGTAACTTCGGATTTCATCGATGTACTATGCATCAGAATCTTGGTGTAACGTAATATAAGTGTACAGTCGTGACTTTAGCTGAGTTGAAAGTCTCAAATATATATTTTTAGCTGATAATATTCTTCCCCTTATTTCCTTTCTGATGTCGTTTGTGTTATTTAAGTATCTAAGGTTAACAAATTATTTTACTCCCAGAAAGAGATAGTCACTAGTTTGTAAATTTGTAGTTTTTCTCGTAGGATTTATAAGTACTGGCACTAAAGCAATAATCAATACTAGCTCTATAAATATTGATGCTGAGTGCCCTGATTTATTTTCACATTTGATATCTTTGAAATATTTCTGGTTGATTGTAAAAAATACGTTTTATGATAATTATACATACAAATCTTTATTTAGTGTCAATTATATAACATTAATAGGAAAACGTCAATTTAATAAGATCTGATATCTTCAGTGAGATACAGGCAAAATCCTAGTTTACTGGGGATACAACAAATGAAAGGCGACAAACCCAGATCCATTAAAATAATGTATGTCCAAATTAAATTACCTGTTGTTTTTTCGCAAATTATGTATATTTCTTGTCATGTGTAATAATAAATAAATAAAAAAATATATAAAAAAACAAAGAGAACAAAAACGAATGTTTCACAATACTCGGTCCCATTTTTAGCCGCACCCAGATTCAACACATTCTCAAAAACACTTTAATTGATGAAATCTTAGATGTTTTTAGCGAAGAACCCAAGAATAAATTATAAACGAATTTGAAGAGAAGAAAAGTTATGAGCATATTGAAAAGTCTTCAACTGTAAATGATATTTCCCATTTTTAAGAGCAGTGGCCAGTTCTTTCCAGCACTTGCTAGCTGAGCAGCTCAAGGATCATTTGAAAATGTTCTACCCTCGGAAATGACTTGATGGTGTGTCCTAAAGAATGAGCTGGCCAGATCATAGAATGTAAAGTACACTAAAAGTATAATCAAGTAATACAACGCTGTATTAAAAAATTTTCAAAATCTGTTCGAGACCAATGTTATATGCATAATTAAAAAAATTATATTGAAATGGTTTGGTCACAGACAACTGGAGTTGTGAAATACTTAAATTATAAACGAAAGAAGAACGCTCTGAGGAGTTGATTCAAGTCTATAAAATGCAAAGTAGAGAAGTATGACAAATGTAAGAACTTAGGTGGCAAAATGTATGAATGAGACAAGAGGTGTTTGTTGATAATAGAAAGGTGTGGAAAATTTATTTCTTTGCATATCCCAAAAGGAATGGCGTAAGGATAATTATTTATTTAACAATATTAAATTTTACTTGGTCAGTTCTTGCATTCAGCCCACGACACACATATGTAAAGCGATAACGCGTTACGGACAGGCCGGCGTTACGGAATTAACAAAAAGTAATAAAAAGCCAAAGACCAAAACAATTTTCATCCTATGAATAAATTTAAATCTCTTCTTGTGCCCATCGGCCGACCTTTATTTTGAATATCTTGCAGTGAGCTCAATCGTCCTTAGCAACAGAGTGGTATATCCCTTTTTTTGGACAAATTCCGATTTTAGTAATATCTGTTAAAGTTCTGAATATAGAAAATGTGAGTTTCTTACGATACAATAACATCAACTTATTAAGTACTATGATAAATATTATTCCGTGAAAAAGTTTAAGCTATATTTATTTAATTAATTTATGAAACAACGGGGCCTTTTAACAAAACATGGGAACAAATGCACATAAGACAAGTTAATTCAAATACTTAAAATAAAATTTCCAAAGTTTATCTTAAACTAACATGACGGTACAATAAAGCAGTAGTAATAATTATAAAGTAAGTGTTTGAATTTATTTTAAGATTTTGTATATTTAATATGCACTCGTACATTACAAAATATTTCCAAATGTAGCCAGACTTACGTAACAGTGGAACACATATTTTATAGGGAAAAAACGCATGATGATTTAATTGTTCTATCGAAACTTAAGTTGAAGCTTATTGATAAAAATACTGACATAATTTTAACGTGTATTAATCTACCAGTTTAAATAATTTTTCGAAGCAGACTAAGAAAAGTACTCAGATTTGTTATTAGTGGTGAAACGCTTACATAATGTTATACTATATGTTAGACTTGCAGGGTGCGGTGCTTTCAAAAACAAAGAATGAGATTAATTAATTTAACATCAAATCAATACAAAATCTAAACTTCTTTAACTATAAGTCCATGGTTGCTAACTCGTATAACATAAGTATTTTTTACAGCCCAACTAATCAGTTATACATACATTTGTATCTTACGTTAAGGGCTCATTTAAAGTAATAAATAAAATAACTCGAAAGTATGCACTTACCAAAATTATATAAACCAGTAGTCATGAATGAGTGTGCGATATATAAATCATACGATAACGAATTTAAAGTTTTTGAAAGAAAAATCCAATTAAATATCTATGGTCCTGCCTTCGACGTAGACACCAAGGAATGGAGGATACATATTGGTGTCGAGTTATACATACAACATTTTCCAAGGTTCAGATTTGGAAGTCTTGATCAAATAAAGCAGGATGCATTAGCTGGAATATCTAGAACGAATGAAAGTCATTCAATAGACTGAGCTTTTAGGGATAGAAGAGCTTGGAAGAGAGTGCTTCAACAGGCTTAAGTCCTCAAAATACCTTAATGCCAGATATGATGATGATGTTGAAAAACCAAAATTAAATCTCATTGAAAATTGAGATGTGCCTCTCTGTTGCTAAGGACGAGAGAATTTGAAACAAATCACAGCGCTGGACCCTAGAGGAAGAGCTCATATTATTGGCATTCCTGCTGATGAGGTCACTTCATTATCCCGCCACGATTTATTGGCGTTGCTTATAGGAAATGTCTTGAATCAAATACATTTGTCCATCCGACAAATGAAATGATTAAAAAACTTACGAGCATTCCAAATATTATTGTAATTTGAAATATTTGGTGGTTTTTTAGCATTGCCTATTAAGTACGGAATGTACTATATGTTACTTATTAAGTTTGTGTTCGGGCTGAACTATGATACAACTGAATAAGCTACAATCAATTTCAAATGTAGCTGCACGTTCATTTTAGGTGATACGAAGAAGTGTTCCATAGTTCTACCACTCAAAAGTCTTGGATAGTTGAAGATGGATGAGAGGGTTTAATATAAGGTTGGAGGTTTTCAAGGCGATCAATAATCAGTTTCCTCGATATTTCCAGATTTTTTTAAATGGGACCTCCAAACTTCGTATCAAGGTAAGGTTGAGCGCTGCGAATAATTTGACTCTTCATATTCGTAGTCGAATTGAGAAATCCAAATATTTCGACCGGACATTTCAAGTGGCAGGATCTCTTCTGTTGAATAGTCTTCCTTCCTGAGGCAAATCATTAAATTGGCAAACTTTTCGATACACTTGAAAAGTCACTTGTCCTCTGTACATCTTTTGTAAGTAAATAGATTGATCTAGTTAAGAAGCACTCTTGAGGTGGTCGTAACGGTCGTAAAAAAGTGTTATACCAAATTATCTAAGATTTTTAAACGTATCCGAAGATAGGTTAAAATAAAAGGTGTGATCCAAACAATAGCAATATGGAAATTGAGCGGAGTAGAATATGAAGTTACTCGTAGATATGCTAGTTATTTATACAAAAAGGTTTCTCGAATGAAGGTCATGATTCACAATCAGACTAGTGTGTCGACCTTCAAACAGGTGGAGAGATGATACGACTATAAAGAAGAATTTGTGAATAAAGTGGGTACAACGGTCCCAAAATAGATAAAAGTGGTGATATTTTGGGGAATTTCACATCTAAAACTGAACAGACCAAAGATGATAATGACATAAGAAATTGGCATGTACAAATTAAGAACAACGAACAATGGGCTGTGCACCACTATGTATGAAAACATTAAAAACTTCTCGACTCGCGCTCTTAGAATGGCTACCAAGCATTAGAACAAGTAAAATCAGATAAATAAAACGTCTTAAAGCGAATGGAGCCCAAAATATTGCGAACCATTAGGCCACTGATATAGATATTCTTTCAATTTTATATACAATACATATATTATATAATAGACTCTCGAATATCTGGGGTCTATAAATAATACCTTTTAATAATTAATATACCTTTTCAAATAATAATTATCCTTTCAAATAATAATCCTTGTTGTTATCGAGTCACTGTGTAATGCGCTGCAATTATCGAATATCACTAAAACTGTTCAATCTTTTTTATAACATTACGACATATTCTTTAAAATGTTATACAAAAAATCGAAGTTTTTATGGTCACGCTAATGGACTCTATCCTGCGCTGATCCAGTAATTGTGTTTCATAGCAAGTTCAACTTGTTTTCGTGCAGTTTCTTCATCTGTTTTCCACACGTAAACTGACGATGCCCTACATGACACATATCTTCCGGATGCGCCAGCATAATATGCTTAAAGTCAACTTATCTGCGACTTCTCAGAGGTTCATCGCCGAGTGACTTTCTGGTTTGAGTATTTATATCTTGGTCTATTAGCGTCTCACCCTTAACTCCTGGAAGATATCCCTTTTTAAACGTCTATGTTATTATACGCACTATTTTAATATTCAAATTGTATGGACGTGTATTAATGTATGACGATTATTATTATTAAACTAAAGTTCCTTACATTATTAAAATGTTTTTTTTAAATATTAAAAAATAAAGGTATTCTTCAAAATCAAATTTAAAACGAACCATTTATATTTGATTTTTTAATATACCTACTCGTACGTAGTCGACTGCACATAAACAACTCTAAAAATAATATAAAAATGTTTTTTTTTATAATTTCAGCAAACATATCCAGTTATCAATTAAATATCACATACCACAGATTGCAAAGATCTGCATGCCATCGACATTTGACCTTTAAATTACATACCATATTTTTATCGTTTCATGTCCATATTGTACTGTGCTTTCTATATTCGTTCTGATTTCTAGATTTAATCAATAAGGTGACTTGCGTGAATGTTCTTGATTGGTACGAAAACATGATCTGTGGTATAATGGTTGGCACTCTAGATAAGATAGCGAGGATCTAGAACCTCATTCAGTCTACTAGGGGTCCGCTCTTCACGATGAAGGGTTTTAGAGCACATTGATCTCCCTCATATCTCTGTTTCAAATAAATATAAATTTGTGTACGTGTATACCGATTCCGTAGCTAACGCTTAGAGGCATAAGTCAATAGAGGTGGTTTGATTTGTCATCGTGTTTAAATAAGATATGAGCTCCTACAGATAATTAATAGGGCGTTGGTAGATCCTAGCTCATTAGAATCATATTTCCATTAATCAAAATACAGGGCTGAGTTTAAAAGGTTTATATTTTATTAATAAACTTTTCACTCACATTTGCTCTTAGAAGAAAATGTTTGTGCCCTTGTGTCGTCACTTGTGTCTGAAAGTCGTTTTCCATAGTATGTTGAGTATTTTGACTCCTAATGTACATGAATTATTACTTGTCATAAATGGTAACAAAACAAATATACAGTGCAAATGTGAGTGGAATGCGTAGAAGAAGAGGACCAAAGAAAAAAATATTGAATCAAGTGGATGTTATTTTGAAAGAAGAAAAAGTAGAAAGTAAGATAAATTATTAGAACTGTATGAGAAGATCTATGGACGTGGAAGAAGCGAAATATGGGTTTCAAGATAGGAAAGTCGTGCGCTCTGTCCTCTGTGCCCACACCAGTAGGAACACGGTGTGATGGTATATGTATATATGTATGTATCATAAATGCTTAATTGTTGATTTGTGAGTTTTCCTTTTGTGGTAATTAAAATTCAATCACGTAGTTTTCGAAAAATGTAATCAACTATTTACGCCCCGTACTGATATACCATACAGTTTGTGCTTCGCACGGCGACACAATGTTTCTACGAATGGAATTAAATATTATATAAGTTTAGAAAATACCTTAACATAAAATAAGCAGCTCATAAGCAACTCAAGCAGTAATCATGAAACGATTAAGTCACTTGATAATTACCTTTTCAAATAATAATCCTTGTTGTTATCGAGTCACTCTATACTGCGCTGCAATTATTAACTACACCATCTAATTTACATTCAGATTGCTATGTTAAAATATTTAATGGTGGTATGAAAAAGAAGTCATAATTCGAAGCGAGTTGAATGGGAGAAATCTGCATTTCTAATTGCAGTTGCCGGGAGATCAAATGGGAAGATGGCGATGCTGGGTGGATTGGAAGCTCCGTGGACAATTGAAACCTTCAGAATTAAAAGTGACCATCTCTTAATTTTATAAAAAATATTTTAATATGCATTTTTGGATGTTTTTTGCTTTTGATATAAATTACACATATATTCGATTTATTTTTTCACTTTTGTTGTACAGTACGACTTTGCACGATCAATTGCCACTAAGCAATCATTTCCAACCAATCAGAAATATGTTAAATAGGCCTTTAATGAAAATCAGACTGGCTCCCTTTTTAAATAAAATTGATTACCAACGGCAATTGAACAAGTAACATCTAGGTCGGAAGACAAGCGTTTACCAACAAGGCCACAGATGTCGTCTTATGAGAAGTCAGAGATTACGTAAATTTTATTTATTCACGTTAGAAGACTAGTCACTGAGTTGTTCTGTGAGCATTATGGTATTCTTGGAATCGCTGGCAATCAAATTGGAACTACAAGGAAGAACGCAAGAATCGGTGTAATTTCTAGGAAATAATGAGAACTCGCAGAGTGCTATTTATTGATCAAAGATTCTTCAAGGCTACTTAACTGTATAAATGTAAAATTTAATCTTATGTTTTAGTATTTTAATAACTACCAAGTGCGTGATGCCGAAAGCGTTTTTAGATAAGGTAGATGAATAAGGCGTTATTGCTATAAATGGATGAAACTGGACGCGCTTCGTAATTTTAGGCAATTTCAATCGACTTCCAGGTAGACCATCGAAAACGTAATGAAACATCTAGAACTCGACCTACAATGATTCGTAGTATAAGAAGTCTGTAATTAAGTATAAGAACAAGAAGAGTTAGACCTAACCCAAATTAAAGTCAAGTTCTGTCTTAAGATTTCATAAACATCTTTCTGGTTGGTTTGAAGAGATTGCCACCTGGCATTAATCCCACAAGGTTGTATTGTACACAAAGAAAGGGTTGTATATGATTTGATCCGACGCTGCTATGGCTGCCAGAGATGATTTGTTTAATAATAGTGGATTATAGTCCCGAGTTAGAGCGCCCTACGGGAGAGTTTGCTCTTTGCACGGCGCAATATAAAATTGTCTTTTGAATTGAAAAAGACAACCAAATCTCACTCATCCTAAAAATATGGAAGTGCAGAAAGGTAACCAATGTAAGTGTATAAGAAATATACCAGATATTTGTCCCAACATCAGATATAGTAGACTTGTTATTTATTATTGCCAACCTGGGATTTACATTATATAACATATGTTATGTACATACTTTCGGAGCTTATCCTTTTACATTCAAGTGCATGACCGCGCGGTAACGCACTGGACTGCTGTGCGGATGGTTGCCAGTTTAAAATTTGCGCTATGCTACTCCCTTCGAATGACAAAGGTATATTTTCCACCCAGTATTCGAGGGTATAAGAATACCTATGTATTCGATTATATCTGTTCTTTAAAAAAAAAACATGTCGGTGTGCTCCGATCGCCTTACTTCAGGCATGCTATCGGGTCCAGTGCAGCAGTGTGGTCGGTGAGTTTGCTGGTGTGCAATGGCTCACTCACTTAATGAAACAAGCACCATGGCATAGCTTCGCTTTCCAACTGAATTGCCATTGGGATGGCGAGGGGATCCTCGACTACGAGGCCCAGCAACGATAACGACGATATTAACTCTGAAACTAATTTGTGGTAATTTGAAAACACGGTGCTGTTGGTGTAATATGTTTATACAAAACAGCAGTGTACAAGCAATTTATTTATAATTGAAGACCAAGTAAAGTATGGTTAAATAATTTGAATGATATATTGAATGAAGAAAAGTCGAAAAAATCGATGGAGTTGTATACCTAGGTATATGGATGTTGAAGACGCGAAAAATATGTATCGTGATAGGAAAGTCTGGTATTCTCCTCTCTGCCTACCCTAAAAGAGAAACGGCTTGATGCAATGTATGTATGTACGTATGCATACAATTATAATTAAATAAATGTAACGATACTTGGTAAATGCAAGGTAAGGAATTTTGCAAACACAATGTGTAAAAGAGTTAATTATGAGAGCAGAAGTTCACGTTGCTTCACGTAGAAAAATATCCTCTACAAAAAGCAGAAATATATCCTCTGCTAAAACGATATCATCTCAGATTTTGGCAAAAATAAATTATCACTCGTTTCTAAATCAGTGCAATCGAGTTAAATCAGATGCATTTCCCATTTATTCAGAATAAAAAGTATTTTTCCCCACTTAACATAAGAGGTTAAAACTATATTATTTCAACATATTACATTTAAGAAATAAGTAACATTCGAGTGAAGCTGTTAATGTGTCAAAAATAAACTAATTATTCATCCCAATACATATTTTTACGGTTGTTTAAGCCTACAGAAGTACTTATAAATACGTTCTTTTGAAAATTATCTTTAGTGATATAGTTGATATAGTTTGCGCTTTGCACGACGATGTATTTATTAAAATAAAATTCATATCTTTGAACTATGATAAATTGCAGGTTGTGAGTTTTGAGTCTAGCGACTCCATTAGAGCTTCGGGCATTGAAGGAAATGACGGACCTGTGGAATGGGAGGTAAGTTATCTTACAACAGGAATGTAATCAATTCTTGCATTGATCTCTTGTTATTTGGATACTTTTATATTTAACTTGCATTCAAATTTAACAATTTCAGGGACATTTTATTATAACAATATGTTCTTGGGTATGAATTTTAATTAAAAAATATTATATTAAAAAAAAGTTTATCAACCGTATTTAATGTTAGAATCAATATTTGCAAATTGGGTTTAAAAACGTTATAATATGTTACCTATAGCAAATACATTTTTTCAAAAAAATCTTTGAAAATGGAATGTAGGCTTTCATTTTATTTTTGTTATTTTTTTGTTTAAGAATATACACATGATCGTAGTCATATATACATGATGTTCGAAGGGAGTACAACCTTCTGCCCTCTGGTTCAGTGCGTAACCGCGAGGACATGCACCTCATGATCGTAGTCATATATACATGGTGTTCGAAGGGAGTACAACCTTCTGCCCTCTGGTTCAGTGCGTAACCGCGAGGACATGCACCTCATGATCGTAGTCATATATACATGATGTTCGAAGGGAGTACAACCTTCTGCCCTCTGGTTCAGTGCGTAACCGCGAGGACATGCACCTCATTATCTAAAAAAATCTAAAACTTATAAAAATAATTTTTATAACGCTTGTCACCGGTAGAGAACTTCAAAAATGTAATATTTTATGCGGCTATTGAACGCTAAAACAACATAATATTCGTATGAAAAAAGTCCTGAAAGGGGAACCCATCGGAAATCAAAACCGATGCACCTTTTTAGCAAACCATTTTTGTTGACTTACATTCATCACACTTTTTTAGAAGTTTTGGTTGTATTTATTGCTATAAAGCTTTTAAAACTAATGAAACAATGGAATCTAAAGAGATTTAATAATTTTAACTTTTAATTACAAACACGTTTACTTAAACTAGAAAAGAGAGTAATCAAAATATTTAAACGAAGTAGGATTCAATTGTCCTTTATGTATTTTATTCAATGGAACTATATGTAATAAATATATTTATCGAAGACACATAGATATTTATTTTTCATTTATTTGAAACAATATAAATGATGTTTCACGTGAAATAACAAATCTAGAACGTATTCATTTCATCATAATCCAAAAGCATAAAACATAGGTGTAAACGATCAATAAATTTTATACCTGCACATTATTCTTTCTCCATCACAAAACCATTGTTGTACGAGTAAAATACGAAGATATCTCAAACCGCGGCTCTCTGTAAACAGAAGCTAAAAATTAATATGATGTCTACAGAAGCTTCGATCAACGTCAAACTTGTAGATATATGATCTCTTCGCCAGAATCCGTTTTTTTGCCTTATGCTTTTAAAACCCCTCAGAACCGAAGTATATAGGAGTAATATATGAGTTATATTATACAGCCATGTGGCTTTAAAGTAAATTGCATCGCCTTACCTCCGACCAATCCCTTTCATTCAAAAGCAATTATGTTTTATTATATCCCCCGACACGAAATATCGAGTTGGTTACACGTTTTAGTTATTATACTAGTAGTTTGGACGAATCGTGAGGTCTGCCTCTCAACAAAAACCTTTAACCATTTAATAATAATAAAAATAGCCAGACCTCTACGAACCTCCTCGGATTATTTTAATGCTGTGTATTTTTTGCGGGGCTATTTCGCCGACTTTGATGAATAGGTAAAAAGATCGGCGTTAAGGAAACAGATGTTTTGTGATTTTGTAGGAAACAACAGGCCGTTGGCAAATTGGTCAGAGCCGTCTTTTGATACAGATATTTCATTACGTATCCTCGGGCTGTTATTTTTTCTTTCCGCATCTTAAATGATTTATTTCTACGATTAATGTGAGTAATGAGGAGCGATGAAATATGACCATCTTCGAAACTATAATATAATCTTAATTTTAATGTTAAAACTTGTTGACTGCATTTCCGTCAGTAAAATATTATATAATATATAATTTGTATTTTTAATAATACCTTCTCGTACGAGTACTATATTTTGTATAATAGTTCTCGTCACCAATATTATTGCTTAAAACTAAAATAAGTTTAATAGGTATTTTAAGTACACCTACTGAATACTCGTAAATGGTGTAATAGTGTTTATTTGAAATTTTCGATCATTTGAGTATATCGTGAATTGATAGATTTATGAGAATTTTTTACTATATTTTTAATACGAAAAATACTACGGAGGCAGTATTTGCAGCTATGTTAAAAAGACACATGTCATCCTACGTGAAGATTGTGATTTTTTTTAAATAGGACTCCAGTCTACTTATTTAACACTTTCATACAAATAAATGTGGCAGATTTATTGCTTAAAATTAATTTCTTATAATTAACCTGATTTTGATTCATAACTATTATTCCACCAACTTCGTTTCATCAATATTTTTATTCCGTGAATAATAATGGGTTCGAGTTTTGAGTTAGAGCGCCCTTGAGGAGAGTTTGCTCCCTAAACGGTCTAAATATATAAATTGTCTTTTTATTATTATTTTTGATATAAAAATATTATTTTAGAAAAACTAATAAAAAAAATTAACATAGGGAAAATGGTGGAAATTCCACGAAACTTAAGGAAAAGGAATATTTTGAGATCAATAATGGTTCTTCAGTTTCTTCTTCAATAACGATAAGGATGTTGCGCATCTGATTGAGGCAGGAAGATCATTCCAAAGTCAAGCCGAGTGAACCACAAAAGATGATGTGTAGAATGATACATGATGCGTTGGCATACAAAGAATTCTACCGTTTTCAGATCGGAGGGAAATTCCATGATAAGAAAGAAAATTGAAATATTCACGCAAATATCAATACCTCGAGATTGGAGGTAGAAAAATGTATCGGGGGGATAAATGTAATTTATGAAATAACAAAGTATTTTTAATGAAATATTTGATTATTAAGCTCCACAAAGTTAAAACCAAAACCTTTGATATATTTTTATCTTAGCTTTACAATTATAATCTAAATAGCTACGAGTAACATATTCCCAAAATCATTTGCCAATTGCTTTAGTTTTTAATAGTGAACAGTTGAAAATAAATGAAATATTAATGTGTCATTAATGTTTGAGTCTTTCTATGATATTTTTTTAAAGGAGATTGCGTTTTTTCTTTAGTTGTTTCCCAGTTTGACCTGAATTTTATAGTTTTCAATTGAATGTGATTATGTTTTTTGAATATGTAATCTCCATAAACATGATATTGATTATCCATTCCATTTAACTTCTTAAAAAAACATAGAATTGTGCCAAGTGTCAACCACTGTGGCCTAATTGATAAAAGGCGTGTTTTGAAATTCGGGGCTTGCGGGTTCGATTCCCGTCGGTCCCCATTTTTTAAATGGTTCCAGTCTGATCATTACCTCAGACCTCTTAAAAAAAATGTGACTTAGTTGAAGAGGTCGTGAAGTATTATTACCTTCTTCCAAATCTTTACTCGTCAGTCCTATGATGCCATTTTATGTTTTTATTTTTTGTACGAGTATATTTGAATATTTTATATTCCTGAAGTACTAGCGCTCGTTATTGATTTATGTAATATTTTTCTGGAAGACCGGAAGATATTTCCAGGTGGTAATAAGCCCGTCTTTTTCTGTATGGAGAAATTAGATTTGACATAATTCCTTTTGATTTAATTCAAACTGTAAACTCGATATCCCGTTTACTTTGAGCACATAAAATATAACAAAAACTAACACTGACATGATTTTTCACAGATTCGTTGTTTGTACTTAATATATTGTAATACAATGTCATTCTAAAATATACAACATGCTAGGGTTATTGCCGTGTAGTACTTTTTCCATCTTACTAGGAAAGTAATAAACAAATATTGAGTGAAAACCACACTGGAACATTTAAAAAAATCTGGGTTACAACAAAAATTGAACCCGCAACACTCGGGATTGAAATCAAGTAACTTACCAGGCTACGGAATACCAATCTATAATAATTACATATCACCAACATTTTTTCAAATGTAGACATTACATTTCCACAACTTACTCTTCAGTTCACAGGTATACATGCCTTCAGTGAGATACAGGTAAAAGCCTAGTTTACTGGGGACACGACAAATGAAAGGCTACAAACCCAGATCCATTAAAATTGGGTGTTCAAATTAAATTACCTGTAGTTTTTTTGCAAATGATGTATATTTGTAGTCATGTGTAAAATACATAAATAAAATAAATAAATATGCTTCTCTGGTTTGAATTTATTGTTAAAGATAGTTTCATATTTGTAAGGTATTTCATTCCTGTGTATATATTTTTCCTGCGCAGAATAACCTAAGTGATAACGCTAATGAAGGAGGACATTAAGAGCTACATTACCTTCGTTAATTTTCTCCTCTAGTTCCTTTCGTCTTGGCTTGATAATTACATGGTGGTTACGTCCCTATGATTTACTGAGGCATTATAATCTAATTAAAATTTTATCCAGCTACTCTGATATTGCAAATTATGATAACGTTATTACAGAAATGTCGACATAAGTCTGAACGGCGGCTAAAGAAAAGCTAATCAAATTGTCTTTACAATTTATAATATGTTGTCCGCAAAGTAGTATCGTATTTCTTTAAAATATGGTGCGAGGACAAAATGCACTGTGAACTTCATTTGAAACGTGCCAAATTAATATTATTATAAAAGTAATAGTTAAGCGCATTTTTCGGCCATTGCTTATCTTAATTCTTTGAGCGTTTTTTTGTGTGTCACTTTAAAGATGGAACAAAATAATTAGATTTTTGGTGTTTGATGATTTTTTTCTACCATGAAGGAAAAAAATGCGATAAAAACAAAAAATCTGTGCAGTGTGTGGCAATGATGTAGTAAGCTAACGAGTGTGTCAATATGCTTTAAGGAATTCAGTAATGGTGATACGATACTCAAATATAGTATCCGCTCTGGGAGGCTAATTACCACTGATGGTGACCAAATCAAGGCTTTGATTAAGAATAACTAGCGGTTAACGGCAGGAGAGATTGCTGAGATCATTTGATGTAAATGTGGTTAAAGAATATGAATTTGCTTACTGGAAAATACACTATATCAAGATGCATGTACGTAAGAAAAAAAACTGAAACAACAACTATGGATGATTTGCTTTAATCTCGTCAAAAGTTTACAAGAATATTGTCACATCTAGGCCTAGGCGTGCGGAAATATGTTATTACAAACAAGTACGAAGATTGACGGGAAGATATGTGTCTACTCTATTGTTTTTGAATCCGAAAGCTTGATTTACTGGGGAAGAAACAATATTGCCTGTCAATGTTGTCTTTCGTACCTCAAAGTTAAGATTTCAATGGACGCGTATTACCAATGGTTACATACGGCAATGAAATAATATTCATTTAACCGTATTTACAGAAAGAAGAATATTTTAACTTATTGAAAGACCTTGAAACGAATAACAATATGAGAAATTCAAGAGGGTTGATGTATGTGGCAGAGAGGGCAGTACTACTAATATGAAACTGGGCGGGTCGTGTGATAAGACGAGAAGACCCGTTAAGACCACGGAATTGTTCTAATAGTAATCCAGAACTGTTAATAGAAATGTGGGCATTGTGGAACCTCTGTGGAGACGTCTAAGATAGCGTCAAATAGAGACGCGATTTCGTCTTCGGGTCATTTTTTTCAACATATCCCTACAATTTACTGACTGTGATCTATAGTTGGAAGTGACAAGTCTTACAGCCTTGTCGGATATAAGAAAAAAATTAGACCTCACAATATTATTTACGAGTGTCAGTTCGTATTTTAATAATCCGGAACATACTGTTTGTCATGTTACATGTTCCTTCTAGATTCAACTGGGATGATGTTTTGTTCCATAGTGCAATTGTCGCAACCAATTTCATGTACAACTCTTGCATCATAAGACTGCACAGATGTGCTGGTCAATATGGACATTGTATGGATTTTCCTGTTACTTTGACTATTTACAGAAGTAAAATGAAGAAGTTGTTCTTGCCGGGTCGAACTGATTAAATTATATAGGTTTGCTTTACCATTATGTTGGGTTCATCTTATACTAGATTTTTTCTTTTGTATAATACTGCTAAATGTTGAATAATATTTTTTGTTGTTTGTATGAATGAATTAATAAATCCAGTTATTTTTTTTCAGCTTTCATTCTTTTCTTTTTTATTCAATTTAATTCATTATTTGTATCAGACGCCTTCTTCTTCTTCTAAAAGTACTGTGTCCGCCATTGTACTATTTTTTATTGTTCACTGCAGCCTGGAACAACTATGTAGAACTGCACCTAAACCATTTCTACATGTTCTTATGCCAAGAGATATGATGTCTTCCTCTCAAGTTTTAACAAGTTCTCGGTTCTTAGGGATATTAACAAGTACTTCCATATTTATTTGTAACATGATCCGTCGAGGGAATTTTGAGGATACGTCTTTAGATTCACATTTCAAAAGTCGAGATACTCCGCGATGTTTCCTGGTTCAGTGTCCATGCCTCTATTCCATAGATGAGAGTTGATAAGATGTAGAAGCGAATTATATACATTCTCAATATGAAGTTCGGTTCTCAGCTTGTAAAAGGTTTTGTTTTTAATGAAAGTACTTCTCGCAATCTCTGTCATCGTAATTATTTTCTGAATAATTTAATTTAAATGTAAACTAACATAGTAATGTTCAATTTTGACAGTTTGCCTTGAATATTAAATTAAATATCTTTAAATAAGACATATATTTTAAAACGTTCGTCACACGTAAATATACCGTCCATATAAGTACGTGTGATGGGGCTAGTGAAATAAATAAATGAATAAGATGAAAGGTACAGTGAAATAAATCAATAAGCTAAAGGTGATTTAAAATAATATATAGTACTCGTAAGTACAACAACCGCGCTAGGTCGAAAGTGGCAAAAATGTTAATATATAATAGTCTGTTGGTGCCCACATTGACGTATGGAAGTGAAGCTTGGACTTCACAGAAGTAGAATAAAAGTAAGATCAATGCTGTGGAGATGTGTGCACTAAAAAATATGGAGTGTCAATGTATGAAGATATCAGAAATGAATGCATGGGCGTTTTAAGTAATATGAAGAAAGAAAGCGGTAAGATGATTTGGACATGTTGAGATTATGAACGCCGAAATTATGACTAAGCAAGTATACAAGTCTCAAGTATAAGGTTTATGGAAAGATCGAGGAAAACGTGGCTGAAACAAGTTGATTAGATTTTGAAATAAGATAACGTTAGAATTATGAGCAATATAATATTTTGTATGACGAGATGTATGAATGTGGAGGAGCCGAAAATTGTGTGCTTGGACATAAAAGTAAAGTCCGCAAGGGACGCAGCGTGATGATATGTAAGCATGTATATTTTAACTAACTAATATTTCCGTTGATACAAAACCAGGTATACAAGAAGGGATAAAAAAAACTTTTATTTTTATCAATCAATCCTTTTACTTATTTTCCAAAACCAGCTGTTCTCAGAACCCAACAGATATATGTACAAAAATAAAAATGGGTGCCCTAACGAATTCAAGAACACCTTCAGAACGCGGCCATACTTATAAAATTGTGTACGGTGTAATTATGAGTTTTAATTTTAAAAGGTTTTGCATCCGTCCCAGTCTGCCGGCATGGGCCCATCACCCTCGCACTCGCAGCCCGGGGAGATGTAGCTAATTATCTCCACAAGACGCTTGTAACAAAATAATAATATTTTTAATTTATCCTTTTTTTGTACGTGTTTTGTTATGAAACGGAGCGTTAAGGTTCACGTCCCGGCCGAATCGCCAGGGGCGGATTGTACCGATGTAGTGTTTTGTTCTTGGACGGTAGACGAAGAAGTGTTGAGGCAAAGAAATAAGAAATGTCTGATATGTCTGTGTTTCACTATTAATATCTACGAGTAATCTAATATATTTATATGTTTTATTTTTTCTTATTTGAAATAAGCACACATACGGCATTACTTTTCTGTTGAGCGTTTTAGACTGTTGCTTCTAATATAGCATTATATTATAAGTATAAACATACTTCACGCTGTTTCTCTATTAGGGTAGGCAGAGAGGAAAGAGTACAAGAGTATCCTATCTCGACATACATATTTCATCTCTCGCATATCCGCACACTACCTCATACAACACCTACGATTTCTCTTTCTTCTTACATATCTTTCGTCCAAAATACTATTGCTTTGATCCAACAATACAATCCTCAACCAAGTTTTCCACTTACATTTGCACTGTATGTTTGATTTGTGAGGCTTCTTTCATTCCTTTGTCTCATGTGCCTAAAACCATCTCAGAGTAATTTTCTTCATCATACTCAACACAACAATCATAAATTCACGTTCCTCTCCAATCCCTTCATTCTTACTCCGTTATATATTTTCGTCCCATATACTCGTCTCAGTGCTCGCATTTCTATAGCACTTATTTGGTTCCTTACAGACTTTTTTCTCATCTATGTTTCATTCGTATACACGTATATCAACGTTGGTAATAAAATATTGCTTTGGATTATAATTTTAGCAAATTTTGATACTATTTAGTTCAAGTATATTTGTTTTAGTACTAAATGGACCTTGTTTCCTATCACAATATACCGTTTGATATCTCTCGTATTTTTTTCATCATCTGAGAAAATTTTACCTAAATTCCTCATCTCGCTGTAATCTTTTATGACAGGTGGAGGCAGAAAGTCTGATGTCATCCGACCATATTGCTTGGGATTGACCATCCCAAGCAATATGGTCGGATGACATCAGAAAAGTAGCTGGGAGCAACTGCAAGTAATGTGTCCATGCTAGGAATGAGTAAAGGAGAGGGGTGGTCTACAATCAAACATTGTAGTCAACTGGGTTGATGATTATGATGATGATGGCGTCACGTCATGTCTCATTCAGGGAAAGTAAAAAAATATTCGTATGCTACGCTTCAATATATGTGAATTGCGATGTGACATATTGAAGAGCGTTACCGGGCGACAACATTATTTTCGCTTCCATTAATTGTGCCTTCGATTTTAGAATCATTAGAATGGATATTGATTTTGTAGTCCGTCATGGCACGTATTAACAACACTACCGTGTGTGAAGAGGCAACAACATTTACAAACGTCGAGGATCAACGTTTTTCGTCATAAATACGAGAAAAAAATTGTGAAGATATATTATATGAAAACTATACTACAATATTATAAGTAATACGTAGTTAAATAACTAAGCAGTAACTCAAACGTACATTTTAATGTAATTAAATTTAAAAGCCAAAACTCCATACATTTTCGTATAAACTGAAAGATGTTACTATTTCTATTTTAATAAATACATTTTCATGTCCCTGCAAAATGGATCAAAGATCTAAGAAGTTTTGTATGGTATAAGACCAGATGGGTTTTCATGACCCTCGATAGTGAATATGCGTTTTGTGGTATCGTTTGCAGCCATCATTAGTTGCTTTTTACTCAGCTGTCATTAATTAACGTGTAAGTGACTCATTGTCTTCAAAAGATTTTAACTTCTAATATCCACAATTAAGGTGAATACAATTCTACGTTACAATGAATAGTCGTTTCTTGATAAAATATATTGTATAAAGTATATTGATTCTTTCACTCATTATTATACTTTGAATTCTGTATTTTTTTATTGAAACACCAATCTTACGTCAACAATGCAGTGCTAAAAAATCAGGTATTCTGTGTTTAAATTCCTTCGTAAGATAAATTATTCTATACAAGCGTCTACAAAGTGATATGGATTTGTAATTTGTTTTATCAAACACTGTTTACTCCATTTTATGTAACGGTATAACCCTATCAATTTCAAAATTTTCACCTCATCGATAGTGAGAGGAAAGCCTTGAAACCGGTAGGGTTATACCGTTACATAAAGTGGAATAAACAGTATTTGATAAAACAAATTTAAATGTTTTTAAACCTCCACAATGTTAATGCCTAAACTATAAATAATATGGATTTTTTAATATATGGGTATCTAATGCATCAAATAAATCGATGGTTGATCGATTGTTTCGATGACTCGTAACTCGATGGTTGCCGTCATACGTGTTAGTTTTTATTCGTTTATTCTTATGGAACCCCTTTATATAGGTATTCGAATTGGCGATGCGGATATATTGAAGAGTATGGCTGAGTGACAACATTATTTCCTACCACAATTAATCAAATGTTTCGGGTTTAGAATCACTGGAGTAGGCACGAGATTTGCAGTTCGTAATGGCGTGTGTTTTTTGAATTTGGTATTTTTTTCAAATATTATCGAAAAGAAAAGACAACAGTCGCATACTCTAGCGCGTGCTAGAATTATTACCTAATTGAACTCTTGTACCGGCTGGGTCCCATTTTTTGTGCCAGTGGGAAACGAACCCGTAACACCCGCATTAAAAGACAATCTTCCCACCAACAAGACTACGGAAGTAGTCGTAAGTGTTGGTAATATCACCCCACGCTGAGATGTAAAAATAATTTCGGAGACGGTACCAATTTAATTATTTAAAATTTTTTGAGTACCATATGTTATATAATGGAATTTGAAAACCATCACTAAAACCTTTGTAAAATATAATAGTTGTATAGTTGATTGAAAGAGATTTCCATTTGGCTATAAACCCGCAATAAAAGTTTTAAATAAATATATAAATATTTTCTTTTACCTCCTTCAATATTTCACATTAAGTATCATCCAGTTGGTTTACTTGTGACTGATTTTTGTGTATTGTATTACACTTTCCATACAGTTTAATTTGACAGATTTATAGCCATATGTAAGTCTTTTTTAATCAACCAGAAATGTGTTAAAGATGTCTTAAATAATAAAAAAAAAACAGACTATTTTTTAGATCATTTTTTAGAAAATTTCACCAAAAACATAATCGATTGAATTATTTCGAGTCATTTGGTTATTTTTATAAAATTCGGAGCCAAAATGAAGAATACTGTGCGACAAAATAAAAAAAACTCTTGTGTCTTAATTGTTCAAATCCTAGATTACGGTCCTGTTATTCAGGTCCAATATTTAATGGATTGGGAATGGGCACAGATCCTTTGCGACTGACCCGTTTCAGCGTATTCTGATAAATCAAATATCTCAAAAGGAGAAAAGGTGTCTAAATCGTATCGTCTAAATGTGGACGGAAGAGACCTGTAATTAATTTCCAGAACGTGGCCCTCTCTGATCTGCTATTATACTTGGTAATCATTTCAACGTTTTGATTGATATTAAAAGGTTGCAATTATAAAATTGTACGAAAATAGATAGGAATCAAGTTAACATAAGATCTTTAAGTACTAGTCTTGTCTAGGAGCGATGATTTTTTCTTCAAAGTGATATTTTTTTAAAAGCAAAAAATATTATATTTTAAAGGTGGAATATTTACATTTGTTTTTAAAGAATAGATAAAACCGAGACCATATGTATCCTTGTACTTCGCCAAGGAAACAACGCCGTTCCACAATAAATGTTCAATAAGAATACAGTACTCAACACTCCACAATAAGTGTATGATATAACTATATATAGTAGTACTCATATTCCACAATTAATGTATAATAACTAGACAGTACTCAAATTTCACAATAAATGTATAATAACTACACAGTATTCAAATACTAATTTGTAAAATGTTATTAAAAGGGCATTCATAATTCTTCTTCTACAAATAAACGTAGTAAGATACAAAAGGTTTTGGCCTTGTTATGATCCTTACATTTTTAGGGTTCAATTGCCCTGATATTTTGAGTGAGTTATTCTACTGGTCTGCTTTGACGAGGTTCATCTTCAGTAGATTCTCTGTCTAAGCGAAATTATTTAGCTCAATCTTTCACTGTGATGGATGTAACATATGTATGATGGAGAAGATTTTCCTTCGACGGCATATAAACGTCATATATTTTTTGCAAGGATTTACTCTTCTTATGTAAAAAAAAACAATAACATAATATTCGTTTTCAACATTTTAGAATATAGCAAAATCACACACATATTCTATCGGTTCTAGTTACTCTACATATAACTGAGGGAAGATGTGTCAAATTTTAATTGTTACATTGACTTTCTGTCCATATGCACTCAACTTGTTGAGGCCGGAAGTTTTTGGACCTTTCTACCTTTATTCCCATAGATAAACGGATGTGGACGAGTTAAAAACTGCGAGTTTTAATAGAAAAATGTGAACATCTGTCCTTTCTATCTAGTCCAAAAAGAACATAGCTCAATGATATGTATACTTTAAATAATAATGTTGGTATTCTCGATAAAATTAATGTGGACTCGTTTTATTAGAATGCTTCGTCGCTTGAGAGGTTTATTCCTAGTTTAGTTCAACAAAAGAAATATTTTCGAATGAATTCCTTGTCCTTGAGTTACGTCGGCTTTTGAATAAAGTAATAAAACTTTTATATCGTTGACTAAATAATTTACATTTTCCAAAAATGTGTCCTTGTAGTTTATAAAAATGTAATAAATATTCTGACTTGTATCCAAGGATCGATATTAAGAATATAAAAATGTATTTCGTATACATTTGGACAAACTATTTATGTTAATGCTCCGATTCAGAATAGAAGACTTCACGCCTATCACAGGATCACATTTGTGGAATGATCAGACGATGAAATAATTTAAAATTTCTGTTTGAAGCCACCTTTACCGCTGGTGATTAGGTATAATATTAATAAAGTGACCATACGCTTTGGAAATAATATTTTTATATTAATATTTCACATTTTATTAATATATGAAATGATACACTCTAATAATTTGATTTCTTATTTATAATTGTACTTAAATAATTGAACCTCAGAATAATATTTGAAGATGTTTTGGTTACTTTTTTGTTCATAGTGAGATATAATCGTGTTTACTGGTGCAAGATTTTTAACAGTCAACCAACCCAAAATCACATGAAATAAAAATATCTTTGTAACTTAGATATGCTTTTATATTATTTATTTTATTTCCTTTAAAAAAAATATCGATAAGTATAATAGTATTTTAGCACGAAATTTAATTAATGGAAGCTAAACGTGGGCGTAGAAAAATACTAAAAGGAGCCGAATAAATGCTATAAAAATGCGTGCACCGAGAAGAATAGAAGGAGTGACAATGCATGGCTGAATACGGAATGAAGTGATTACGAATGAATGTGAACTAAATGCTGATGTATTGAGTATCATGAAGAAGAGCAATGAATTAAGAAAGACGAACGAAACAAATATACAATGGAAATCTGAGTGAGAACAAGGCGTGGTAGAGGAAAGTATGGTTGGATTAAGGGAATGATATTTTGAAAGAAGGGTATATAAGAAGGAAGAAAAATCGTAGGAGTTGTATAAGGAAATGTATGGGTATGGAAGATGTAATGAATATTAAATAAATATTAAAAAATGAAAAAAAAAATTAAGAATCAATAATGGTAACCTAGTTGCTAACATATAATACGCTAGTTCTAATAGTTTCAGATATCCAGACCGATTTTCAATGCCCATTTTATATGTGTCTGATACAGTACCTCTAGTGCATGCCCATCGACCATTGACCACCTCTATTAACATTCTAATCATGCCTTCATGGAATCCTCCTTTTTGTGAAAATTACTTTTATTTAAATAGTTTTTTTTCCACTTATCACGAAGTGGTATTTTAATTTCTACTAACTCTGTATCTAACAAGCGCAACCATTTTGTACGAATAACTTCAGCTATCAAAAACTTTCAATGCCTTCATGTAAAAATACTACAACACACAAAAATATGTTAATAAATTTAACTGGATCGGAATCGTTTTATTTATTTTTTGAACAACATCGAAATTGAACTCGTAATACATATTCGGATACAAGACAAGCGAGCATAATACATATTCGGATACAAGACAAGCGAGCATAATACATATTCGGATACAAGACAAGCGAGCATAATACATATTCGGATACAAGACAAGCGAGCATAATACATATTCGGATACAAGACAAGCGAGCATAATACATATTCGGATACAAGACAAGCGAGCATAATACATATTCGGATACAAGACAAGCGAGCATAATACATATTCGGATACAAGACAAGCGAGCATAAGTATGTTCACTTGGTTATCATGGAGGTAATATGATTATTTCGTATCTTGATCAGAGTCCAAATAATTTGACCACATTGAGATTCAAGACAAATATTAGAAAATAAAACTTCAAAACCAATCATAATTCCACCTTCTCATTATGTTGGAACAGTTTTAATATAAAAAAAACAATCATCTAACCATTTATAAATTAATATTATTAACAAGTCTAACTTTGACACTAATTATCAAAAATTGCAAAATGAGACTTGAAAACTAATCATAATTCCACCTGCTCATTATGTTGGAACAGTTTTAATATAAAACAAAAACAATCATCTAACCATTTATAAATTAATATTATTAACAAGTCTAACTTTAACTCTAATTATCAAAAATTGCAAAATGAAACTTCAAAACCAATCATAATTCCACCTGCTCATTATGTTGGAACAGTTTTAATATAAAAAAAAACAATCATCTAACCATTTATAAATTAATATTATTAACAAGTCTAACTTTAACTCTAATTATCAAAAATTGCAAAATGAAACTTCAAAACCAATCATAATTCCACCTTCTCATTATGTTGGAACAGTTTTAAAATAAAAAAAGCAATCATTTAACCATTTATAAATTAATATTATTAACAAGTCTAACTTTAACTCTAATTATCAAAAAATGCAAAATGAAACTTCAAAACCAATCATAATTCCACTTGCTGATTATGTTGGAACAGTTTTAATATAAAAAAAAAAACAATCATCTAACCATTTATAAATTAATATTATTAACAAGTCTAACTTTAACTCTAATTATCAAAAATTGCAAAATGAAACTTCAAAACCAATCATAATTCCACCTACCCATTATGTTGAACCGTTTTAATACAAAAACAATTATCTAACAATTTTTAATTTAATATTACTAACAAGTCTAAATTTAACTCTAATTATCCACAAATCTTAGTTGATAAGACGGCTGTCTCTTAATCTGGGGGTTGTGAATTTGATTTGCGCTTGAACTAGATTTAAAAAAAAAAGGGTTGTCTAGTTTTCCCTTCAGGCTTCTTGAAAATAAATTACATTGTCACATGGCAATAAACCCAGCAAGTCATTCCATATTATAAGATGTATACTTGTACTGTATGCAACAAAAGTATTGCCATATACAAAACAGTAAACCCGCTAGATTGACTATACACAACAATTGAAGTTGTTGTATAATATATGGTCTATCGCATGTAAGGATGTTTTTAAATTAAGGATTACAATTGGAAATAAAGTAATATAAATATATCAACAAGTATTTATTTAAATTTTTTATAAGGATCGTCAAACGCACAGTGTGCAAATGCCTTTCCTCTTTTTGGTATCAATGCACATACCCTTCCTCTTGGTACAACATAATGGGCCTTTGGGAATTTAAACAGGAATCTCGTGACAATGATATGCTCCATTTAGGGGATGAACATGAAAGAAGACTTGTAAAATGTGTTTTATTGTTTTTAAACAATTCCCTCGTGTTGTTGGTATAGAGCCTGATTTGGTCATACTTTGTACTTTTGCTGGATCTTGTCGTCTTACATCTCAATCAATCTTCAATTGTCGTGATGCTGTTTAGCTTGATTTCTTGTATAATCAATTAAATAAATACGTACATATTTCTTCTTGTTTATGTGTCTTGAATCATTCTTGATGGTTACGATCTCATCACGTAGCTATGAATTGTAGATCACCTTTCTTAACTCGACTGTAATATACTCGTATATACTCCTGGAGACAGATTTAAGACTAATGCGAAGATCTGTCTTTAACTTGTCAACCTATTTCATTGGTGCGAGCCATCTGATTCCCTGACCAGGTACACTGACGACCTATAAATATAATTATTTCAGACTGTGTGATCAAAAAATCGTAGGATTTTCTGCAAGCAGAATACAACTACGCGTAAACATTGAGCTAATTCATTTGTACTTCGCTAAAGAATGTCTTCATTAGTATTGTATTGTATTACATTTTCGTTGAATACTGTATAATCTAGCAGGTTTATTACCACGTGGCAATTTTTTTTAGATAACAAGAAAACATTAAACAAGCCTTAACGGAAAATCATAATACGAAGAACTCTATTGGAAAAAAATCGGTATAATAATAGGAATCGAACTCGTAACATCCGGTTTGAAAGGAAGGCATCTTACCAACTAGTTCACGGAGGTCGTGAGAAGTACGTTCCTTAAATATGAGTAAGTTTGTGGTATACAAAATAAATACTTTTCATTCCATCATTACATCTTCTGCATCACTTTAAGTGGATTCTTAAACCTAAAATTATAAAACTGAGCGAGATCTTAATAAACGAAAAGATAAGCTCTGCAAACAAATTATGCATCTGCAGTGGGCATAAGTCTTAGAGGTGCAAGAGAGGAACGTGTAAATTTATTGTGGCGATACCTCTTATAGACGATGGGCTTCTGATTCTCATTTGGGAACGAAAATGGACATTTGGGAATCAACGGGAATAATTATGGTCAACCTCTATGGCCTATTATTAAGACACCTGATCTCCAACTTAGGGTTCGATTTCCATTGGTGAAACGTGGTCGTGGAAAAATATTAATAGGAACAAAATAAATGGTGTAGAAATGCGTGGGTAAAGAAGAATACATAGAGTGTCAATGTATGACAGAATAGGAAAAGTGATGAATGTGAATTTAAGTAAATTATGAAGAAGATCATTCTAAGATTGTTTGGGCATGTGGAACGAATGAATGATGAAAGACTAAGAAAATAAATATATAGTGCAAATTTCAATAAAATACGTGAGAGAAGAAAACCAAGGAAAGTATCAAATTAATGATGTTTTGAAAGAAGAAAACATAGAAAGTTGGAGAAATCGTAGGAGTTGAATGAGAAGGTGTATGGATATGGAATAGGTGAAGAGTGTGTATCAAGATGGGAAAGTCTAGTGCTCTGTCCTCTCCGCCTACCCAGACAGGGAAATGGCGTGATGGTATGTATTACACAGTAGAAACTTGGTTTGTAAATTTGTTACCTTTTAAAATTAATCTCGAAGTATAATCAATGGTCACCATAGAAATAATAGTCTCCAGGTCGTTATTCTCTACGACTGGTTACCATGGTCGCTACAGAGCCGATATTCGTTGGACCCGACTTCAAAGATATAATCTGAGAAAATGTCGAGATAAGAATATTATTTTCTTAATTAACTGTTGAAATGGTCAAAATTTATGAAATATGGGATTGGAAATTATATATCGTCATCAAAACATACATTAAAAATAAATATGAGAAGTTGAACGTTAATATCACAATGAATATACATAATATTTCTTGTGGTCGTTTATTTATAACCCAAGCTATTGCTTTAAAATCAGTAATTTTTCAATATTTAATACATAATATCATGCCATTTTCTTGTCAGGGTGGGTAAAAAGGACAGAGTGCTAGACTTTCCTAACACAGCATACATATTTCGCCTCCTTTAGATCCAAACATACTCTCTCTTACGATTTCATAGACTTTTTATTGTACATTTTCTTCTTTCAAAATATGAATAACTTTTTTTGACATTAGATTACTTTATTGTTCCACTAATTACATAAATTCTGATACACGTGTTTCTAGTTCCTATCCCGAGGTTCTCTTCAAGCGGAATGATCTCGAATCTCTTTAATCACTGCTCTCGTAACGAACCAACATTTTTTCACCTGAAGAGAGCCGCTGGATAGAATATAGAAACACGTGTAGCGGGGATTAATGTAATTAGTAAAATAATTAAGTAATTGGTTGTTAAATATTCTAATGTGGAGTTCTACAAATTTAAAGCCGGATGTTTTAATAAATTATGAAGCATTTGATTTAACCTTACTACTTCTTTCACTAACATTTGCACTGTATATTTGTTTCGTTAGGTTTTGTTCTTTTACTCGATCTACATTCCCAAAAAATCTCAGAATGCTCATTACATCTTAGTTAATACATCGAACTTAATCTCAGAATGCTCATTACATCTTAGTTAATACATCGAACTTAATCTCAGAATGCTCATTACATCTTAGTTAATACATCGAACTTAATCTCAGAATGCTCAGTACATCTTAGTTAATACATCGAACTTAATTTCACATTCATCCCTCATCACTTTATTCCACAATCTTTCATACATTGTCACCAAATACGATGCTATCTTACTTCTAATATACAATATTATATCGAGTATTGTCAATTTGTTTTTTTTTATAATCAAATATTTTCTTGGCTCGAAGATCAATCTGGTATCTTCATTATGTACATCATAATTAAAACTTTCAGGTTTATTTTCTGGTGGTACCAGAAAATAAAAAAGAAAAAAAGGCACAGTCTGGTAAAATATTTCATGTGATGATAATATCCACACGCAATAGACGTATGTGAATGTTGTTCTCTCCATTAGGTGTGAAGTAATGGTGCCAACATGTGTTATGATGAACCATAAGTTTTGTACCAACTCCAGAAGTCCTAAATTCGATTAACGGAGCTGAAGATAATGTTGTCTTCCAGCCACGCTCTTCAACATGTCCGAATAACCAATTGGACAACCTCTGTGACCTAGTTGGTAAGACGTTTGTCTCCCAAACCGGAGGTTGCGTGTTCGATTCTCGTCGGAACCCAGATGAGGATGGGTGCTGAAGACAAGGAATATTTTGAGATAAATACATCTTAAGTTTATGTTGAATTATAGATAAGGATATAGCACATTTGATAGAGCCAGGAAGATTGTTTCAAAGTAGAACCAAATGAACCATAAAATATCATAATATGTAGAATGATAAGTAATCCGTTGGTATATGAAATATCTGCCGTCACCAGATCGAAAGACAGATCAAACATAAATCCCTTGTGTGATACACACAAGTTTTTTTTTCATAAATGGAAATGCAGTGATTTGTGAATTTTCGGTAGACATAAAATATAAGATCAATTACTTCGAAACCCCCGGATGGAAGTCAAGCGTCTTACAAACTAAACCACTGAGGTTGTCAAGGCAACTTATTATACAAGCGCCACAGATGGACCAGTATCTGAGGGTGCATTAAAACTGGGAGGTCAAAAATTGAAATCAAGGCTGATATTCACCATATTATTAGCACTCAAAACGCTGACAGTTCCGGCAATTAACTTTTATAATGAGTTAGGATCGAAGGTCCTATGGAGTTGGTTTTGAAATGCCAAGGCTGTTTTTAGAAACCACTGCCTTAAATGTGATAAATTATATTCATGGAAAAGAATGCTCATTCCCGCAAATCTTGATCTATCAGTATATTGCATTACAGAAAACTTGACTTTCTTTGATGCAGTCTTTATTATTTATTTTATTTATTTCAACGGTCAAATGCCCCTTATGATACAGAAGATTACAAAAAATAAATGAAATTAAACATTGTTATACAAACAGTGTTATATTAATTAAAAAAAATAGTTCAAGATAAATCTAACACAGCTAACTCATAAAATTCACGCAAAAACAACTTCTTCACTTTACTCTTATAAGTAGACCCAGTCAAGTAACAGTCCATGCAATGCCCATATTCTTTGCCTAATTCGTCTTGCTATGCAGGAATTGCACAAATATTATTTATAGTTTTTTGCACCCCACTTCAATATGGAACAAAACATTTTTTTAAGGAACATAGACTCACTCGTTTGAACGCTTTAGATTAAGTGTTCGTAGAACGTGTTATTTATTTACTTTATTGAAAAGTATGTGGCAATATTTTCCAACAAATGTGATAAGAGTTTTATGAATTCGTGCTTGGGTGAAAGGCTACAACACCGTTTCAAAAATATACTTAATTAAAAATCGAACGCCAAAAGTTAAACAAAATATTTGCAAATGTCGCCAAAGACCGGGAATGGAAAACAACGAACATGTGGAGACTTACATTATTCAATAGTTGCAGCCACCACCTTCATGTACTTATATCCATTTTTTTATGTTTAGTAATATTTTTAATCTGCAAATATGTTTGGATTCGATTCTCGAGTTACAGCGCCTTTGAAGAGAATTTTCTCTCTTAATGACGCTACTAAATAATTGTTTTTTTTAATTATTATTATGAAGATGTGAGAAAACGTGAGTTAGTGCGAAACACATTTCGTCATTTAAGAGAGATGTAATGTTTTTGAGTCGCTGTTTAAAGAAAACCAACGACGGTGAGAATTTTACGCCACCCTGTAACTAGTAAAGATCGCCTTCTACTGTCCAATCGTAACAACCAACCTAAACAGGTATGTCTCTTTGGGTTACAACTAGTAATTATACTGTTTATGGTTTGATCTATTATTGTCAGACCCAATAGAGTTTTTTTTCTCTTATGATTCGTTTCTGTTTAACCCTGTACTTCAAGTTTGATTAATCAAATTTCAACTCAAGAAGAAGTTTCGTCCATTCGACTAGATTAATTACTAGAACTAAAATCAGAGGCACGCCTTGACCAAATGTCGTTGATAGTAGGTTTTACAATACTTGAGTCCGTTAATATACCGGATGTCTTTATATCAGCGGTTGTCGAACTTTTCATAAATGCGTACCACCAAAACCAACATTAAAAATAAAATGTAAAATATTCTTTCACCTTTTGACCAAGATGCTGTTTTATGAAATCTAATATTTTATGAATGCGTCTGTGAATGATGTCATCTGATAACGCAATATGATTAAGTTCAGCAGCTAATTTCTCATCAAATAGTGACAAGATTTTTAAGCTGACAAGATAAGATTGAAAATCATTTTTTTGAGTTCTATCCCAACACCCACCACGCTATTATGGGGGATAAAATAAGTCAACATCCAGAGCAATCTACACTAGAAGATCAAAATCTTTATTTTGTATGAGCGCGATGTCACTTTATGACAAAGACAGAACTGCCCAAAGCGACTTCTTTTCAGTTTGCGATAGACCTGAGTGAAAAAAGAACTGTGAAAAGACTTAAGGTCTAAGGTCATGGTAGAAGAAAAATGACTTGCTGCGCAACAAGTCTTTAATTCATAATCCCTGCAAGTTAACAGTACTTTTGAAAGAAATTTTGAATGCAGTAAAACTATACTTTGACGTTACTAGATCGCAGAAGTCAATCGATTCGAAGATCATCCGTTTTATTATTGAATGAAAATTCTATAGAAAATTATTATTACTATAAAATACAATCTGCGGATTGAACCAGATTACCATACAGATTACAGCAGGGCGAAGGGACAAAGTTTCAGCTTAAAAGTTTATAATTAAAGCTCCAATGACTACAGAAAAAATCTGAATGTCTGTGTTCCACGGGGCATCTAAAATATATTAAGGATTAAACTAATTTAATGTATCCGATATGAGCTGTTTGGTTAAAAAAAGCTGTATAGAAATAAAAAGCCTGGGAAACTTACCATGTGTGTTATAACAATGTACACAAAATAATAAAAATAAATAAATACACAATACTATTATAACTATCCATGTATCATCAGTCATCTCTCATGATCCATTGGTTGAGAATCACTGCTTTAGAGATTTAATTTTAACGCACCTGACCCATCCTGTTGTTTAATGGGAATGCTAGTGGGTGTGTGTTACTGGCATTTATAAATATTAATTACAACGTGAAAATTTATTTGCCAATTGAGATGTGCACACGCGCTAATACAGTGGCTCTTACTCATTGTGTCGTACCATTTGGTATTCAAGAACGATTGTTAGGTGTGGCCCATCACCACCCAGATTGTCGTGCATAGCGCAAATTATATTATCTCAACTTAAGCGACTTGAGGCAAGATTTTCTGTTTATTTAAATAACCGGTATAAAGAAATAAAAAAAGATATATACCATCATGCCATTTTACTGTCGGAGTAGGTCAAGACACACATCCTTCGCCTCTTTAACATCCATAAACCTTCTCATATAACATACTATATCTACGTTTCCTTCCAAAATATTATCTAATTGATCCAGCCATACTTTCTGTGGCCTTCCTCTAGCACTCCTACATATGTTACGTTTAAACCATACATAAGTTTTGTTAGTCTTTTTTTACTCATTTATTCTCAAAGTGATGTACTTCATATTTCTAAACATATAGGTCTTAAGTTTATATCCATCCCTTATCACTTAATTCCGTATTCTTTCATACATTGTCATCCCATGTATTATTCTCAATTCAAGCATTTCTACACCATTTATTCGGCTCCTTTCAGTCTATGAAAACCTTCACAAATAAATATTGTATTCAATTTTCATAAAAATACTGTATAAACGTAAGTGATAGTCCGAGGAAAGTATGGTTGGATCAAGTGAATGATATTCGGAAATAAGGATACGTAAAAAGTCAGAGAAATCGTAGAAGTTGTATGAGAAGGTGCATGGACGTAGAAGAGGATAAGGATGTGTGTCGAGAAAATAAAGATTGCGCTCTGTTCTGTCTAACTACCCCGACAGGGATATGGTGTGATGGTATGTATGTATACAGCACGATATGGTAGGTTTATTGGCATGGGGCAATCTTTTATAACC
The DNA here is from genome assembly GCA_949825065.1 of Odontocerum albicorne. NCBI lineage: Eukaryota > Metazoa > Arthropoda > Insecta > Trichoptera > Odontoceridae > Odontocerum > Odontocerum albicorne. The sequence continues at coordinate 23,375,493 of OX463855.1, forward strand.
AAACAGAAAGATGTCAAAAAATCTTTCATGAAAACTAGACGGGAACTTTATTTTCATCTGGGTACCAATGGTAATTTGATCCGCAATCACTGGCCTGGAAAAAAATATGCGTCTTACCAGATCGACATTGGAGGTTATGAAATTGAAATGACGCCGTATATAGAGCAGACTTGTATCAAGGGTACTCAAATATGTATCGAAATATTTTTTTCGAGATGTTTTACTATCCGATTGGTGATGCGAACATGTCGATGTGCATGACCGGAAGACAATATTGTCTACAGCATCGGTAATTGACTCTTCGGGTAAACAACCACTGCAGCAAGTCATTAACTCACTATTCGTCATCGTACGTGTTGAAAATACAACTGCACGTGGGAAAGCAACAACATTCGCACACACCTAGCACGCGCCGTTATTGTTATTAGACGAATTCTTTAATTTTATTTTATTCTATTTTTCTTTGAGTACTTATCAACCGGAATCAAACCCGAAAACCCGAAGTAGAATACCAGAGCCTTACCAATTACAATAGGTTACGGATTATTTTGAGATAAAGCTTTTACTATTTTAATTGTAGCCATTAAAGTAAAGTACTATATTATATTTTCGTTGTATATACCTTGTTGGGCTTATTGCCATTTTGGAAATCTCATCTAACATTCTAGAAAGATGAGAGGCCTGAAGCGAAAACCAGACCTTTAAAAAACAGCGTTCAAATAGCAATCGGTCCCTTAAAAATGAACTTCAAAGAATTTTCTGACCCCAGTTCTAACTTTACTTAAAGACCGCCGAGTGCTCTACGGGAAAACAATCTCCCCACGACAACGTTAAAAATCACCAGATATCTTCAACCTGCTTTGACAATAACACCATCCAATGAGAAGTCACCGACGATGGCTCTGCAAGAACAAAAATTAACCACCCAACACGAAAAAAAGGACATTTACACAACAAACATGTCATCCATCAATATCAATACTAGGGATGATTGAATTGCATATTAAAAAACATATGTGCTACTTTATCAAGAGTTTGAAGATTAACATAAATAATAAATTAGTTCCTGGGTTCAATCAAATAAAATTACTGGAAATGATTCAATATTCACCAAAAATGTTGTTTAAAAAGAAATATGCTACATTGAAATATTTTTATTCCAGATTGTTATACGAGTACGTACATATATCATATAACATATGTGAAGTATAATAATTAACGAGTTTTTAGTTAATGTTTTCGCACGTTCTTGGACGGGCTTTCAAGCTGGTATACACTACGAAGTGTTAGCTAACCAGTGGCTTTGAATATTGTCTTTTGGTTATTGTTACCTAGTCCAATTGGGGATTTTTTTATTACTAATGCTGAAAGCACACAAGATATCTGTAAATTTTTCAACATTCATTATTTTCAGCCCTTTATAACAATTATGAAAATTATCTAATTTTGACTACATTATTTGAAGAATAATGGGGTGACAATTTGTGACATAATACGGAATTAAGGAAGAATATGAACTTAAGGTTGATGTGTTGAATACTATAAAAAGAGAACTCTTAATGTTTTTTGGCATGTAGAACCAATAAGAGAATAAATATTATAAAAATAAATAAAGCGTGACAGAGGAAGACCAAGGAAAGTATAGTTGGATCAGGTGAATGGTATTTTGAAAGAAGGAAACGTAGAAAATCAAATAAATCGTTGGAGTTGTATTAGAAGATGTATGGATGTGGAAGATGTAATAAATATTAAATAAATAGAGATTTATTGATTGCAATATATTAACATATAATATATATGTACACATATCATATAAACTACATACATATATATCTTGAAATTGTATGATAATGAAAAATAAATACATTTAAGAGAGAAGCCGTTAAAAGGTCTGGGCTCATCTTATAACATTCCCCTAGTCGAGATACACCCCCTCCCTCCCAGTAAAGAGCAAGCCCGACCGCGAGGACATCAGATGTTTTTCAGCACACTCCCTTGTACATGTAAATTGAAAATCTAAAATGATAATCAATTAGCGGTAAGTATAATTTATATAGTTAATACAATAACAGGTTAACCGATAAAAAAACAGTATAGAAATATATCACTCGCACATGCTAAGGCAAAGAAAAACAAAACAAATTCAATAAAGAATCCACCTAAAGGTGAAGGATGTGTGTCTATGAAAGTCTGGCACTATGTCGTCTCTGTCTACTCCGACAGTGAAATTGCGTGATTGTATGTACGTATCAAATTTTCAAATACTCGCGTTCCTAAGTACACTGCGAGCAACCTAACCTAACCTAGAGTGCAGACCATGTAACATTATCTATAGCTGATGATAACTCAATTTTTACCAGTCAATATTCATTAAAATACTCGTATAGAGCTGATGAATGAGGTATTTATGACAACAAGATTTTATTTTTTTGTTCTTTTTAAGGTACGTTTGCCAAGTGTATTCGTTTTACAGTGTGATGACGTGGAAAAACTCGCGCGAAATACTATATTGAAAAGCTATTCTAGAAAAATGAAAAAAAATCAAAATATACATAATTGACTGTTGTAAATTATAAATGCTTCACATGGAAATGGCGTTTAGTCAAAAATAATCTAGCGGGTCTGAGGACGTGATCGCATAGTGTTAATGTGTCAGCTGAGATTCAGTATTTAGGATAAATATGTGTGATGAAAAAATGAGACTTGCCAAATGAAGTGATTCTCTATATTAACAAAATATTCAACATTGTTATATGCTTGTACTTTACGGTTCGTTTTTCTATTAAAACGGTGTAAATTTTCAATTACGTACTGCAAACAATAAAAATTAACCAAAAGTATTTATACATAAGGAAACTTGGTTTTAGAACCATTTCATTGCGATGTTTCAATTCACTTGTGATACTTCTAAGTTCGATTTTGTCAGTTATAACTTCAGTAGATTAATTATGATAAATTGTGGTTTTATGTTCTCTTTGAATGTACCCCACAAGCGAGATAAATATTAATTGAATATTCATGTTTGTATTACGATGAAAGCAGAATGTGATGTGTATATTGCTTTGAACTAGAGCCATTTAAAATATAATTTGTAATTAATATGTATTTTTTTTCAGCGAGAGCAAAAACATGACATGAATGTTTAAAATCGGCCCAGATTATTTATTGCTTCCGTTTACTTGAAGCTTTGACGGGATGTTCTGTCATCGACGTATTTAGATAAAATAAGATTCAGGTGTATTTCTTGACAATATAAACGCTTACATGCAAAAACATAGCGTTCATATTGTCAAGAAAAGTTTACTATTTTAAAGCTTAGATTTTGAACTTTGATAACGAAAAAGAAAGGAGACAATTACTCGACATTGTCTCCTTTCTTTTTCGTGTTTATTTCTCTGCCGTGGTAGGGCGAGAGGACAGGGTGCCAGATGTTCTTAATTCGACACATTTCCTTCGCCTCTTCCCCATTCGTACACTTTCTCATACATTACTTACGATTTCTCTGACTTATTTTCTACAATTCACTTGCTCCAACCATCCAGTCTTAAGTTCTCGTGTATGACTAGTTACTTAATTCCGTATTCTGTTACGGATTGTGACCTTATACATTTTTTAAATACTGTAGTCAAAATTCGATCATTTTGATGTTTGTTTTTCAGAAGGGAAAATAATATATTTTTTGAAAATAGTTTAATATATAACGGGTATATTATTTTTTGTGTACTTTCAGAATTAATTATTAAAAATCCAAGGAGTTTGCCCTAATTAAGCTAGATAAGAAGAACCAAAAGACAATTATAAAAACCACTGGTTAGTTGACACTTTATTGTGTATTTATTTTACCCAACACTGTTTTAAGTTTACATTCATCCCAAATCACGTATTCTGTCATACGAGTACATTGTCCCTTCGTGTATCATTCTCAAGTGCACGCATTAATACAGCATGTATAAATGTTTTTAGATTTCTAATTTTTATAAATTCTCTAAGTATTTTTCCACGTCCACGTTTCATCCCCATACATCAAAGTTGGTATTAAAATACTATTGTGGACTATCATATTAACAGATTTTGATACTGTCTGGTTCAAGTATATATGCTTAAGTATATACATGAGCAGAACAGTAAAATTTATTGAATTTATTGACATATTTACGAACCAACCAAAAAAGTGTCAAACAAGCCTGAAGTAAAATTAAAGCTAGAACCCTTTTTAATAAAATTGGGGTGGCAATGGCGGGAATCGAACCCATCATTCCCTGGTTGGATCACATACGTCTTACCAAAAATAACACAGAGCTCGTCAGATATCATTTCAACAATAATTAAACTTTATACATTATTAATTTAGATCTTCATGGCCGCCTAGTCCATCTTTTATTTCGGGAATTGCAAGTGCCGGTTAAGTTTTCATTTAAGACGTTTTTACATCTTTCTGATTGGTTGGAAGAGATTTAAAAACGCTGAATTTGTGCATCGAAAGTGTAATACAAGACAATAATTAATTTGAATTTATCAAGTGGCATTTATGAGTTGTTTTTTTTTTTGCTCTTTCATCAGACATAAGGAAGCAATGAAGTAGTGTCGTGTAAAAACTATAAGCCAACCATGAATTTGTCATATATGTACATACATTAAAAAAGGATCCAATCGAGATTTTCACTTTTTTTAGATATCGAATTAGCGTGTTTTAATCCTGCATGGCATGTGTGATAAATTCTAACCAGTAAATTGTTTATTTCGCGGTACATTCAATCTAGAAAAAAAAATTACATACAAGTACGCACAAATCGATAGTTTCTATTTTTTTAATATTGCAAAAAAAAAGAAAAATATGGGCTGGTTTATTTTTGTATACACATGGGCAAATTAAGTATAATAAATAAAAAGGACTTCTAGAAAATTTTCAAATATATTATATGTCAGTATACAATTTTATGACACAACAAAAGATTAAAAAGGCATTTTTATATCCGTAATTTTTCTATTTACCTACGAAATTTTTTAAGTTCATATTTTATTTTGAGTATTGTTTGTATAAATTACCATAACTTTATTTGGAACCAAAAAAATACTGGTTTGATAATTTTTATATATAAAATATTAAGGTATCGGGCTTAAAACAGAATAAAGTAAAGGCTATATAGAAACTTATCGAAGTTAAATAACTTAAGAAGACCACACTTCAATCTCTTAACGCTTGGAGAGGGTGAAAATGTCATATGTCAGGAAAGTATCCTCACCAATAAAAGTTAGGTAGTATGGGCATCCAAACGTTCAAAGTGGAAAGAGTTATCGCAGTACACCTTTAAGCTACTGAAGAAGACTACTAAGTCAACATTTTACAACTTAATCGAAATTTATTTCGTTTGAAATCAACTGTTTAAAATATATGTATAGAAAAACCATATTCTACAATCTCTCTTGTCCAAGACGAGATCTCAAATAAGTTTTGATTTATTTTAATTCACTAAAACTATTTACATATGATACTATGATTATGGGCATTAGCAAACATAGACGAAATGTAATTCAAATATTGAGAAATAATTTTTTATTATTTTGAACAATTTTCCTTCTTTTTTGTCCGATTTTGAGGTACTTGAAACATCGCGCCTGAGACCAGCACACCGGATGTCACACCCTTGTCCTGGCTCTGCTAAAAATATACATATTTTGAATTAATAACTTCGATCGATCACGTTATGGAAATAAGTCAATGAAAAAATAAATGACGATTTAACGAAAAAGGAATGAAAAATTTAATATTGATGTTTTTATTAATATTTTTTTATTATCACGTCGTTTATATTAACAACACTAAAAATATGTTATAAGTATAATTAGGTACATAAGTTTTCTATCAGCCAAGATTTTGGTTAGGAGTATTCTTTGAATTGAACGATAAAGATTTAGCCGGGACTCAATCCTTGTGCAATATGGGTTTTCTTGATAGTAATGAAAAATATGTACAGATGGCTCTGCTCACACGTTTTGGGGCAAAGCAAATCATTTCCAGAAGTTGTAACATACACGTATATTTCCGAAAATCAGAAAAATCACCTCTACAATAAATTAAATTTAATTTAGAAATAAGTGTTAGTGAATGGAATAAATATATTTGACTTACATAATCAATTTTCTCAGTGATTTGTAGCTTACCCACACACATAACAAATATACGACACCTGTCTTCCAGCCCGGATGTTGCGGGTTGCATTCCCGTTGCTAAGCATTTTTTTAAAATTTGTTTCAGAATGATTTTCACTTAAAGCCTTTATAATATTTTTTGATTGGTTGGAAAATATTGCAAAAAGGCAACATACCCACTAAGTTATCTGTATACAGCGAAAGTACAATATATAATGAATTACGCCCATTTTGGGGCAGGCAAAAATGACTTATCTCCACACTTCCTGTCTATACAAACATCCACACTTATACATCTCTTCACATATTATTTAAAATTTTCATGCTTTTTAGTTTCATCTCAGTCAAAATTTATCCAACTATATCCTTTCATTCTTACCTTGATCTACCTCTTCTTCGCACACTTTTCATTCTAGACACATATTTAAGTCTCAGAACTCATTTTTTCGATATGTCCAAACCATTTCAAGATTTTTCCTTAATTCTACTTATAACATCTGACTCTAACAAACAGTTATCCCTAATACGGACATTGCTTACTCTATCATACATTGTAACATCAGATATTCTTCGCAAAGTATACATTTCTGTCTCATTCATTCTGTTGCTATCACTCTTTCTTAATACGCCGGATTCATTTCGTACATCAAAATTGTCACCAGCACATCATCTTGTGAAATATTTTTTCATCATTCTTATGAAATAAAATCATTATTTTCACATTAGATTCCCGTGATCATGCCTTTGCATCCCGATCGAGAGCTAAGGGATCAATTCCCTTTAGAACTATATTTTATTTAAACGGATTCTAGTCTAGTTTTCACGAAAGGTAACATCTTTTTAGTTGCCTGGAAAAGATTGATACATCCACCAGGATGTACTGTATACAATGAAAGTGTAATAATAAAACTGATGAGCTTACATATAATGGGTTACAATGCAACTAATTACATATCATTATAATAATATACTTAATGTCTTGTTTACCTTAAAGTAAAATGAAAATCGTTTTCAAAATTTAAAAACTCTCTGTTTACACTCTTGTGTCTAGTTGCTTAAAATAAATTAGTTGTATTTCGTTTATATGGTACATATTTTCAGGCGAACACATTTTTTAATGAAAAGTATTAGATTTGCCTTTTTATATGCTCACTAGTTCCAACAATAATATCTCATTGTTAAGGCAATTTGCATACAAATTGTATTACCTCTACATATTGTTTTAACAAGCAGAAATTATTATCGAAACTAGTCGACATATAAAGAACATGAATTCAGTGGTCAAATACACGTTAAAACAAACAAAAGTGTTTAATTTTTTTGTTCGACGATAAATAATGGCTCTGAGCGTCCAAAACCACTCAAATACATATAACTAGTTCTCACCAAATGGTAACTTTTCCCCAAATGTGTTTGAATTATGTAATAACTTAATTCAATAGACATTTCATTATATTTATATTTTGTCTTCCTGTTGTTCTTTCTCATAAGCATATCTAATATGTATACTTAAGCGGACATTGCCTATTAACTTTTACAGATAACCGCTTACCATTTTTCACGCCGTACTTTACAGTCCACAGCGTTAGGCTCTAGAATCAGTTGCCAACTAGCAAAAGGCTCCCTATATCGTTGAATATTTCAAAGAGCGACACAAAAAGTATTATATACCCCTTCAGTGACGAAGCGTGATTTTTGGTTCCCTTATAACTTCAATATCCCTTTCCTTCTAGCCGCAGAAAAAATGTTATAATAAGGCCGTAAAATAATTCATGTCTCTTTTTTATCGACAATTTTGACAATTTTTTTTGTATTATATAAAACTTTAATGTAAATATTTTACCCAACACTGGGAATACAATTGTTAAACCATATTTTAGTTGGTTGAAAGAGATTTCCGTTTAGCAATAAATCCTTCAAATTGTACATTGTATAATGAAGTGTTTCAATAAATAAATAATTGTATTGTCTGTATCTAACACTTAACATTAATTAATTTGCTTTAAGATATATTTAATTTAATTATTATATATGAAAACTTCACACAAACACTACAATACATCTAAAGCCGAATGTATTACTATAACATATGTATACATCGAAAAATCTACAAACGTTTCTTTGTAGTTCGTCTTCCCTTGGTAAGTTTTCTACGGTTTTCTTACCAAATCTGTTTTTCTAAACATGTATAGATGCAGGGCAGTACATAATTACAATTAACTGGCAGCAGTCATCACCTTCCTATTCTTACACTCTCAACTTATTGATATACATATTTATTTTGCAATATTTAAAATTTGTTAGTAATAATGGGTTTGAATCTCGAGTTAAAGCGCCTTGAGGAGAATCTGCTCTCTAAACAGCGCTATAAAAAGTATTCTTTAATTTTTATTACTATTGTTATTCATTACTGACTTTCATCTGCAGTAAAACTATGATCTCTCTTACATTGTACAATTCTGTGTACTTACCTTATTATCTAGCCTTCGTTGGGCATTCAACTCTTGAAGAACTTTAGTTTCCATGATGGTGCTTCTCTACACCCGATCTTACGCCTTTTGTAACCATTCTCCCAGATTCCCAAGCCTCTCTAGTTCCTTCAGTGCATTGTCTTACAGTATTTACCTAGATTGATAAAGTACTCTTGTTCCTAAAGGCTTTGACACACACACGTTTTTGATAATTTTTTGATATCTGTTCTTTGAACATGGTTGATCTAAGCTAATCTGCTGGCTCTTATGCCGCTGGTAATCCAATTTTGTAGTTATAAGGATAACTTCTGGTCGCGGATCTAACATCATCGGAATTATCTTGTTTTCATAACCATAACACTTGATATTGTATCTTAAGACCTATCCATGACTTGGCACTATACCTATGTGACTGACTATTGGTTTGATCATGATATTATATAGTTGCAGCTATGACCTTCTGAATACAAGTTTGGATTTTGGGAGTTTTCCATGGATGTTACTGCGCTTAGACCATTCTGGATACAAAACTCAATATCAGCTTAAGTAAAGTTTGTACGAGTCATAATAGTTTTAAAATAAGCGAACTTGCTTATCCAAGATGATAAATCGCTTGTCTTCTAGTCCGTGAGTCGAGGGTAGGGTTACATAAACCAGCCTGGTTTATGTAAGGCTTATTTAGCACCTTTCTGGTAAGTTGATTGTACTTTAAACAACGAAAGTGTAGTACGATACGACTTTGTTACCTTATCAATTTTATCCAGCCATCCATTCTATTATATATTCTGTCCACTAGCGGAAATAAACTGCATCATTATTTTATTTTAATATTTAATAATATATTACTTTGTGATTCCACTAATTACAATAATCTCTCTTCAGGCAGAATTATTCCTATTTGTTACGAGAGCAATGCTTAGAGGTTAAATTATGTATTTTTCGTCATTTATTAATGTTTTAATTTTACTATGCAATCGTATTTATAATGTTTTTATATTAATTGTTTTGTATAACTTTTGTGACGTATTTAAAAAAAATATGTATAGTGATATTTTTAGATAAAATACTTTTGTGATATGAACACCCTTGAAAGCTTCTTAACTGAGAAAAAAGGTATGGAAGTGAGAATGAATCACAACTTATGGTTCTGTTTAAAGGATTGTGCTTTAACGAAGACGAAACGGAAGGTAGTACTGATGATTTATAATCTCCTCTTATCCGTTGAGTATCTCAGGCAGTAGTCGCCTTATTCATTAACTGCTAAATTGTTAAATTAAAATGAAAAAGGGGAGGAATCTTGTAATGTCTCGCTTATTGCTTAAAAACTACAATTCCTTGTCGGCAATTCGTTAATTTAATGCGCGGAATAAAGCTTTGTCTATGTCCGCGTCCGCCTCCATCCTTGGTCAGGAAGGATGAAACCACGCGATGTAAAGCGGAGAACGGTATAATTATACATAAAGTTTCAGATTTCAATATTCAGTGCAGTAGTATCTACTATTCACCATACTGACAAATAATGCTGCCTGTGATGTTTTGGCAGATATCTAGATTATTATTTTATAATAATAACTTGGAATAATAAGTTCAATGGAACTGATTGTGAATTAGTCTAAGATAATTTTTAGAGGCGTCGCTTTACTTAGCGACTAATGGAAAATTTTGAAGAGTAAAATATTTTAACGCAAAAAATTGTTGATTTAATTCTACAGGAAAACTGCATGAATTTAAATTAATATTTTTTGACAAATATTCAAATTTTTATTTATTAAAATAAGCATTAAAAAAAAACAAAGATTTTTTTAATAGTTACCCCAAAATCGCTTGAAATATACATGTTAAGTAAAAAGAAATACCAGGAAAGCAACAAATTCAGATAGAAAAGGCCTCCAAGTAAAACCATTTCGATTCTACTACCAGAAATCGGATCTGGAACACTAAAGAGCGAAGTGAACATACTGAATATCGGGATCCGGCATCGAAAAACTCTTATACTATGTTTTAAAAATAAGCAAACTAATAAGGTATAGGTACTTTAAATTTATACTTTTCATCATCGTCGTTGGACCTTGAAGTCGAGGATCTCTTCGCCATTTCAACATAATTCCGGAACTTCTCGCCGTCTGACTTGACACATTTTAAAGGAGAACAGTACAACTTCCGAAGAATATATGTTATAATACTTTGCTGCACATGTCAAACTAAAAAAATCGTGTGTTCTTAGCTATTAGGTAGTTCCGTTCTCGTCTGGCAGCTGCAGTACTATCAGCCAGAGAAGAAACACCTATCCACTTCCCACGATACAGAATTGCCTGCTCCCAGTCCTTAGGCGTCACACACAAGTTCAACGATTCGTAGAGACAATCCTTAAATCTTTTTATCTGCCCTCCAACCTTTTGCCAGCCCAATACTTCCCCGTACAGGACACGCTTTGGTAATCTGTGTGGTCGCTCATGCGGATCATGTGGCGTGTCCACCTCTACCGGATCTCTACGATTTATACTTCTACATTACAAATGAAAGAAGTAAATTAATAATTTTAAAGATCTATTATACAATAGAAAAAAAAACATAAACAATATTATTTAAGAGTTCTTGAATAAACTTTTATAAAACTACATTTGACATTTTTTATTTCCGGTTTTGTCGAAAACCCTATTCCTTTATATTATTCATTTGCCTTTAAGTTGATAACCCTACATTTAAAATGTTTATACTTAGAACAACTAGCTTTATATTATAAGCACTGCGTATAAAAAATGGGCAAGAATGCGAGAAAAATGTATGATTTGTCATCACACTTGGAGAAATATATTTGTAATTGTTCTTTGTAAATTACAGAATATTAAATGATTAATGTTCATTTTATGTATTATTTGAAATATTAACGAAATCAATACTTTTAAAAAGTGAGTAGTAGACATATTATTATTAGTAGAACTCGTGAGTTTTTTCGAGTTCTTCTGTTGTAATTTCCATCAAAGTATTAATATTTATTTTAACATAATAATGAAGGGAAAATGTATATAGTATTTTTTAGAGAACAGACTCTCCACTTAACAGTGCTAAAACTCTGGAATCGAACCCACTATCATTAATAGATTAAAAACATTTCCAAAAAATAAAGAATTTGAGTATAAGGCTAACAATGCGGTATCTGCGGCCATTAGATTGGGTACAACATATTTGGTAAGAAAATAACAGAAAACAATACAAATGACCAAATACTTGAAAAGAAAAGTGATAGTAATACTTTTGGCTTCATATTCATATACTCGTATAATCATAAATTTACTCAAAATAAAAACAAAAGAGGTTGTCCTCAAGTGCTCGTGGAAGTTGTCTAATACTAAGGCCTCGGCCACACAGGTAGGAGCCTCGCTTGGTGCTTAGAGCTACGCTACTAGGTGATTATAATAGTCACGTAGCGTGGCGCGAAGGGTGCAGTGTGGCCATTGCGATAGTATGGGGTGCGTTGGTTCGCTAGGATATGTCACCTAGATCGCAGCGTAGCTCTAAGCACCAAGCGAGGCTCCTACCTGTGTGGCCGAGGCCTAAGAGACATGATATTCCACGCCATGAGATTTGCGACAATAGTCCTGCCATAAAACCTTGCCCTATTGGATTTATTCGGTACAATCAATTTATTACATGAAGAAAATATCGACCTCAAAGTTGTACACCTCTCCTCCTAAGTTGAACGGTGTAAGGACTGAGTTTGGCAGATGTCATATACTCGTACATATACCTATTTATTTTTCTGGTGCCATTTAGTAATCAAGGGTTCTTAAATTCAACATTAGTATACATGTTGCAAAAGTGGGATTTAGAGATAAACTCAACCCTAATTGTAGTGCTTCATTTCAGCCCATACAACATATTGCCAATGAGTGTAAGTTAAGGAGCTTTAACGGCAAACATTTTAGCTTTAATCTTGTCCCTTTGCGGCCCTCTGAATCAATCCGAAGATCAAATTTTGTGTTGCTGTGATGATAATCGAGTCAATAATTTCAGAAGCGATCTCCCTTCAGCCTTACATCGATTCACTTTAAGACCGATTGTCTACTCCGATCTAGTGGCGTCAAAGCATATGTTAGTTTTACTGCATTCGAAGTTTTCTATGAAAGTACTGTCAACTTGTTAGGCTGTTTGAACTCAAAGCTTTAAACCACTCTGTAAGTATATTTACAGCGCTACTAGCCATTTTTCCCCCGTTACTTCGGACCTTAAGTCCGTCGTCGCTGCTATTCTTTTCACACTTAGGCGTGTCGCCACCGGTCCTTTTTTGTTACTGCGAGACATCGCGTTTATAAAAAATAAAAAATATTTAAAAAAATATTGATTCCTGAAGCTATCCAAAAAATTAAATAAAAAGTAGTCCCCAGTCTGGTAAATGGGTTCATCGGGTAACAAGGCTCGCACACTCCGAGTACGTATGCGATTGTTGATGTTCCTCCCGTGATATGACGAAACGTCAATTCCTAGCCTACTTCAGTGGTTCAAAACCCGAGAGCTCGATTACTGGAAACGACGACAATATTGCCTTCTGGACAATATTGCTCATCAATATGTCCGAATTTTGTATGAGAAAAGAAAAACATTTTGATGTAGACTAATACTCAAATGTTTAAATCTATTATCTTCGGCCCTATTCATCTAGCTTTCGTGCTTAGAACCGCTAGAGTAGGCACGATATTCGCAGTCCATCATGATGCCCATTGACAATACTGTCGCAAGTCGAGAGACATGAACACTCGCACACCTATAATAGACGAACCTTCGTACAAAATTGGGAATATTTTTGGTTATCTTTGGAACTTAAACCCGAATCCTCCGGAAGAAAGAGAAATGTTCTGGAGGTTGTCAGATTCGCTAATGGAGAGATCGGCGCAAAGTAATATCTTGGAATTTCGTAAAATGTACAGTTTTAAGTATAATGCATAATTTATTTAAATTAAATATAATTATAGTTATATTTGAACAGGGAGATAATTGTGTTGACGCTTATTTAATTTTAATGTGATTAATTTTAGCGGATGATTGAATGCTTTATAATCATTTCGCACCGAGAGCAATCATTTTTGTTGCGTGCAAAACATTTCAGCATGATATTCTTTATTATAAACGATGAGTTAGCTTGTTCACTTTTTGAATGATATACGTTATTTTTCTTGTAGATTTATTTTTCTTTGCATTAAATAAACCAAAATAAAAGCCAGATGCGTTGTTTTTTTAAACGTCAAATAATTTACACTTGTTTATTACAAAAAGCCCTTCCGGCACTGGCCTCAATAATTAAGTAAATTTCTTCTGTGCGAAAGGAAAGAATATTTCCCGTTTCATGGTTCCCTGTAGATGCTCTTCCATCTTTCTTGAACTAGTTGCATTATTCTATTGGAAGCATTAATTATACGTCATAATATTTATACATTAATAAATAACTAATTAATGCTTCATAGATTTTAAGTTATTTTTAAATATATACAAACAGATGCAATAAATAGGTGAAATAATAATAGCAACAATAATTAACTTCAAATAATGCTAATATTTACAACGATATATGATCATTGTGTGTCTTAGAACAGATATTTACGTTTATTGTACTTAGGTGGACATTGTAACAAAATAAAATTCGTTAGTTTGATTAACCTCAAAATACGAGTTAAACTTAAAATAGGAGTAAAATTCGATAGTGATAAACCTCAAAATGAAATTCGATTTACCAATCATATTATCTCATATATACAGACCATCACACTATTTCCCTATAGAATAGGCAGAGAAAACAAAGTGCCAGATTTCCTTATCTCGATACACTTCGATTCTTCTATATCCATACACCTTAATAAACAACTCATACAATTTATCTTACAACTCACATTTAATTTTTTTCAAAATATCAATCACTTTATTCAATCATACTTTTCTCAGTCTTCCTCTAACTGACCTTCTACTCATATTTGCGCTGCATATTTGTTTCGTTAGTCTTTCTTAATCAATCGTTCTACATGCTCAAACCATCTCAGAAGGCTCTTCATCGTTTAATTCAACACATTATTACTAGCCATAAGTTTACATTAATTTTATATTCTGTGATACATTATTACACCATTTATTATTCTCAGTGTACGAATTTCCACAACATGTATTCAGCTTATTTTAGTTATTTTCACAGCCAAGTTTCCCTCCCATACATCAAATACGTTATTTTCTCTAAGAATAGAGAAATTCAGTATCAGATTAATTAATTATTTACCAGAAAAACTAATTCAATACTGTGGACTGAATACCAAAAAAGCATCTTCTCTTCACGATGAAACTTTCTCAGATCTGTTTTTAGAAATATATCGTCATTGATATAGGTTAATTTGTCATTCAATGTTTTTTCGTATGGTACCCCTCAACATATGCGAATTAATGATGTTGGCTTGTTGAGGAGCGTGGTAGGAAAGCAATTTTGTCTTCGACCTCAGTAATCATGCTTTCCGGTTAAGAACCACTGTAGTATGTAAGTAACTCACAGTTCGCCATCACACATGTTAGAAATACTTACCCTTTTTCGGTACTATTAGGAATCAAACCTTAATCCCCGGGTTGAAAACCAGTGTTTTACCAACTACGCTACGGAGGTCATCATTACGATATATAAAATTATTATAGATGACAAATGGTTATAGTAATACAGCAAAGTGATTTTACTTATCTCTATTCTAATTTCTATCTTACCAACTAGCCAGCTCGGGGGTTCCGAGTTATATTCCAATTGGTAACCATTAAAAAAAAAGGAATTCCAGTGTAGTTATCATCTTTAAAACATCTTTCTGATTGGTTGTAAGAGACTATCACATTGCAATATACTCGATAAATTGTACTATATGCAGGTCAAATCTCAGGCTAATTAAATTTATTGAACCATAAAATATATTTTAATAAACAGAAATTTCGTTATCCTGAAAATGGAATAAAAATATAGTACTAAAAAATGTTATCTCACAATAAAAATACAATCAATTTAATTTATTTCAAAAGATGTTATTTTATGTGCACTGAATATTCCTTAGTAGCATTCATTATTTTATTTTCAATATTCATAAATAAGCTTTAAACCTTTTCAATCCATTCCTAGTTTCCGAAAATGAAACTTTCCTATCAGGCGGCATCATTCCATTATCATATTCTTCTGTAATGCATTTTACTACACGTATAATTCCCAGATTCAAAGGCTGCAAAAATGGTGTACAATTTGAAGGCAAAAATTCAGCTTCAACATGTGCTGGCTCGCTTATTAAATTGTGTGCTGAACAGTTATCAATTAAAATAATATTTTGTTCTGTTTTATCTTTTCATTTGAGCGTTGAAATTCACTAACTATTCGTTCAATATTGCTTGTATAATCCAAACCCGTTGAATTGAATCCCCTCGGCGATGTTTTCGGCCGAAAAATGTTCGTTATACTGAAATTTTCATATAATTTAATTCATTAAACATCTTCATTCGATTCAACAAAAAATATTATTTATTCAGAAAAATTCATTACTTCGGTATACCTTGTAATGATAATTTACTTGAACAACGAAAGGGTAATGATACAAATCTTTATAAGGCGATATATTTTCGTATTTCTACACATTGTGGAAGGATGGAGTAACAATCATATTCCTCTGCGAAAGATTACTTAAAAAAAGTAGATCATTACAATGTGCTTATATAAATGCAGTATCTAAACTCGGAAATTTAAAGCAGATTATTTATGTTAACCGCGAAATCACTAAAATGAAAGCATGAACGTGGAAAACTTTTTGAATGCGAAAAAGAATCTTTCTCGCCGAAAATATTCAGCGTCTTTCCGAACACGGAATTGCGCTACGCTCAAACAGAGATTGGTCTTCTCAGTTTACCGGTCTTTTCATACATCGTTATTTACTGTCCATAGAGTGAGATTCTGGAACCAGTTACAAATCAATGTTAGATTCGCTCCACGTTTGGCATGCTTTAAGAAGCGACTGAAAAGAAATTCTTAATTTCAAGTCAGTAATATACCGCGTTTCATACCTGATTTTTCTTTCTTCTCCACCATCCCTTCTTTTTCTTTTGATTGATAATATCTCACGTTTGCTTTGTATATTTTTCATACATTTTATAAGGATTAATAATCATTTGAATACTTTTTACGAGCACGTAACTTGCTTTATTTACGTTTGTTTGGTTGGTTTGAAGATATTGATACCCGTCAATAAGTCGGCCAGATTACTTTCAAAATGAAGTGTTAAATAAATAAATAAAAAAGTAATTACATTTGTCAGTCGATTATATTAAATCACTTTGTTGAAGCTAGTTGAAGTGGTTATGTGGATAAATATGGAGAAAATTCAATAGAAAGCATGAAAAATATATTACGATAACATTTCAGAAAATTCTTGAAAGAAATGTGTTTTTTTTATTTTCCACATATAATATTTATTTCTATTAAGACTTTTTCTTTCATAATTTAGAGGCATTATTTATTCTTTAATGGTATTTTGGTGTTCCAGTGGCGAATATAACTCATGTTCGGGATAACCACTCAAAAGGGACTAACCTTTTTTTTAAAAGTATTTTATCGTTAAATATATAAGTTTATTGATACTTCAGAGTTTTACTTAACCTTTTAACGCAGTAATTGTAAAAAAATGGGTTAATCTAAATTATTATGTGGATTTCGAAAATCATATTTCAGGTATGAGAAAGGAACCAAATTGAAGTAATTTATGAAATGGAAAGGTTAATACGGGTACTGCTAAAGTATTTTTCAGATTTATTTCTTCATTTAACAACTATTGTGGTTATATAAATAATTGTAAGACTAAAAAACCTACCTTTTTCAATTTATATTTATTATTTTCTTTTTATACCTCTATTTGGTAAAAATATATCTAAAATTAAAAAAATTATCTACATGTTTTACAATTGCATTTATTTTATAGTTCCATTTAGTCGCCAAAGATCTAGAATTTAGATTCCTTTCAGCATGCTTTACGATATCATTTATTAATTTTTATAGTTCCATTTAATGACCAAAGATCCAGAATTTAGATACCTTTCACCATGCTTTACAATTTCATTTACTTATTTATTTTTTCAACTTTTGCAGTGACTCCAAAAATGCCAACATACTACATATCATGTCTCAAACAGTAAGAACCAAATAAGCCTTTTGAATGGATGTATGTCATCAGTTTTCTGCATATCCGGTGATTTTTATTCTATGTTATAGATGGCTCTATCACATAATAAAATTCACGTGATATAGGGCCAAGCACTAAAAGATCGACTAAGATAACCCACTCTGTCCGATCTTTCTCAACCAGACGGTTAACACTCTGAGAGTGAGAAGGTTTCAGTGAATTAGCTTTGATTAGGTAAGAAAGTCATAGTTTTCATCAACAGTCTTGATGACCAACATGTTTCGATTTTGTACCAAAAAAGTCATGAGAAGAGTGTTTTCAAGTTATTACAACAACTTAAGTTAAATACTCATACAATCATATAGGTGTCCCTCGTGGACTAATAAAATTGTCAATCATTCCATTTGATTGATAACTTCTCTGTAATTTTCATATTATTATGCGCATACTGTTGATATTCTGTAAAAACACGTACTTGACAGAGCAAACATTAAGTTTCAATGACAAGAGGTTCTAAAATGATTTAAAACTAAATTTGTTATTTTGGACCTCCACATCTGTGTTGTGTTATGCTTTCGTTGTTTACAATATAATATAGTGTGCTTATTGTAATGGGGTAATCATATACAACCAACAAGAAATATGTTATAGAAGTCCTCTAAAAATCACATTATAACCTATTTTGACAAAAAAATTGATTCCAATGGAAATTTAACCCGCGGCCCCCGGGTGAGAAGACAGGTGTTTTACCAACTGAGCTATACAGGTTACCAAAACTATTTGCCTTTTTGCCACTCTATACCACTGTTCAGACACTTAAAAAGCTAATATACTAATAAACGTTATTGCAGCAAACTTCAAATGAACTGAAGTGCAATAGTGTAACCAAACTGGAAATAATAAAACTGAAAGAGGGAACACCAGCTTTCTTTTCAAGCACCCTTACAACTAGAACAAGGCGCCTTAATCCTAATCAAAGTTTTTACAAACATTTCATAGTTAGTTTCCCATTTCATTGTTTGTAAGACGAATAAAAACACTTTTATTTAACTTCAAACCACTTATTCTCAAGAGATAGCATTGAGATTAAAATTTCTTTTTACAATTAATGCATTACTTCTCTTATCTTTATATTATAAACCTATATTTTTAAAGATAAAATACCCAGCAAGGCTTTTTTACCCTCCCCCTCACCCGTCTATGTCTTATTAGTTTATAAATACGGCACATCCCGGCAAACTGCGCTGTTATCGTTGTAATTAAATCTACAGTGGCGGAGCGAGCGCGATACACCAGAAGCCGGGAGGGTCCAGCGGGATGAAAGGGTTGCTAGGCCCTTCTGTGTTCCTTCTTAATTGCTTGCTTTCTCAAATAAAATAATGTATGGATTTAATGAAATATTGAGGGAAAAATATTGCGTTAAGGGTTTTAGTCTTACTGCGAAGCAAAAGTCTAGTTGTTTTAAGAATTAAATCCTTAAAGGTGAATTTTTAGAAAACTCTTAGCCCTACTTCATCATATATTATTTCATTTTACTCGTTCTTGCACAATAAATGTAATTGTAACCACAAAATAAATCTTGTAGGTTCCATTTTTTTATTCACAAACATCGTAAAAATCTCATTCGTAATATATAACACGATACACTAGGTAATTCTTCATGATTGTCAGACATCATGTTGATGGAAGACGCATGTATATGTTTATTGTATTCTATCTGTTGAATATCAGCAAATACGTAGTCTTAAAAGATCAAACCCTAATTTCCAATGGCAAAGATATCAAAATCACTTGACAATAAGCAGGTGTTATCTGCTGAAGCCTTTCATAAGAAATAGTTTTACATACCGCAATTTTCGTGTTGCCTAAAAACAATATAATAATTTATTATAAACAACATATAAGCTACAGAAAAATATAAAGTCAGATGTTAAACGGTCTATAAGTAAAACCAGCCCGGAAGTAAATCCGTCAGGAATCGAACCTGGAGCGCCCACTTACTTACGTAACATGAATTCTAACCGTTAAACCGCAGCCACCGATAAATAAATTAATTATAAAACATATGAGTAAGTTGTGTATGGTAGAACGAAATTTTGGGAATGTTTATTCCATTTTTAATCTCTCTTTTTTCTATGTTTAAACCATGTTTTTACAACATACCATCACGGTCTACCGGAGATAACTAAGTGCCAGGCTTTCTTCAAAAAAGTATTTACTTTTCTCACGCATATTTCTATGCTCGTTTATATATATATTTTCTTTTTTCACACCTAATTTACTCGTTCCAGTCATACTCTAGTTGTTTTTTTTAATGAAGCACAAATAAATTTTGTCAATTTCATTTGATTGGCCAAAACCACGTCCTAATAGTTTTTTTTTTCATTTTTTCAACATACTTGTATATACGAGTACACATACAAACAATATCATATCCATCATATGTTCATTAAATGTTGTGTTAATCAATTGCAAAATTGCTATATGGCTAACATATAAACCCACTGTGTTGTTATGCCATACAATTATTTTAATGAAACTTCTTTCATTGCAACTTCAGTCAAGATTAAAAAAAACAGACTAGTGACTGAAACTTCAGTCACTAGTCTGTTTTTTTTAATCTTCCAATAAAACAGTGCAATTCATGATATGAATGTACGGAAAAAAATATTATTTTAGCAAAAATAATGGATTGACATATTTTATTAAAATATGTCAATACGCGTATTTCTGTAAAATTAGAGCTTATTGAATATAAAACATTATTAATAACATATAAATATATTGATCTTTGTGCACAATTTTTGTTTTCAGTGTAATATTTCGTCAAAATCTCCCAATGGTGAGGAGTGTGACATTTGAAATTTGTTCAAACCGCATCCAAGTTTTGTTATATTTGCTATAGCGGCTTGAAACATTTCCACATTTTATTTTTTTATTTCTTAGGCATTTAGTCATAAAACAGCCTTGAATTTTTAGTTATTAAACAACCGTAAGATGAAAGATTACCTGTCCTCTGAGTGACCGTTACAATTTAATAAAGAATTCTGCTGTTCTTCGACCAATTAACTTGGCTGCTTAGAATTAACCCTTAACCTATCTTCAGGAAAAGAGTAATAATTTTATAAACTGCAACTTTAATAAATTGAAATGGAATAAATAATTTACTTTTCTTATAATGTCGCAAATCGTCAAATGGTTCAAAGTCTAATTAAGTAAATTAATGTGAAAAACCCAAAATGTAATATTTTCCACCATAAAAAGAGGACATCGACCATAGAAGAGCAAAATTGAAGTTTAAAAGTATTCATGACATTAAAAAATACGTATTTTTTAATGTCATGGATCATATTTAAGCCTTAGATATTTCTGTTATTTTTTATTGGCTTCCCTTCAGCTAAATTTGTAAAGGACACAACTCGTCAATATGTTATATCTATTACACATTTTGTCCAGAATGCGTTGATATGGTGTACCTATTATACCTTTTATCTAGAATGCGTCGATGTGTCGTATCTATTATACCATTTGTTCAGAACACGTTGATATTTTGTATCTATTATACCTTTCATCCAGAATGCGTCGATATTTTGTGTCTATGTTTGTGTCTATGTCTAGTCATACCATTTGTATATATAATATTATATCTTTCATCCAGAATGCGTCGATATGTTTTATCTATTATACCATTTGTCAAGCATGCGTTGATATTTTGTGTCCATTATACCTTTCGTCCAGAATGCGTCGATATGTTGTATCTATTACACCATTTGTCCAGAATGCGTTGATATTGTGTACCTATTAAACCATTTGATCACAATGTGTCGATTTTACCCAGAATATTTTGATATGTTTTATCTATCATGATTAATAGAAGTTATCATAAAATTGTACCATTAAAATATGAAACCAAATACTGTATTTTAAAAATATTTTAAGTGACAGTTCAGAAATTAAAATATCTGTAAATGTAAGGTATATGTATCTGAAAGTAGAAAATACCCTCAAAAATAGATAAATTCAATAGTATTTCAAGTGGCACGTGCAGAGTGAAATTTCAATATACATATTCCTGTCAAAAATTGCTGACGTGTACTGAACTGTCTTTGTGTAACTCGTACAACACGATCTCAGTGCAACCGTAGGACTATGGAAGGACCTCCAGATTTACGCTGACTTTTGACTGGAAACGGCTTCTGTAACCTGGATTTTTTTGCCCATGTGTTTTGTCACTATATATTGTGTCCAGACAGCGTCGATATGTTGTATCTTTTATGCACTTTGCCTAGAATGCATCAAGTGCATATAAGTAATGTGGAATCGATATTAAGGTAAATTGCATATATAGATAGATAAAACGTTTTAATAGAATTCGAATAGTTTTTAAGATTTATCAAACTGAATTAAAAATTGTATGATAGTTATATTTTGTCACTATAATATAATATGCATATAGAAGTTTACACTAACGTTTCGCACATTTACGGTTTAAAGTTAAGCATTGAAAACATTTTCAGAATCATGTCGATATTTAAATTTTATAATAATATTTTTTAGCTGTTTACCGTGATCTTACACCTTGTTTACTATAACATATTACTATTAGTAAGTTCGAACTAATAATCTTTGGATTTATATTTAAATATTTTTTAAATACGTAAGTACTTCCCGATATAAAACATTCAATACATTTGATGATTGTTATACATTATCGTTTATCTGGCAACCCACACTGAGTTGAAAACGTTGTATTACCATTTATATACAGTACAACCTGGCGAGCTTATTCCATGTGGCATTATCTTTCAACCAACCAGAAATATGTTAAAGTATCCTAAAGTGAAAACCAGATTTAAATCCTTTTAAAAAAACTGGGTTCCGACGGTAATCAAACCCGCAACCTCTGGGTTAGGAAACGAGTGTTATCCCAACTAGGCCACGGAGTTTGTCAAACATATCTTTCCCATGAATATCCAAACATCATAAGAGAGAGATAGATCACAGTAAAATTGTCTACTGTGATAATTGCAACGAAAACATAACATCCGTACCTCAAAGTGACATGGCAACACTAGTGACAGATACCACAGATATATTTTTTGAGGCTACCTGTAACTCGGAAGCACTAGATTTATTAGAATGATGCCCAGTTGATTTGTCGAAGCTTGTGAGCATAACAAAAATGTAAGTAAGTACGCGATAAAAATCGGAAAAATTTCAATCAATACTTAAGTGGTTTCATCAAAATAGTTCCTCCCTATTTTATAGAAATCGTAAGACCTTCAAACTTTTGCCTTCGAAATTCACCTTTCTCACCCTTATTCTGAATGAGCCGGGGTATAAAAGTTGAGACAAATCTTTTCCACTCGCGTTTTTTCTCTTCTATCATCGGTACTTCTACCCAGAGAATTCCTAGTTTCTCGTCAATTAACCTCCTCAACTGTCTTTCCAGGTGTGTCTTGGTCGTTCATCGTCTCCCTGAGGCTGCCAAGAAAATTCGTTTTGGCAGAGGATCTGGAGCCATTCTCATAGTCGTTTCAGATTAATTATCTCGATATAATGAACGGAAGGTTCTATATCTTGGCAGGGTAGAATAAAAAAGTGTATTGAAATTTTTTATTCTATCCTGCCAGTAAAAGTAAAATTGTTTAAGAATATGCATACCCATGCTTACTTAAAAAAAATTGAAATTTGGACTATCTTTTGACGATATCCCCGTAAAATGTTATTTTCTTAACAATTTAGTGCATAAAAAAATGGTGGGCTTATTGCCAGGTGGAAATCTCTTCCAACCAACCAGAGTAGTATCATTTTTGTTCTGTCGTTATTTCGATAGAATTTTTGAGCGAGCATGTTAGACATGATACTTAAACTCTTCATTGGCCTTTCTACCTCGTCATCATCTGTGAGATATTTTTTGAAAACATGTTTCAAGTATTTGATATTTTTTGTTATGGTAAGTTTTGTTTAATTTAGATCCTATACTGAGAGAACTTTGTCCGCAATACGTCCATGTCGGAATACAATCATTAGAATTTTTAATATATTGTATTCAATATTGCGTACTTAAGTATACTTTTCATATTCGTTACATATCATTCTTAATCCATTTATTGATTTTTTTTTCAAACGTCTATTTTTTATGGCGCTCTCCTTAAGAGAGCAACTCTCCTCAAGGGCGCTCTTACTCGGGACTCGAACCCAGTATTATTAAATAAATCGTGTCTTATTAAATAAATCTGTTATAATAGCGTCCGAGCGAATCAACTATAACACTTTGTATACAGTACACGTAGAAAGATACTTATGAGGCCTTAAGTGAAAACCAAACTGATTTAAAAAATAACAGGGTTCCAACGAGATTCGAACCCAGGCATTTTAATAATTAGGCCACGGAGGCGTAAGAAGAACCATATCATACACGTAGTTTATGTGATTCAGTAAAGGGACATCCAGATCTTGCTAACTTTATTCGAAGGCTTAAGTCATCCTTGTAAATATTAAATATTGCCTTTGTGATCTAGTATTCAAATATATGCATACGACATCAGTTGTAAATTAAAACCGCATTAGCAGAGTCAGTCAACCATGAGGTCCTCAACACAGTGTAAGTGGGTTCATTATTAAATCATATTGCCTCTTGCATATTTGATTCACCCTGCGAGCAAAAATACGGATGGTGGGCGGGAGTGCAAGGTGGGCGGTACCACTCCTCCCCCCTCCCAACCCTGTTGGGGCACTCCCCCCCCCAACCTGCTGCCCAACCCGCCCCGCCTTGCAGTGCAGAGTGTGAGAATTGCAGTTGTAGGAGTGAGTTGAAAGCTGACAGGACACAAGGCGGTCGGTGCAATGCACACAGCTGCAACAATTTCGATGTATATGTTCGAATTTGTGATCAATTATTATCGAACATCTACGAGTATTGATTACTATTTTTTTTATTAAAAACAAAAAAAAGGAAAATTTCTTCGAGGCATAACTTAATTATATACAAACTATCACGCCATCTCTCTGTCGAGGTAGGCCGAGAGGAGAAATTGCCAGGCTTTCATATCGCGACACACATGTTTCATCTCTTCTACATCTATACACTTTCTCATACAAGTCATACTATGTTTATGACTTACTTTTTCTTGCTTCAAAATATTATTCACTAGATTCAACCATAACTACATTCCTTAGTATTCCTCTACTACGTCTTCACTTGAAGATTTTCACTTTGTATTCGTTTGGTCAGTCTTTCTTCATTCATTTGTTCGACCTACCTAAAGTTTCACGTCCTATTTAGTTCATCAGTCTTAAGTTCACATTATTTTCAATAAATTTATTAATATATTATTTATAGTTAAGGCATTAATGTTGTGGAGGTTTAAAGACAATGCATTTGTTTTATCAAACACTGTTTATTCCACTTTTTGTAACGGTATAACCCTATCTGTTTCAAGGATTTCACCTCATCATCAGGGGAGCACAAACAAGACTGACTTCTGTTCGAACTGGTACCAAGATACAAGCTTCTAACGGTAAAATTTCGGGTTGAGGACTGGAGGGGGAGGGAGGGATGAGTAATCTCGGTGAGCAGCGGAGAGATTCTTGGGATATATGTGTTTTCCAGATGTTCATCTCGATGCACTGACTTAGAAATTTCTAAGGCCTCTAATCTGTTCAATTTATTTTCGGTACTACTGATATGTAAGAATTTGGCATCATCGATAGAATTTTTTTCCATAGTTTACCTTCTCAAGTGGTTCTTAGCTCGAAGACCCGATTATTGGGGCCGAATATAATATAATAAAAGGTTACGGTTTCAACATTAAAAAAATATGGAAAAAGCAAAAGAATAGAAGTTATGGTGATACGCATTTCGTCAATGAAGAGATTGTCATGTTTTTTAATTGCTGTTTGAAGAAAGTTGTCAAGGGCTAGAGTTTAACAGCAGTTGGTAATAATAGTAGTTCGAAAGTCTGACTGTATGGAACCCCTTTGAGGACAGGGAGAATTCGGAAATCTCCCATGGTATATCATTGACCTATTGTTTGGGTGGGTTGAGGTGGGATCGAACTGAACTGACCTATTGTTTGTTTTTCACAACTACGAAAGTCTTCTACGAGTCGAGTTCGAATTCCGAGATAGAGCGCCCTTGAGAACAATGTGCTCTCTAAACTCTTCTAACTCTGTTATTTACGAGTATTATTATTTTTACAACACAATAATATGATATTTGTTATCAACCTTTTTTTTCCTCATTTTCTGACATTCACCAATAAGATTAAATTAATAAATAAAAATAATTGACGTATTTTATTGTTATATCAGAATCTTACTAACCTGAATTACTTGCATTTCCGCAAGGAAAAGGTCCGTCATTTGACGTGACATAATTTTGAAAATATGAAAAATACAGTTCAGTTCGAATCCATTACTACCTATGCCGTTATGTGAGACAACATTAATCTTCTTCCAGCGCCATCAATGCTAAGATATCAAAACAATATTTCTTTATTGTATGCGCGAACTCACGTAGTGACGAAGAAGAAACTGTTTCCTACGGTGACATACCAGAGTCGGAAAAGAATAGTGACGACGACGGACTTAAGGTCTAAAATCGCAGAAAAAATAACTTGCAGTGTTGTAAATGTTCTTATGAAACGTCTTAAGGTATGGGGTTCCAGCTGCCCAGCAAGTTACCAATACTTTTGCAGAAAATTTCGAATGAAGCAAAATTATAATTTGATGCCACTAGATTGGAGTAGCTACTCGGTCTGAAGATATGCCGATGTAAAACTGAATGGAGATCCCTTCTAAATTATTAACTCGATTTTCATTATACAATAATACCTCGAACTGTGATATGTTGGTTGATCCAGATATGCTGAAAAATTACAACATGGTGAACGTTTACCATTAAATTTTCCATGACCAGAGGGAAATTGTGAATATACAGACAAAGTTTTTAAGGTTTCTGTTGTCCTAACGATTAATATTTTTTCTCGATAAGTCGCTAATACTCGTATGATATTGCTATGCACACTTTATCTCTTATTATAGCGTTTTAAACATTTGAGCCAATTGAATCTCGATTTTTTGACGAACGTCTATGACTTTTTAAAGCAAATATTGTTTTTCAAATAATACCCAAAAAAAGAATCTAGTGATGATTAAATTGGGGGATCGTGGCGATTAAACTAAAAGTTTTTAATATACTACATCCGTGGCATAGTTGGTAAGACACATGTCTTCTAACTTAGGAGTTATGGGTTCGATTCCCTTTAGTTCGATCCAATTTATTTTTTAAAGGATATCTGTCTGGCTTCACTTAAAGTGTTTTAAAAATATTTATGGTCAGTTGGAAGATATCGCTATAGCAATTTATCCACAAAGTTACTGTCTAAATAAATATATAATATAATACAATAGGTAAAATTTCCGCTAGTTTTGTGGTGTATTTATTTTTAGTAATTGTTTTACGCTACTTTGCTGTACACTTATTTTCAAAAATAACGATCAATGTCATTTAAAAAATAATCGTTAAGTATTTTAATAGGGCGATAAAATTTACCCCACATTTTACAAATGTTTTATTAAAATTTCGATATA
Source organism: Odontocerum albicorne (assembly GCA_949825065.1). Taxonomy (NCBI): domain Eukaryota; kingdom Metazoa; phylum Arthropoda; class Insecta; order Trichoptera; family Odontoceridae; genus Odontocerum; species Odontocerum albicorne. Next base: position 23,402,878 of record OX463855.1, read on the forward strand.
ACCAAAGAATTGGATTACGCAACCTGTCAGAATAAGGCATCCGGTACATTGCACACAGCTGCAAAATTTCTGTTGCGTTGTCGCGTGTGTGCTCAGTGGGCATTGATCATTGATTGATCGGTTGCTGGTGTTTTTTTTTTTACTAAAAAAGTATATTTTAAAAGTATATAAGTAAAATTACCGTATTTTGACATTAAAAATCGATATAAGATCTCTTTTACAAAAAAAGTGAAATGGATCATTTTAAATGTTAATAATCCTTCTAAAAAATATTTCTTTTAAAAGTAGATTAGAAAAAACACATATACTTTTTGAGAGTTTGTAACTTTTAACCAATTATTTATGCGTCAAAAAGCCAAAACATACCATCACTTGACATTAAATGCATTTAATTTACTTTCATGTCATAGGGCAATATACTTTTTCTACTTTAAAATGTGCTACTCTGAAAAAAATCATTTCGTTCACATATATCATCACGCCGCATTCCTTGCGAGGTACGTATAACAGATCTCCAAACTTTTCAATTCAAGTACACAACTTTTGCCTCCTCCACATTCATACATATCGTCATGCACAAACTTCTATTATTTATTCTTCTCGTTTTACCATCTTTCAAAATCTGGTCCATTTGATGCAGCCACGTTTTCCTCGGTCTCTCTTACACGCAAACCTGGCACTTATAACTTGTAAACTCGCTTAGTCATTCTTTCATCATTAATTATTCTCATATGTCCAAACCATCTTAAAGTTCCTTTCTTTGTCATGCTTAAAACATCCATGCATTCATTTCTGATGTCTTTATTCTACATTCTTTCAAACATTGACATTTCACAAATTTTCCTTAGTGCACGCATCTCCACAGCATTAATCTTTCTTCTGCCAAATCTAAGTTTCACTTCCATACGTCAAGGTGAGAACCAACACATTATTGTGTATTATCATTTTTGCTACTGTTGATATTGCGCGGTTGTTGTATATACCATTAAGTGCTCCATTTACCTTGTTTCTAGTCGCTACCCTTCGCAAGATAAAATAATATTTCGTATCCTATAACAATGATAAAAATCAGTCGTTTGAAAATTACCCTTCAGAGTTAGAAAACCATTAACTCAATAAAATCCTCTAACATTGAAAAAAACTATAGCATAAAGTTACCTGCTTATTTTTTCTCCTTATAGAAACACTTGATGCATGTAAAACCAGCAGAGTTATTTTCTATACAGCACATTGGGATACGAGGTATATTTTTAACAATACGTCGTATCCTACAAAATTATATTTAATTTTTTTTCGATATAGTATGGATTTACAAGGCGGCATTTTTAACGATCGATTTGTGTAGCCACATTACGATGATTTTAGAGTTTTTAAAAACTTTTATGTATAAATTATAAAACTATTTTTCGTTGTATTTCCTATGATCAGATAATGTCTTCGATTTTATAAATTTCTCAGATACAGTTATTACTTATTTTTCCTGCTGAACTTAAGGATTTCATATTCCTTAATTGTACAAAATGTCATTTATATAATGTCTGTCATTATGTCGATTGTATAGTATTAAGTGTAAGGGGCTGCGACACCATCCCAGCAGTCCAGAAGTCAATCTCACCTGCACGCGATGCACTTGTTAGTAAACTGACGAGGACTTGACGATCGAGTATCGGTGGTATATCTGTAGGTGTAATCCAACATCTTTCTACATATAAGGGGACTCCACCCAGGACAGACCAAACTTTGTGACTGACCTTGTCATTTCAGTTATTCTATATAGATAATCACCGCAGATTTGTAGCCCATGTTGAATCGTTTGCGTGGCCGGCTTAACTTGATAATACACAGCCGAAACGGTGTATTTTTTTTACCTTTCCATTGTATACAGTACAACTCGGCGATTTTATTGTCATGTAATCTTTTTCAACGAACGAGAAGGAGGTTCAAGAAGTATCAAGTGATAATTAGACTAGAACAATTTTAAATAAGAGAGATAGGTAGTTCTTAGTGATCGAAAATGATTGTCAGCAACCAATACATAGTGTGTGTATTGGTTTGATTTTTGTTTTTAAGAAAGCATTCATTCTTAAAAGATCAAACCCAAAGTTTTGATAGCAAGAAGATGAAAGTTCCAAGACGATCGGCAGGTTTAATTTGCAACAACTTTTGATACGTAGAGTTTTTTTTACATATTGCTGTTTTAGCTTTGCTTAACAGGGTTACAAGAATTAAAAAGTAACAGAAAAATATAAATTAGAATGAAAAACCGCCTATGAGTAAAACCAGTCCGGAAGTGAATACTTACCGCTAAACCACGGTTCCTAACAAATTAATTGGGTACTGACGAGTTTCGAACTCGCGACCTCCAGGGTGGATGACAGGCATCTTATCAACTTTATCTTGGAGGAGGTGCGTTAGTCATTATAAACTTTATCATATTTTCTTACCTTGCTACTTTTGTTCTAGCATTGTTACTGTATAGTGACAAATAAAATTTTTATAATTAAGATCGATATATTGTAGTGAAACGTAAAAAAATAATGAAAAGATATGAGTAAATGTGGTAGAAATGTATGAACTGAAAAAATATGTAGTACCTACATACATAAATATGTAGTATATACATAAATATGTAGTATGTACATAAATACGAGTATATACTATCACGCCATTTCCCTCTCGGATATGATAGATCGCCAGATTTTTTCTCTTATTTCTTTCCTTTACATTTTCGCCTCTTCAAATACCTTCTCATACAGCTTCTTTGATTTTCTAGGTTTCGTCATTTCCAAATATCATTCATTAATCCAATCACACTTTCCTAAGTCTTCCTCTACTGTTCTATCGGTTCTACTGAGATTAAATATTTTAACTGTAACATCGCCTGCTCACGCGGTGAGTGGTGTTGGTGTGGTATTTGTTCATACACGATTAAACTCGTTCTGAACGGAAACTTTTAGGCCTTAATGTAATATTATGTTATTAAATATAGCGCCCTGTCCTCTCTGCCTACCCTGAGAGAAAATGGGGAGATCTTATGTGAGTATGAATGTCAAATTTAATTATTTAATATTTCATTGTAAAACAATCTGGCGGGTTTATTACCAGGCGGCCATCTCTTTCAACCCACTGGACAAAATTAAATTGAGGAATTTACATGGTCGCAAAAAAACTACCGAAATAACTATTCATCTTGATAATAAATTATATACACAGTAAAAATAAAAGTGAGATATTATCAATCAAAGAGAAAGGAAGAGGACAGCGGAGAGGAGAGAAAAATCAGGAATTAAATACGCTATATTACCGATTTGGAATTAAGAGTTTTTTCAGTAGCTTTTTGAAACATGTCAATGATAGAGCGAGTCTTATATTAGTTTGTAACTGGTTCCAGAGTTTCACTGCATTGACAGTAAAGGACGACGTACAAAAAGAAGAGCGATGAACTGGAAAAGCCAATAAACAATCTCTGTTTGAGCGTAGTGCAAGTCCATGATTGGAAAGGCGCTGAAATTTCTCGGCGAGATAAGAGGCGGTTGCGGGTCAGTTCAGGGGATTATATAGTACATACAATACAATAGTGACAGTATGCGAATTTTAAGTCTTTTTCTCACGTTCGACTAGTTTAGTTCTTTCTCAGGTAAAAATATTAAACTTAGTCAAACATTTTGAAGACACTGCAATTTGTCTAGCTGTTCCTCCGTAATATTCAAATAACAGATGTTTGCATGGTCCAAATTAGAAAGAGCAGATATTGTATGAGCAAAATTTTAGTTATAGAATGCAGGAATCTTTACAACGCTTTGAGGGAATGAAGGCTGAAGGAGATTATTTGGCTTACCTAATTTATTTGATCTCGTCATTGGAAAGTATTATCTATGAACACTCCTAGATTTTTAATGGTTTTAATTAATGTTATGATAGAGCTATCGAGTAATATTGAAATTAGTAAGTCAGTGTTGAATTTACTGAGAAGCTGAGGACTGCCAATGAAGATCGCTTGAGATTTCTTAGGATTTATGAGTAAGCCATACTCCTCAGTTCATTCGGAGATCAATTGAAGGTCTGCATTTAGAGCGTTCAATGGCGTGTGAGAATACTTAAGATATTGTATTATTGGGTTGATAAATATAGATAAGAGGAGTGGGGAGAGAATTTCACCTTAGGGAACGCCTGTAGAGAGATAAGCCTAGTCAGATATATGCTCCTGGTATTTGCAGGATTATTGTCTACCTTCTAAATTACTCGAAAACCAAACCATTACCGATTCAGATAATCGTAATCAACGTACTCGTGCCAGAAGCAGATCAAAGTCTACAGTATTGAATGCATTGCTAAAATCTAATAGACATAACGATGTCAGCTGTTTAAAACTCATTCCTCTTCTCACATTATCCTTGATCTTGACCAGTACGGTTATATTTTAGTCTCGGACGAAATCCTACCTGTAATGGGTTAAACGATTCAAATTGATTTAGGTGGGATTCAATTTGTATAAGTTTTATTTTTTCGATAATTTTTCATAGTATAAGGATGATAGAGATGGGTCTAAAATCTTTATATGATATGGTGAGCCAATTTCCGGTATCGGAATAATTAGAGCCTACTTTCACATACTAGGAAAGCTGCTAGTAGGCAAAGAAATATTATAGATTTACGAAATATTTCATATTGTATAATAAATGTACGTCTCTCGTTTGAGTTCCGTTTAAAAAGGATCACAAAGTTTTCTCGATAAACACGTTAAAGGGGACAGCCTGGCCGGGGTGGGCAGGGGTGGGCCAGGGCGGGCCGGCCCTTTGAAACAGAAAACACTTATTTGATTGTTAAACTGTAATGAATATAATAAAAGGAAGAGGACGTGTATTCCTTTACAATAATTTGTGCCGTTTGCTTTTCACTGATTTATAAAGAGAATTCCAGCAAATAGTGCCGAATTGTTGGCATGGAGCTCGTGGTGATGTTCAGTATTCAGCTGATATAAATATTCTGTATTATTTATTTATTTACAATAGATGTTTAGTTTTTTTTTTCAGAGAAGACAGATCCTCCATAGTCTAGTTGGTAAGACGTCTGCCTACTGATTCTTGGGTAGCGAGTTCAATTCCTTTTGGAACCAAATTTAAAAAAAAAGGATTTTAGCCTAGTTTTCCCTTAAGGCTTTTTGAAATTCTGTTTGGTTGGTTGTAAGATATTTCAATATGGCAATAAACCCACCAGTTTGTATTATGTATAGATGATCTCTTCAAGATGTTTTAAGTTGGTATTGTTTGATTTTTTTTCTTACTATTCTACTTGATTTATTTCCTTTCCTTATCTTATCTCTGCTTACTTCATTTTGACCTGTTTTTGGAAATCAAATATAATGGGTAAACATATAACAACCTTTTTTAGAAATAATTGTGGCGTAAATTTGTGGAAATCCATAACTATCGATTGAATATAAATATATTACTTCACATATCAAACACATTTAATAATACACAAAATATTTAGAAACCAAATAAATCTTATTATTATCATAGAATTTATTCTCTTCTTTACTTCTTACTCTATTTTCCATAAGATCATGGACAACTTTTGTATGGTCACTTCTTATTATATTCCGCACAAGACCACAGGCAATATTTGTATTGTCACTTCTTATTCCATTCCCCATAAGACAGATATTTTTTCAATTAATTCACCTGAAGAAGACACTGCTTTTTAAAATGCAGACATTGATATGCTAAAAATAAAGTGGAAAAATTTGAGTGCTTAATTTTTCTATTCCATAAAACCAATTATTCGTATACTAAATTCGTTTGCCATAGTCTAACTGCGCTTCATTCACTATATGTTCTATACCAACAATTCGGCAATATTTGCTGGAATTTAATTTATAAATCATTGAAAAGCAAACAGCACAAATTATTGTAAAACAATACTCGTATATTTGCTCGTCGTTTTATTATATCTATTACTGTTTAACAATCAAATACGTGCTTTCTGTTTCAAAGGGCTGGTTGGAAGAGATTATCACATAAGTTATGTATTGAAATTAGGCAGAGATTTTTCTAGATATATTCAAACATGATATGGTTTGATTCTATATATAAGTAACTAGTGAAATTTAAAAGTACAATGACCACATAACGTATGTGTGATATTTGCGGTGCTGTTAGGATTTCGTTCAAAAAGTTATTGGTAATCAATTGCATTATGAGAAGACTTGTGAAACTAAAGTTTAACATTTTGAATTTCATATAAATTGAACTCAACTCTGAATCACATATCATGGAGATATAATATCTTCTCTGTTGCCTACTTGGTGGGTTTATTCTTCATACCTTCTCCCCGATTCTCGGGTCCCTTCTCTTACTGCCTCCTGTCTATCCATTATCTGTTATTCAAGATATTAAAAGAATTTATAGAAAATCCTCAAGTTTTTGGAACAAGACACACATACCTAATTTGTTTTCTATTTCCTATCGAATACTGATTCAAATTAAGTAGGTATGATAAATATTATATAAAAATGGAAAAATATTGAAAACAAACCCCAGATTTTGTTGGCTATTTTTCTAACAAAATGCCAAATCAAGTCTTTTTTATTAAATTTGTATGGTACCCTTGAATATAGCTGAACGGGTAATACCGATATATTCAAAAGCGCAGCTGGGATTTTTTTTCGGTACCATGAATTGAGCCCTTGGATTGAGAGCCACTGGAGTAGGTACAGAATCTTCAGTTCGTTATCACACATGTTGGCAAAACAACGAGAAAATGCAACAACACCACGCGTACCCGTCTAATGCAGCGAATATTGTTACCAGACGAACGCTACCAGATTAGGATAATTTTTTTACATACCTATAATATAAACGTATGTTTATATATAATCACGTCATGTCCTTTACGGAGAAGGGAGAGATAGATCTCCATATTTATCTATCCAATCAGACTACTTCACCTCCTCTACATTCATAAATCTCAAATTACATTGATTAAAAATATTGTCTACTTGATCCACCCACGATTTCCTAGGTCTACTCTTCTATGCACACCTTGCACCTCTGACATGTGTACTAGCTGAATCGTTCTTCCTAGGTCTACTTTTCCATGTATACCTTGCACTTCTGACATATGTATGATACTAGTTTAATCGTTCTTCCTAGATCTTCTCTTCCATGCATACCTTGCACCTCTGACATGTGTACTAGCTTAATCTTTCTTCCTAGGTCTACTCTTCCATGCATACCTTGCACCTCTGACAAGTGTATTAGCTTAATCTTTCTTCCTAGGTCTACTCTTCCATGCATACCTTGCACCTCTGAAATATGTAGTAGCTTAATCGCTCTTTTGTCATCTATTCTCTCTACATTCACAAACCATGTTAATACTTTTTTCTTCATTTTAATTTAAACATACCATACATTTTATCCAATTATTCATTTCTGCAGTCTTCACTCCGTCTTCTTTCATACATTGACACTCCATTTCGGGTACCACCGGGGATTGAATCCGAAACTTTACCAATCAGACCGCGGAGGTCTTCCAGATAATAGATGTCAGGTGTTTTTTTTAGAAAAATAGTTTTTTGAAGATTTAAAAGAAAAAACACAATAGAGCGAAATAATTGTGGAAAATATATAAATTTGGTTGTGAACGGCGAGCCGGAGATAGTATGGCGGGTCGACCGGCCCGGCAGGCAGCATAACTGTCAAGGTGTCAGTTGGCTGCCATGTCAAGCGCCCCCCGCCCCGGCCTGCCACCGTGGCCCCATCCCACCGACCCCATTACCACTCCACCTCAGCCCACCTCGCCCCACCATTGAAGGGTAACGTGGCCGAATATAAAATGAAATCATATTTCTTTTTTAATTTTTTGTTTTTACAATTTTTGTGAATATGATTTGGTAATATCGAAATGTGTTCTGAGAAAATTCTGTTTTTTAAATATTTCATTGGACTATTCTACGAAATGTTGTTTGTGCCTTTTTGAAGTACCTCAAATCCACAGGTAAATTTGTAATTCTAGGAAGATTGAATTATAAAAAAAGAGATAAAAAAAATTTGTAAATTATTTAACGATATGGGAAAAAAATAATTTGACAAATATATCTAAGAATTAATTTGACAAAATTATATCTGCTATCCGAGAAGAGGAGCGTAGCGCTTGTTTCGAACCTGTCACCATCTTTACAGAAATCCAGCACGTGAAATTGTGCCCATGCACGCCATTAATTTATATATTTTAAGTATCTACCATTGTATACGAGCAATACCTTTTTATTAATGCTTGGTATTCATGTAATATTATTGTCGTTGAAGGTGAATATTGTCATTTTTTTATGTTAAATAATTACACTATTGTATTACAATTTCATTTATCAAATACAACCTGGTTTGTTAATTGCCATGTGACAATCTTTTTATTTATTTAACCATATGAATAAACGACATTACGTATCTTATAACAACAATACTAATTGAATCGAACCCGCAACACTCAGATGTTTATAAAGTAGATTTGTGCTGTCGATAATTTGAGACTCATTCGTTTTCTATATTCTAATCACTTCAAAGTGCTTACTTTCATCTTAGTTAAAAAGTCAATTAACATTATCAAGGAATACTATATTAAAAACACGTTTGAAAACATCATAATTTCTTAAAAATTAATTGACAGATGATACGATTAGGTTAGTCAACAGTTTTTCAAGATTTTTTTGTTAAATTATCACACATGTTCACAATAAATATTGTCTTCAAAGAACTTTTGAATTTAATCAAAAAAAAATTCAAAATATATTCATAGTTTTAATTTACATCCGATGAGTCATTACAAGTTTCTTCAAAACTAAATACAATATATTGTTCAGATCGTCACTACGTTTTCAATGAAAATGTTTCTTAAATAACGCACTTTCATATAATTATTAGATATTTAAAAGTTATGTTTTAAAAAATAAATATTTTGAAGACGAAATTTTATTATAATTATTGTATATTAAAAAAAGAACATACAGGGCCTTTTCTAGAGCAGGCCATCCTAACTGACGTCCTAAATCGGGTATCAAATACATTATTATTTAAAAACAATTTAAAATATATATGTTGAGTTTAAGGATAAAAGTTGCGTTGAACGGCCGTAGCGTCGAAAGGGTGGAGAAATTCAGAATCCTCGGCAACATACTCACGCAGTCTCTCGACCCGGATGTGGAAATCAGGTGCAGAATTGAGGCAGCAAGAACTGCATTTAATAAAATGAAGTCGCTCTTCTGTGATGACAACTTAAATTTGAAACTCCGTCAGAGGATGATTAGATGCTATGTGTGGTCTGTTTTATTGTACGGTTGTGAAACATGGACCTTGAAAGTCCAGGCAATGAACAGACTGGAAGCATTTGAAATGTGGTTGCATCGTCGAATGCTCAAAATTCCCTGGACAGACATGGTGACAAATACCGAAGTCCTGAGGCGAGCTAGAGCTGACAGGGAGTTGTTGTCCACTATAAAAGTTAGAAAGATTTCATATCTGGGTCACGTGCTGCGTGGAGAGAAGTACCACTTGCTCCAGCTTATATTGAAGGGGAAAATCGAGGGACACCGGGGGCCCGGAAGAAGACAGATGTCCTGGCTGCGGAATGTGAGGGAGTGGACCGGCATCCGGAGTGCAGAGGAACTGTTCCGGGCGGCTCAGGACCGAGACGGATTCGCCGAAGTGATCGCCAACGTTGGGGGGACCCGACAGGGCACTTAGAAGAAGAAGAAGAAGGATAAAAGGTGGTGGCTGCGGCTATTCAATTAGGCACTTCCCAGCTTATGCATATGTTTAGAAATTTATATTTGGTATAAAAAACGCAGATAATTTACTTAGGGAAGACGAACTACACAGAAACCTCAGTAAAGCTTTGGGTGGAGTGCAATGATATGTGTAGTATTCTTATATTTTGATAAGATCTTCCAAAAAGGGCTGTCTTCAAATATCTTCCATATCTGCACACACCACGTATACGAGTATATCTAACTCTTAAGGCAAACCTTTCCAAGCTACGGATCCAACGACGGCTAAATCCCTCTCCATAAAAGTAATTAATTGACATGTACGATAAGCTAGTTAATTTAAAGCAGGAATTCATAGTAAGTCGGCCTGCCAGTCTACGGCATCTGAGCATAGCATTCCTAGTAAGTCAGTCTGCAGGTCTACGGTATCTGAGCATAGCATTCCTAGTAAGTCAGTCTGCAGGTCTACGGCATCTGAGCATAGCATTCCTAGTAAGTCAGTCTGCAGGTCTACGGTATCTGAGCATAGCATTCCTAGTAAGTCAGTCTGCAGGTCTACGGCATCTGAGCATAGCATTCCTAGTAAGTCAGTCTGCAGGTCTACGGTATCTGAGCATAGCATTCCTAGTAAGTCAGTCTGCAGGTCTACGGTATCTGAGCATAGCATTCCTAGTAAGTCAGTCTGCAGGTCTACGGCATCTGAGCATAGCATTCCTAGTAAGTCAGTCTGCAGGTCTACGGCATCTGAGCATAGCATTCCTAGTAAGTCAGTCTGCAGGTCTACTATACGGTATCTGAGCATAGAATTCCTAGTGAGCCGATCTGCAGATCTATGGTATCTGAGCATAGAATTCCTAGTAAGTCGGTCTGCAGGTCTGCGGTATCTAAGCATATAAATTAAGCATGATGTGAGAAGGAGAATATGCTTTTTTTTACATGATTATTGAAGTGTGTGTTTTTGAAATATTGTTATGTTATTATTATATATTCCTTATCGTGTACAAAGAGTAAATAAATAAATATATCCCGTTCTATTGGATCGATTCCTTCCAATGACACCGATTACTTACTTTTGTTGACAACTCCTCTTGAATGCATTTTTTTTTCAATAAAAATGAACCGAAACAATAAAATAATCTTGTGCAAATTTCAGGCGTATGAAGTTTTAAAACTTCCTGTTCCGATAACTTAAAATGACATAACAAGATAATTCTTTCCTCCACTTGTCTTTCTTCTTAAACTGAATTATTTCACGTTCACCAGTAATTATGTTAAAAATAATTATCGTATATAATCTTACAAATTTAATATAATCGCTTTTCCTGGAGGGGTTGTCGAATAAATTGTCCCAAAACTGGTTTTGTTGCCCTATGGCGAATTTCGCTTTCCCAGTTTCATTGGAATACTTACATTTGGATAATTCTGTTCCTTGTGAAACTCGTACTACGATGGTTTTCTTCTATTTTCACCACTTGCTTTATCTCTGCAAGTCAAACAATTCTTTGTGCATTTATATTATGAAAAAAGCATTTACGTCAATCCTTTGTAAGTATTGATCTATGCTTTGCATTTAAATAGATTCAGTAATATTTTATACTGAAGATTACAAGTACTTGGATTACATAATGTTATTTGTTCTTCGGAAAGTAATTTCATATTTCTAAAATAGATGTCGTTAGGACGACATTTTCGTCCTAACGATAATCCAGACGGAGTGAATGTATATAATTATGAAAGAAAATAGTTAAGCATATTCTTTTGAAATAACTTTGAAGATGGAAACAATTAACATAAGTTGTTTTTCAATGCTGAGTGTTTTTTTACTACCGCAAAGGAAAAAAATGACACAACCCAAATAAAAGATATTTGCAGTGTATAGAGACACGGAGTAAGCGATCGTGTGTGTCAAATGTGGTTTAAAATGTCTGTGTGTTGTACGACACTCTAAGATGTATAGTAAGGTTGATACAACACTCGAATTATCAGCGTTCTACGACACGAGATACTGAAAATATCGAAAAACATCCACAGGCATTTGAGACAATTTTGAGTTTGAATTGGACATAAAAATACGAAAAACTTACCAGATACTCCAATAATTTAAGTTTGTTATTCAACTTTCATTCATTCGTATGCCCCCTTCAACTGTTATTCAAGCTTTCATTTGTTAAATTATCTAAATTTGTGAAGCAAGGATGTTCTCATGTAATAATTGAAATACCTGCCCAAACATCAGAGGGAGTATCTAAAACACTTTCAAATATTATTCCATCTGAATTTATTTATGGACCCTTATGAGTTAGATGCCTTTTATAAATTAAAAAAATAAACACTCTCGAGGTTTGTTTATTTATTTAATTTATTCATTTGATACCCTTCAACACATCAGATTATGTGATTCAGAAATACTGAAGAGGATGGCTGGGAGACAACATTGTCGTAGGCCACGTAAATGTTCGTAATGGCACATGTTGGTGATCCTACCGCACTTGAAGAGACTGTAAAATTCGCACAAGTCTAGCACGTGTGAGTATTGTTATCAGATAAACTTTTTCCCGGACTAGGAATCTTATTTTTCAGGTGCCAGTCAGAAATCGAACCCCAATCCCTCGGATGAAAGTAAAGTATCTTATTAACCATGCCACGGACGTTGCCTAGTAGAAGTGATAATATTTTTGTAGTCAAAATGAATAAATGGATAAAATGGATGCTTAAATTAAAGTGAAGAAAATGGTATCATAAGGGTTTCAATAGTCGAGAAAACGTTATGTCAATTTTTTCATTATGTTTTTGAACATCCTTGAACGATCTTTCCAGCTATTGTTCAATTTAATAGTGAGAACGAAGATGATAAAAATAACTATAATATTCGGAAATTTATCAGCGAAATTACACGTGTTCAAATAATATTTTAAACCAGGACCTTCCTGCTATCGAGAAATTGTCAAAAATGACAAACCGACAGTTTACACCTGAATTGCATGGCATTTTTTAAATTGTTATATTCCTTGCCGGGCGGGATACTTAACATTACATTTTATCGGTCATTAAGTGTCTTCGATAATTAACTTATTTAATTATTTATTGTAGTGTACAATGGCATAATTAATTTGGTGAGCATTTTACTATATAATGACGAATTAAATAAGGCGCTTTGTTTACACATAAAGCATGTTTGACATATTTCTAGTTGTGTTGTATACTACGAAAGTATAATAAATTAGTTTCTTTAGAATAAAATGTATTCGAATTATTGTTTGGAGGTCGATATTAGATTTTCAAACGAAAATAAAGGATTATATAAAGTGAATAAAAAGAGAGAAATTAAATATAAAACATCACCTAGATTTAGATAGTATATCATCTGTATCAAAGTGTGCTACGCAAATAATGCAAAGAAGGAAATTCGAGTAGCAGAAACAATTCAGAAGAATGGTTATTATACAGAGCGCTAATAGCTTTTTTATACTCGTGATTGCGAAACAATAGGAAAAAAGTCGCGCTGATATAAAGCGCGACTCGGAGGGAATGTGTCTTGAATATTAATTGAAAAAAGAACGGGAAAACCGCTTACGGGGATGAGAAAGAGGGCCTTTTCAGTGCTATTCGGCGCCCGGCAACTTTGGAGGCACTACGGACGGCGTCGGCGCCGCGACGCCTGCCTTGTGCCGTACAGGCACGGCGTCTGGATTTTAGGACAATTACAAGTACGTTTTACATGAAATTTAGAGATATGAAAAAGTAAGGAAAAAAAATTGGCACGATGTGAAAAGTATTTTTTTTTTCTGCAGTGTTTTTAATTCAGTATAAAATCATTTATCTTATTAATTGTGTACATATCATCATGTTGTGTTGTGTTCCGTATAGTGGAGAGATATACGAGTATGTTGTGTTCCGTATAGTGTAGAGATATACGAGTATGAGCGAACTTTTTATCAGACACCCTCGTTTATTTCTTCTACATTCATACGTCGTTTTACATAATTCACTATTATTGGTACTTTTTACGCATGACAAAAAAGAAACTTTATTTACCATTAAGGTCCAAAAGTTTCCGGCTCGAACAACTCAGAGTATATAGACGGATAAAGCGCCCAGCGCACGTTCAGGCGATGTTATAGTTGAAATTTGGTACCTCTACCGATACTTTAGTATGTATTTATAACGAATGTGCTGTTTCATTATGTTCTAAAATGCTGGAAATGGAATGTCGCGTGGTCATCAACTTTTTTTTTAAATAATGGGAAAACCCAGCAGTAATTAAACTACGTTTAGCACGTCTACGGAGAATCTCTTCCATCATATTCACAGTGAGTTTGGGCAACACAGTTTCACTTAGGCAACAAATTGATTGAAGATGACTCGTCAAGACAGACCATCAAAAGCACTCACTCCAGAGACAGTAACATTAATACAAGAACAAATGTTACAAGATAGAAGACTAAAGTCCGGGATCACCACGGCCTAAAAACGCCAAGGAGTCACAATCCCAAAAAAATATTATGATATTATTATTGTCATGGAGTTTTAACAATTTACTTCAAAGGGGAAAACACTACGCTTACTGGCGAGTATGATGCGTCATTAATGTATAAATCAAAGGATGTCATAAAAACAGAACACTAAGAAAAGCCGATAGGATTTACGAATCCTTTATTATTTGCTATTGTTTGTCATTAAAATTTCCATAAGCTATGATTATATAGAAACAGTTTCAGTTTTAATACTCTTGTACTTGTCATACTCCTGGTACAACTCTGTAGCCTAGTAAGTAAGACGTTTGATTTTCACCCGGGGGTCTCGTGCTCGATTCTCGATGGTACCCAAAAAAGGGCCCTAGTCTGGTAAAAGAGTTTGTCTTATAACAATGCTCTGCGCCGAGTACGTTTGTGATTGTTGTTGCCTCTTCACGTGCGGTAGCGTTGTTAATATATACAATGACGAGTTTTGTGCCTAATCCATTGATTCTAAACCCGATGCTATAATAAAACAGAGACGACTTTGGAGTGGTTTTGGTCAGAAAATGGTTATAGAAATTAATTGATTTATTTACGTTGATTAATTTATTTACGTTCGCATATGTTAGTGAAACTTGTGATGAAAATAATAAAATATGGTAGAAATGAGAGCGTTGGATAAAATGTATGACGGAATAAGGAATGAAAACATTAGGAAAGAAAGCGAATTGAAAAAAATGCTTTGGTAAAAATTTAGAGAAGAGAATTGAGAAGGTTCGGTCACGTAGAAAAAATGAATGATGAAAGATTTGTAAAAATAATCTGTACAAAAGTATAGAAGGAACGAAAAGTATACGAAGATCTAGAAAAATGTGGCACGACCTGATAAAACCAATTATGAAAAAGGAAAGAGCGAAAAACCTTTATAATTGAAGAGTATGCATGACGACGTGTATGCGCGTAGATACATAAGGTGCGTGGTCGCGCAAACGAACAGGACTTCCGTGTGGTAGGTCGGCGGTTCAAATCCTGTGCTGTGTTACTTCCCTCTAATGACACAGACATTTTCTCACCTTGTATTCGGGGGGGTATAAGAATACCTATGACTTCGGTCATATCTAATCATTAAAAAAAAGAAAAAAAACTTGCCGGTGTGCTCCAATCGTCTTACTTTGGTGTGCAATTGGACCCAGTAAAGCAGCTCAGCCGGTGATTTTGCTGGTGTGCAACGGATCACTCATTTAAAGAGGAAAAAAGATATACACAAAACCCCACGACACAGTTTCACTTTCCAACTGAACTGAAAAGAGGATTCTTGGCTATGAGGCCTAGCAATGACGACGTCAAATAGGCGAAAATTGTGTGCCAGAATAAAATGAAATGAAGATCTGGTCGCTCTGTCTATTGCAATAGGGACATGGTATGGAGGTGATGTTAGTAATCAGTTAGTTCAAAGGTGTTTTTAATTATGGATTTTCATCTTTCATTTTAATACTGGACACAATATAATACCATTCAGCCAAACAACATATAAATAATCTGTCCCTTACAAAATGCATTTAAATATCAAATTTATCAGGCTAAAATTCGTTTTAATTTCATTTCGTTCCAATTGACCGGCGATCGTAGTTCATAGAATAGGTCCTGTTCTCTCAGCCTACCCTAAAAGGGACATGTCATGATGGTGGTGATTATAATTTATTTATTGTAGATTAACAAGTACGCATACCGCAATATTCTCCTTTTCCCATTTATAATCCTTGGAAAAAATATAAGCTTTTTTAAATTTACAAATAAAAAAATTAGCACCATTCCTCTCTGCCGACCAGCCGGCCCTGTGGCGTGGGGTGTGCGGGGTAAATTACATTCCGCGAGTGCCTCGCATATCTATCACTTGCAAATTTAACTTTAGTTTTACTCTACTGGATCGTGCATGCCTCACTTTATACTTTGCGCTGACACCCGCACACTCACACGAGTCGGGCCTGTGTTTACATTCACTCCGTTTTACTCCTCTCGCTGCCTCTATGCATACAATTATCAGGGAGATACTCGTACGTCGGGAGACGGATTGCAGATTAATGTTCAACTTCTCGTTTTAATATTTAAGCAAAAGTGACTTTTTTATAAGTATTGAACCGAAATTCAAAGACATGGTGATAGAAAAGTGTGAAAGGAAAAGTAAATGTAGTATATGGGTGAACAATGATAGATTGGACCAAGTTGAAGAATTCTGCTATTTGGGAAATATTTTCATAGATGATGGAAGACTTACATACATACATATATATTCGAAACACTAAAATATGTATTCTCGAACCAGACAATATCCAAATCTGCTAAAATGATAGTCCATAACAGTATTTTAGTCACAACTATGATGTATAAGAGTGAAACGTGGACATAGAAAAACGCTGGTTGCCGAATACTTGTTGGATGTTTACCAACTAGGCTAAGGAGGTCATCTTGCGACTAATCCGTACAAGTAATCACCATTGATTCAACGGACCAAGTTCTTTGGATATTGAGTCGACTATATCACGCATAATTTATATAAATTGATCAAGTGGACTTACCTATATAATCCCTTGGTATGCTAGTGTATAAGTAATTTTGCTTACACATTTCGAAATCCATATTTTGTAAGCTGATGTTTTTTTTTAAATTTGTTTTATTTAATAAAGTAATCTATAATACTAACATTTGCCAAAGGCTACACCTATGTACAAATTTATGTCTTAAGAACTAATGTATTTCATACATTATAACTATGAACTATTGTAACTTAATTTTAATTTCCTACATGTCATTTTAATTTTCATAATCTAAATATTATCAAGTATCGCTTATAAGCTCCCGTCCCGTAGTGTAACAAAATGATTTTAAATGTATCAAATTAGAAAATAAATGTAAAAAACATAAGAAATGTGGATTTATTGATCATTTTTTAAAATCAATAAGTAAAGGCGTGAAAATGGCAAGATACTACTTGAGATTTCAGAACGGGGCTATATAAATTGTCATTTTTTTATTATCATTATTATAGCAAGATAAAATATTTTAAAACGAGTACCTATATTCAAGACGTTATTTATAAATGTAATCAATGTTAAGGTGTTTATCGAAAAAAAATGAAGCAAACATCAATTTTACTCAATTTGCCCTTATCAATAATAATTGGTGTGAGACTACAGATATGTATCAATCAATCAAACTAATTCAAATTGAAAAACTTTTCCAAGAATTTAACGACCGTCAAAAATGTACGAGTAAGTATTTCTTAATTAAAAAATATAATCAAAACAAACATTCAACTTCTTACACACGTAAGCATCAACTTAGCAAATTTCCGAAAGGGTATGAGTATCTTCCACTGAAGTTATGTAGGAGCAGTCTCGTGGTAGTGGATTTATCTCGCAACAGGCAACAAACAGTACCAGTACTCGTATGTATGACAGCGCCGATCCCGATGCGATGCTCCCGTCACAAGACGAGCTATAGCGATATTAAATTAATTCTGGAATATTCCGACGCCATTTTTGCGTAAGCGCAATTAACGTGTGCGCGGAATGCCTTCGCATTGTTTGTAAATTACATTCGTGCGGTTTGGTATTACATTCCGAACCCGTACGTACTGAGACACAGGGTCCACGGCAGGTAGCGCGATCCTAGCTTTTGCCTAGTGACATTTTTGTTATGAGGTCATTTATACGGGTTTTCCTGTTGATGATAACCTCAAATATTTTGTAAAAATCCCCGATCGCCGGATGCGTTTACTTTTTAATATTAGAATTTGGTTTCATATACTAGAACAATAAAATTTCTCTTTTTATGTGGTACCTTTCAACATGTCCAAATTGGTGATTCGGGCATGCTGAAGAAAATATTTTTTCAGTCTCAGTAATCGAGCTTTCAGGTTTAGAACCACTGGAGTAGTCACGAAACTCGAGGTTCATCATTGCATAGTACCACCCTACGTGAAGAACATATACAAGTCTAGACTATTTTTTATTACCATCAAGAATTTAACCCGACCCCTTCTTGAAGAAGTCTTACTAACTAGGATAAGAAGGTCGTCATACGACTAATTGATATGATTTATCATACCTAATGGAAACAAGGATTCATGTTTTTTTGGATATTGAGTCGAGTGTATCAGACAGGATTAATACAAATTGGTTTAGTGGATTTATAATTATTTACACGTATATTATAAACATTTTATTTAAACTGAATTTATCAAGTATCACTTATAAGCTGTCCCTTTCTTGTGTAACGTAATACATTTAAATTGATCAAGTTTGAAATAACATATAAAGACAACAAATGTAGATATTGATGCTTTTTTAATGTATTTATTCTGCTGTTTGGATTATATTGTATACCACTTATTTGTAGGTACATAGCACAATCTGGTGAGGATATGGAAAATTCTTTTAATTAACCAGAAATATTTTAAAATGCACGTATATATGTAAAAAACAAGAGTGGGATAGAAAAAGTAATAAAAACTATAAAAGTCTGGTTTGAATATTTTGAAGATACTGTACACCTACTCGTAATTTCAGGACAAGTTTAGTGAGTTCAGAATCCTGAGAGAAGGCACTCCTATACAATGGTTAACGAACTTTACAGCTGTATAAATAATTTAAGCGTTATATTGTGGAAATCTATAATGGGTGAAAAAACACTCGAATTTATTTTCTTCTTCTATATTTTAACATATCACTATGAGCATTTCAACATTATGCATTCATCAAATAGATAAACAGTTCAACCTGAGAAAGATACCTCAAGTGTTTTATTATCATTTCTTGAACTTGATAGTTTCCATTAGCAGCTAAAATATATTTGTATATTCATACATCATCACGCCGTTTCCCTGTTGAGGTAGGCAGAAAGATGACATCGCTAGAATTTCCTATTTCGAAAAACATATTTCGCTTCGTCCACATCTATACATCTTTTCATACAGCTCCTAAGATTTCTCTAACTTCTTATTTTTCCTTCTTTCAAAGTGTCATTCATTTGATCCAACCATACTTTCCTTGGCCTTCCTCTACTACGCCTTTCACTCACATTACGCTGTATATTTGTTTTGTTCGTATTTTTTCATTAATTCTTTCCACGTGCTCATACCATCCCAGAGAGCTCTTCTTCATCTTAATAAATACATCAGCCATAATTTAAAAAATCATTATGATATATAATTAAACGAGATTTTCAAGAAAGAAGAAATACAGAAAACCTGGACAGATATTTATAGATTTTCATACAGAATCGAGTGAATTTATAGATTGGGTTATGAGGTGATTATTATTACCGGGTAAAAACCATGAATATGATGAAAATGATATTTTAAAATAATGGTTCAAGAGAGATAATTTGGTATCAGGATGACATAAGGTAGGTGAATATAAAAGGTATGTTATAAGGGCGCGGAATACGAGATTATATTGAAGAGATCCCACCCCGTCATGCAATTTAAAATTGGAATTCTCCTTCCTCCCCGGCTCCAAAAGTTTTCGCTGACTAAACTTATCCACAGCCAATTTTCTATCAAGAGGTGCTGTAAGTTTCCATTTAACTTCGCCTGTGCTTTTTCCAAACCACTTTTATATAACGTAGAAATTTGCAACATAAAAGACGCTTAAATTATTTTTGCTTTAATGCATGAAAGTTAGATGTAAAAGTGTAAAAGAAAAGGGAAGTTGATAAGTATTTAAAAAAAATTAAAACAAAGATTTTATGTAAAAAGAAGCGAAAATAAATATTTGGTAAATAAATTTTCTGATTATTTTATTTTCGAAAATATGAATTCACCTTAAATAGTTTTTATTAATAAACATGTTATATTGAATATTTTGAATAAAAAAAAACTTTTCTCCTCAGAATATTTAATTAATATATTACTTTGTTATTCCACTAATTAGTGGAATAACAAAGAAATATACTGTCACATATTCTAACATGGAGTTCCACAAAGATAAAGCCGTTGCTTAAACATTCTGCTCACTTTGATGTGTCATGTCAATGGATACAATTTTACTGTATTCACCAATGTTTTCCACATCTATTGACAAAGGAGGCTGATGTATTTGAAACCGGCAGTGAATTTATTAAATAAAGCAGTGGTGAATTTACTTTATTTTATT
This sequence comes from Odontocerum albicorne, assembly GCA_949825065.1. Lineage (NCBI taxonomy): Eukaryota > Metazoa > Arthropoda > Insecta > Trichoptera > Odontoceridae > Odontocerum > Odontocerum albicorne. The sequence continues at coordinate 23,423,253 of OX463855.1, forward strand.
AAAAATAAAATATTTCTTATAATTCATTATAGACTTCATAAAAGTTCCTTATGTATAGATAAATGCGGGATTGAGGTAAAGTGGAAATAAAAGTTGTTTTGTTATTAAAGCAACATTTTAACATACACTTATAAATAATAATTAGAGAACAATTTATATAGTGCCGTTTAGAGAGCAGACTCTATTCGTAGTTTAGCATAAATAAGACTATTTCATATTGGATATGGCGACAGATAATTTTTTTTAAAATTTATTTCAATTCTCAGCGTGTTGATTAATTTACATGAAAAAAAATTGTTTAATTTGTAGACTCAACTTTATGAGTGAAAATTAATTCTTGGGGTTAAAAAGACAAAGTTTTTGGTCGATGATTTTAAGCGTGAGAAAAATGATTAGATTGTTTATCATATTTAAAAACTTTTGAATATTTTTAGTCAGATTATAAACATATCGTAATTATTTGTCTTTTGAAATACGACCGGCTCTCTAGTAAAGTAGATATAAGCGTTTTTATTTTAAATATATTGTATATGAATATTATTCTTAGAAAATGAAGGAGAAGCTGATGATCACGGACATAGCTGATGGAAGCGTGCAAGAGGAAGTTGTCTTATGAGAAGGACAAACCTGATAAAACAGTTAACAAGATCTTTTTTAACTACTGCATCCAACTTGGATCAGGACCGGGAGGAATGAAGACAAGTGGTGCACCAAATTCCAGATGTAGTATAGAATTACGACACTCAGCATTGAGCACAGAATGCAGAAGAAGAAGGCTAGACATATGCTTATCGATAATATTATAATTCGAAATATTTAAATTAATAAAACAAATATGAATATGAGTAATAAAATTATTGGTTTAATCATTATTTAATGTTACATTTTCTCTCTCAGTTAATTTGAAATTCGTGAGTTCTCAATTTACTTTTAATAAATATTTAAATATCGCCCAAAGTACTTTTATATCTCATGTTGCACCGTCTTGCTTGCCAGTCAAGTTAATAATGGAAGAACTTGTAGGAAGTTTTAGTTCTACGAAGACGGAAAACTTCTGGTAAAGTAGCGCTCCAACCCGCCCTCCACTTTCAGACGCATCCTAGCAAAAAAGCTTGTGTTATATAAGTGTTACAAGTTTGTAAATAAAGTATTTATTCTACTGGCAAGCCTGACGCGATACGGGAAGAAAGAAAACAAGAACACCGGAAGAGTTTTACCTCAGCAAGGTATTTAAAAGAAAGATATCTATTGTTTCATTTTTATTGTACGTTTTTTTAACCTTTTTTCGTATTATTTTAAATATTGGCTACAAAGAAAGCTAAAAAAAACCACAATTTTTATAATTCTATTTATTATTCTGAGAATAACACATGATACCAATTTGTGATAGCATACTGAATGAATTAATTTGAGTAAATAAGATGACTCTGAGATGGTTTGTGCATGTTGTACAAATTCATAAAAAAATTCAAAACAAATATACAGTGCAAATGTAAGTACTGTAGAAGGCGCGGTGGAGGAAGACCAAGAACATATGGCTTAAGTTAGTGATATTTTGAAAGAAGAAAATGTAAAAAATCCGAGAAATTGAAGGAGATGCATGGAGGGGTATGGATGTAGAGGAGAAAAATATGATGTCGCGATAGGAAAGTCTTGTGTTCTGTCTTCCCTATCCACTAGACATGGAAATTGTTTGACGCCATCATGTTTATGTTTTGAGGAACTTTATATTTTTGATATTTTATTAATTGCTTAACATTTATTTCAACTATGTATGTTTGTTTTTAACAAAGATACTAAGTTTTGAAAAATTATTTCCTTCTTCGTCTCTTTGTATTGAAGTTCCTTTATGTCTCTGTTTATATTTCTAAAGGACGTTTTATCTGAGAGGTGTTGAACTTTGAGGTCAATCTCATCTTCATCGAGTAAAATGAGTGCTCATAATCGGTCTAAGAGGACGGAGTACTATGAGGGCTTTTCCATTGCTGGACCCATAGCGTGGGACGGTCTGTATAGTGGTAGATATATAGATGGCGCATGCAGCTTAAGGAAGCACTTAAAGAAAACCTTTTTTGAGAAGACTTTTTAAAATTGATAAACATATAAACACTATACTCCACCTCAAGTCGAATGTTTTACTTATATACATCGGATGATCTTCAAAGGTATCGTTGTAGTTTGTCTTCCCTTGGAAAGTTTTTTGACTTAACGACTCTTGCAATGCTTCTCCCCTTCTACTGAGATTTGTACAAAATGATATTCAATTTGATTGCAATGTTATTTTTTTGTTAAAACGTAGTTCAGCAATTAAAACGGCATGGTGACCAGTTTATCCAATGCGGAAACTGGACGGAGTTTTTGATGTAGTATTTTATTATAAATTTTAGCTAAGAACTGTTCTATTTTTATAGTATTTTCCAACTTAAAAAGGGTTTAGAAACGATATCACATTCTTATATAAAAACTTATTCTTTTTTCCTATATTGGACCTATACTTTTTGTATACTTTCTTGGGTATTTCGCATTTTGTGACTGCCACTCGATAAAATTGTTGATAGGTCTACTCCATGGCATCTTAATTGAGATTTGTAATTTAAGTATTGTGTATATTACTTAAATGATACTTTTTCAGTAATGCAAAACAATATTCTTTAATGATCCTAAAATACACCCAATATTCAAAATAAAATATAATTTTCTTCGAGTGTGCGTGTAATGATGATCCATCCTCGATCAATCCCAACTGCAAACTGATATAATTTTTCGTAATAAATCAATTAAATTTAAGTTGTCAAATATATAAAATGTATTGAATCATGTTTTGTCCGCTTTAAAAGAATGTGTTACATCATTCAAGTTAACATTTTTAGAAGAATGTATTAAATCATTCAAGTTAACATTTTTAGAAGAATGTATTAAATCATTCAAGTTAACATTTTTACAAGAATGTATTAAATCATTCAAGTTAACAGTTTTCAAGTCTTATTTGCAATATTTTTGTTCCGAAACACAGTTGTTACAGGGTGATAGTATATTGTATTAGAGTTGTCGAGTTAATTACACCATTAGTTCGAACATACCGGTTCACATTGAAGGGATATCATTGAATAATACCTAATGGTCAATCGCACGGAAACATGGTGATAACATTTCACCCCATAGGCCATACACTAAATACGGTCAACGGATACTGCTGATTGCGGGCCTCCTTCAACAGTATGTTACCCTGGTAGATTGTGTCATTACATTAAACATTGCTACCTCATTGTTTTTCTAATATAATAAATATTTTTATTAACCTTACTGAAATTAACGAAAAAATAAAGAAACCTAAAGAATTTATCAAAAAAATCTATAAAATTATTCATTTTCGTTACCAGACCATGAATTGTTAATTATATCACTCGTTTTAGTAGGAATCTACATATGTTAGATTTACCCTATTATTTACATTAATCAAGCCACGTCCCGAACATGTAGTCCTGATGTTCGAACAAGTTAGCATATGTTGTGAGTGCTGTATAGTCCCATAATCACATTAAATGCTGCTTTCGTCCAAGAAACCCCATCTCTCCATGTTCATTTTGCATCTAGTCAACTCTATTCGGTTCTCCAGGTAACAAGCCAGTTGGTCTCTAGGTGCCATTTTTTCTGAGAGATATTCAGTCGTTAAATATTTTTTCTTTCCGCTTCAGAGAACGCGTTTTAGGTATCCAGAGGAATAGTCAATTCTGGCGCTCTCTTTATGAAACTATTTCTAGATTTCCTTCTAAATGTTGCTGGATTGTGGTGACCATATATGGTAAGAGGCGTCTTGGGTCTTGAATTTATGTTTTTTTCTAGATCAGTTAGGGCGAAATAGTAACGTATATTTAGCAAAAGCGTTTCAAATCTCAATGAGGACTTATCAAGTCAACAGTAATAGCAAAACATAGATTATTGCTAAATGTTAAATTCCAATAGGCAACAATTATGTTTGAAATGGGCAATTCTTTTAAAAAGCTTGAAAATCTCTTCTTCAAGTATTTTGTAATAAGAATTAAAGTTAGACTGAACGCAGGGTATAGGGCATATTATGGATTCAGAGGCCTCATAAACTCGAATTCAGAAAATTGAAGTATATAATCTACAGTGCGATAATCATCTCAATTTTGCTATATGGATCTTGGAGCATCAAAGCTGCTCAAAAATATATTCCAAGTCTTCGATAACTACGAGCGCCTTTAAGTAGAATTTTTAAGACGAATAAATTAATTTTGACTCTAATACTACTATCAATGTTTTATGCTTCCATTATATGATTATGGTGACGCATGTTATTTGGATGCCAACGAGAAGATGTTGGATAAATTTGAGATACCAAAATAAATGGAATATTTAACCTATGGAAGTATAAAAGTTTCGGAACAGACTTAAATGGCTTAAAATCAGACAGCAAAAGAACTTTCACGTTCTGTCTACATGATTTTGGGTGCTGTTATCCCAATTATTTTTCTTTTCTCTTCGATTAGGTGATGATAGTCTCCTTTGCATACCAACACACCACCCCCCATTTAACACTTCTTCATTTGCGGTTCATTCGGCGCGTCTGTGGAAAGAATTTCTAAGAGTTATCAGATGTGCACCATCCTTATTTACGTTTAAGTAAAGAGAAAATTGAAAAGAATATTACATTACTCAGTATCCTTTCCTTCCAATTTAACTTTGTTTCCTTCCTTAAGCTTGGACGTATTTCTTTTCTCTACTTCCACCATTATTGTTTAGGGATTATATCCAAGATGTTAGTTGAAGAATGGGTTAGTTGGAAGAATTTGTTGCACATCAATAAGTCCTTCCAATGCACCATGAACAACCATGTATGTACACAAAATAATGAAAAGAGATACATCAATAGAATACTTGAACTAGTAAGGATAGGAACAAACATTCAAACAACTACCAAACCATAGTTCAGAATTGCCTCCATGACGACGTCAAGAAGCCTGGCTTGAGTCTGTCACGTTGCAATAAGCGACGACTTCAAAACATTCAAACTGACCTTCGAGAGAGTGCCAGCGGAAAGAAGGTTCCGACGGTTTCCAAGAATCAGGCGGAAGGACAACTCGAGTAAAGACAACTCGAGGAATGACGTTCGGAATGAGTTCGTTTAAATTTTCCAGACTAGTGCACCAGTGCTCAAAATGGCGTGCCTGGCGGTGCAACGTAAAGTCAGTGTTAGATCTCTATCGTGTGTCCATAGAAAACATTTACATAGATCAAGACAAATTCTATTTTTTGTAAAGGGTGGGTTCTTACTTCTTCTTGGTGACTTACCCGTCACTGGCAATCTGTTAACTATCTTATCTTGACTTTGTTTACAGCCTCTTTGATGGAGTGCTATAGATTTTCCGAACCGATATTCTGTATCTTCATTGAAGTCTTCATCTAATTATTGGATGATAAAATGAAGAAAAATACGTTTTTCTGATTGCCGAATGGATATATTATAATCCTTCTCATTTATATGAGTTATTGAAGTACACTGTGTTAATTTTATTAGCTATTTTCTTTGGTTGAGGATAATTTTGACTTAATAAACAAAATAGAGTTGCACTCGTATTTTTGTGTTGATAAAGCTTCAATGCTTTGAAAATTCAATGAAACCCCAGTGCAACTATAGTATGCTTACTAATTTTCAGATAAGGTTGATATTTTGTTGTTTTTCTCTCTGCAGTTTTTCCTTAAATATAAAGACAAAACATTTTATTTATAAAATAATCAATAGTCACTTGATTTATAACGATGTTTGGGAATTCATCATGAAAGAAAATTTTATAAAGGTTAACATAGAAGAAACAATTTTATAATTAAGTTGTTATACGAGTACTTGAGCAAATAATTTTTACAAACTATCCTTTCACAGCAATCATTCAAAAAAGTTTTATAAGGACAGAACCTCAACTTAAAACAACTTTGAAATTTAAGGAGTGAATTCATGACGTATTTTGATTGATTAAACTTACAAGTGGGAGAGAATATTACTGATACAGCGGCAACGGAATTAAAATAAGTAATTGAAGAGGCTCGAACTATTAAGTAAATTGGCACGTAGGCATCCAACGATCATCATAGGTACAGAGCTTAGTAATGTAGGCTGAATAAAGTTCTCAGGTTTATTCATTTGCGTCACACAGCCTTGAGCAGCAACTTTCATACACTTACCACCGGCGGCAGCGAGCGAGCAGTCAGGCAGGCAGGCAAACACACGCGCGAAATTATTTATTAGGGCTCCATATCATTAGACTAATAGGAGTTACTTATTCACGAGCGACTTGTACTCGAATATTACAAGGGCGAAACGTGGAGGTAAGTCTCGCCCGGCGCAGGGGCGGACTGTGAGGCTCAAGGGGGCTAGGCTAGGCGAGAGAGAAATGTTCGTAGCTGAGATTTAGAGACAAATTAAGGTTGGATAGTGGGCAGAGTTGTATGGAATGAAGTTAATCAAATCAAGTAATTTAACAGCGTTTGAAGATCATCTGATCTTAAATGCACGCGAACTTCCAGTGGCTGAAAGTATTTTTTTTGAGACTTAAATTACACGTTTATATGTGAATTTTGAAACTTGACGAAATAAGAGTGATTTTCAGTAAATGAATTATCATTTGATGAGGAAGTAATAAAACCAATTCGAAGTTCATGGTACATTCATCACAATCGGGAGCATGGTCGCATATTTTGGAGAAATTCAATTAATTTTTTTCTGTCAAGAATGAGTGAAAGATCAAGCAAAAGATCGTTAGATAATTCTGACAGAAGATTGGACAGGGTAGAAAAGGCTTTATAAACGGGCTTTCTAAAGCTAGACTCCGAATATCGTTATAATTTAGAAATAAAAGGATATAAATTAAGTTTTCAAAGTTAATTACAACTGGCATGTTCAAAAATACTTCCTTTTTTTAGGGAAAATATGATCGTGAGACGAAAATATTACGAGATTTCTAGAGACGCTCGATGGCTGAAAAATATGTTTTGTTCAAAATTCCACAGTAGTGAACACGAATTTTGACCTCAAATCAAACATGAACAACTAACTACCTGGTTTGCAAAAGCATATTTCGTACTCTTATTTTTATGTATGTATACCTGTATTTTGTATAATTAAAAAAATCTGCTAATAGTATTCAGAGATTATTTTTTTTGCATATAAAATGTGATAAAAAGTTAGTTGACTCGATATAAACAAATTTCTCATATATTTTTTTTATTTATCCGTACGGCACCCTTTATGTCAGTGCTCCGCAACCGGTGTGCCGTGAGCCGGTTACAGGTGTGCCGCGGTCAAATTCAATGTATTTGACATTTTACAATTTTTCATTATGTATATAATACACAATGACAAATTATTTTTCATAATATTGTCTGTTTTTCAAAATGTAGTATAAAATAATTATTATAACTAAATAATTTTCAATGGTTCCCCAGCGCCTGGTGCCAACTGTTGAAAACTGCGTAGTGTGCTTTGTACACACCATGGCCGCACCAAAATAGTCATAGACAAAGAAAAATGACCCTTATGCGCGTCGCTGAAGACTCATGCGCATGCGTTATACTGCATTTGCACGCGTACATCACGTTCAATGCGTAAAAATAAATATGTTATAGTTTTATGTATGTATACTTTTCAAATAAAAAAAAAAAAAGTTAAATTTGTGTATCAATTTAGCTTTTGGTGTGCCGCGGAATTCTAGGAAGAATTTTGGTGTGTCGTAGGTGAGAAAAGGTTGCGAAGCACTGCTTTATGTGATACGGACATGTTGAATAGTGTAGTTGGGAGACAATATAACGTTCGACTCAAATAATTGAGCCTTTGGGTTAAAAGCCTCTAGAGTATGTAGTTCACCATCATACGTCTTAGAAATAGTATCGTACTTATAGAGACAAAATTACTCGCGCACTTCTGGTATGCGCGAGTATTTTTACCAAATTAATTCTTAAATCAAACTATAGGCAAGTCAAATAACAATGGTTATAACATTTGGTTATAAATACTAATTTACTACTTTGTATTATATAATGTAAAACTGTCAATTATTTGTTATCGGTTAATAATTGATCATTCGAGGTGCTTGGTCGTGTGGTGAATGCGTTTGATTTCTACAAAGAAAGTAGCCAGCAATTACAAAAAGGGAATAAGTCTTTTTTGTTAAGATTTTGTCGATATTATATAATTGTAGTAACATTTATTTAAAAAAAATATGACTGCAGTTATATTTAATTTTTGAAAAATTCGATGACTAAGATTTATGATTGATATACGAGTAAATCAGTCCGCGCCTGCCCATACATCCACTGCGTATAAGTTATAACTAAAACGTACATAAACAGATGTTATTCGATTACACAGTGCGCTGTAAGTAATTAAGATAATGAGTTAAGTTTGCTGGCGGGGTGTCGGGCCGCGAGGGAGGGTTGGGGTTTCAGCTACCCATTTGTTCCTCTCGCAGGTCGGGCTGTCCTTAGCGCAACGTGTGACCTGCCTACCCCTGAACGTGTTCGATACAGCCTCTTCATTTGGTTATTTACTGGCGCGTTTAAGTCAGAGGCTCTTAAAATATTTTTGCGAACCACCATACTTTATTGTTCCCGTTCATGTTGTTAGAATCTGAATAAGACGCGCACCATCGTCGACGTCTTCTAAAAGGTAATAAAAAACATTACATCCTTCACCTGGTGATCGACAACCTTATTATAAAATGTATTTGTGATTTTTTTAATCTTGGGGGTGTTTGTTATTGTTTGTTTTTTCTTCTCTGTATAAGAAATGTAAATCCTCTACCTTTAACGCAAAATCTCTAGAATCATCTACCCATTTCATTGAGAAATATTATTGACCTGAGTAAAAAAAACTGAAAAACCTTTTCAATTGTATTAAGTAAATTTTCCACTATTTTTAATTGCATTAAATTTTCGTTGTTTTATATATACTTAAGTACAACCTGGTGGATTTATTGCTAAGTTACCATCTATTCCAACCAATCAAAATGTGTTAAATAAACCTGAGAGGAAGATCATATTGGAACCCTTCATAAAAAACGGAGTTACAGCGGGAATCGAATGTAAATCTTGGTGTATTGGATGAGATTATTATAAAACAATATGTTAAACGTTCCTCATTTTATGACCTAAATTGCCATATTCGTAAGACGCCTGTCTTTCAAACGGAGTTACGGGTTATATTTTTGAAAAATCTGTCTGAATTTCACCTTAAGACTTCTTTAACGTTTTTCTGGTTATTAGAACGAAATTGCACATGCCAATAGCATCTTGGATGTACGAGTATATTGCACATGCCAATAGCATCTTGGATGTACGAGTATATTGCACATGCCAATAGCATCTTGGATGTACGAGTATATTGCACATGCCAATAGCATCTTGGATGTACGAGTATAACGCATTGTCAGATGAGTGGAAGTCATTTATTATTTTACTGATCAAGTACTCACTGAAGGAATTGCTCCTTTCTCAGCGCATTGCTGAATCTTTGTATTATATTGTAATACACTTTCGTTGTATACAGTATACCCTGGCGGGATTATTGCCATTTGGCAATATCTTCCAACCAACCAAAAATAAGTTAAAGAGGCCTTAAGTGAAAACCAGTCTGAAATCCTTTTTAAAAAATCTGGGTTCCAAATCGAACCATAAACCTCTAGGCTGGGAGACAAGCGTCTTACCAACAAGGTAACGGAGGTCGTCATGATGTTGCATACTGAGAAATAAATAATGGCAGGGATTTTATTTTTTGTCCATGGGTTGTTTTGTTAAAATTCTGAATTCTTAGTATTTTTTATTTTATATTCCAAATTGAGTGTGGCTATTGTTTGTGGTATTTTGCTATTGATGTTTTTTTTAATTTTGTTCCTTGCACTATAACAGTGCCAATCTCACCTACATCTAAATATTATTTTTGACATTATTTTCAGTGATGAGAGCATTTAATTGACTGATCAACTGGTTGAGTCCAAGAAAGTCCAAGTTAGTCAGTCAGCAAATCTCCGGTATCTGAACATAGTAATTAAGCATGATGGGGAAAGGGGGATGTGTTTAACGATTTTTGTAATATTTATCTTTAAACTTTTGCTATGTTATTAGCGTATCTTTCCTTGTCATGTAAAATAAATAAATAAATACTGCATGCCACTAAAGTGCACTATAATATTTGAAAAAAAATTGGCAAGTTTACCAACTTGTAGGTAAATCAACAAGATGAGTTTTAATTACCCAGTGACATGCGTGCCAAAGTTTTACCCCCCCTGGTTTTAACAATCTGGAAGGAGATGTTAGAAAAAGCTTGTCGGATATTTTACACCCCGGTGATACCGAAATTGAACGTTTTGATGGTAGACAGTTGGAGGGTTCAGCTTTAAAAGTTTAAAATTAATATTACTTGTGTACTATTTAGGTTGCTTAGCAATCATAACGACCATTGTTCTTTCCAAGTCAAGCGGTTGAGCTACTATACAATTGTTTTGATTTTTTTATACAGTTATTATAAATTTTACCTAGTGACCGAGCGAATTAATAATTTATTTAAGTATTTTGTTAAAAAGTGTCCGAAGAACATATGGCTTTGCAGTAGTAACAGGATCTGCAATGTAGGGAGTACAGGAAGCTGTTTTACACGGCTTAGGATAGAAATGCTTTTATGACTATGGAAGTAGAAGAAAAAGGTTTGTTTGCCATATGTTATAAATAAGTACTAGAAAATATTACATTGCCTGGAAGTCTTAAGATCCCGTTGGCAATGAATCTATGGTGGATATATATAATTGGATATACATAATCTGTAACCTAGTTGGTAATACGATAGATTTCCATTCAGATGTTTCAGGTCAACTTCATATGGTTTCCAAAAAAAATAAGGATCTCAGTCATGACAATAATAATAATAATAATAATTTATGTAGCACCATTTACAGAGCAGATTTTCTTTAAGGGCGAAATGATAACATAGTTCATTAAGTAAAAAATACGTAAAAGCACAAGTGTTGTTACCTCTTCACGTGCGATAGTATTGATAACACGTGCGATTAAGATTGAGCTATGTGCCTCCTCCAGTACTTCTAAAATCAAAGGATCGATTTACGGAGTCAAAAATAATGTGGTCTTCCGACAATGGTTTTCAATATTTCTGATTCATCAATTTGGGTAAATTGAAGGATTGGATGGCGAAGGAATATCCGTTTTAAAAAAGATCCAATGGTAGAACTACTTAAAGTGGTGCACTTTAAAAGAGTAAGACTGGAACGCATGGACTATATATACAAAAGTGAGGCTTGACTGAGACACAACTCGTCAAATGTAAGAAAATTCAGATAGTGTATAACATGACTAACAATTTTTCGATGTTCGCATTTCCAGAAGTCTTCCAAGAGCTGCACAAGTTGATATCTGACACTATGTCCTGGCTGACAAGATATTTTCATGAGACTTATATGAAAAAAAATTAAACAGATATTTGATTGAAAATGATCACTAGTATTTTTAAGCATTTACAGAGGCTTAGCAAGAAAAAAATACTTGTTCATCACCATCATCACTCCATATCCCTGTTGGGTTAGACTTGAGAAAACATTTCCACTTCATTATATTCAGGTACAAAAATTTCGCTTCTGCAACGTCTAATAAACGTCGTCATGAATTATTTTGTGTTCAAAAGGATTTTCACTTAACTCGATTTCAGAATTTTACTAATTTGGTCATGTCACATTTTTTTAGGTCTACCCTAATGAGATAACTACTAATCAATTAGTTTAATTTAAAATTTGCTAAGAAATTTATCAAGTAAGGCTAATATTATTTGTGTGAATCAATAGTTTCTATAACCCTGTGATATTATTATTATTATTATTATTACACATGACAAGAAATATACAATTTGAGAAAAAACAACAGGTAATTTGATTTGGACATATAATTTTAATGGATCTGGGTTTGTTGCCTTTCATTTGTCGTATCCCCAGTAAACTAGGCTTTTGCCTGTATCTCACTGAGGATATTTAGCATGAAAAAATAAATCGATACTTCTTTCCGATTTTTGATAACACAAAAAACCCCGTTGCACGCTCTCATCAACCTGACAAACAGTGACACTCAACTACAACTGGAAACATCCTGCGAAACTCAACTCCTCACACATTATCGCTCCAGAAAGACCAAAAATATTCATCCCACAATATACTGCACACAATCATAAGAATAAAAATCAAAACAAATTCAAAACAAAAAAAAGAAAAACACACAGAAACACAAATACAATAACAACCAAAATTAAAACAATAATAAGAGACCCACACTCACGAGCTCACATAAATCCTTTCCACTCGTCATTCATCCTGAGTTCAAGTACTCAAAATCCTGTCGCAATAACAACCACGCTCCGATCGACTGTCTAAATGGTTTTCCTACCTTTACTTTTATTGAAGTCGGCACGCCATTGTATGTAATGGGAGCCAAATAAGCATATTGCCTTTGGGCAAAAGAGGTTTTAACTCTAGGGATGGTGAACATTTCATTAGTTGCCATGCGTGTCATGTGTGTCTGCTGAGTTTGCATCTTCCCCTCCTCTCGATGGTAGTGCCAGACAATGGATTTGAGATGTAAATTGGCTATGTTCAGGACCTGATACTCTCTGAAAAGCTCCGCCGTGGGATACCGAGCAGGAAGTTTATTGATTATTTTCACAATCAACTTTTGGGAAACCTGTAATATGTGTTTCTGGGTTAAGGTGCATCCCCCCCAAACTGATATACCGTAAGAAAGTGCTGACTGACATAAGGCGAAGTATATACTTTTAAGAATATTTTCACTGAGCACATTTCGAATCATACGGAATATGTATCCTAGTTTTCTGATTTTTGCGCTCAAAGTGTTAATATGGACCTCCCAACGAAGGAACTGGTCAACATAAACTCCAAGGTACTTTATACTATCAACCCTTTCCAAGGAAAGATATGTACGTACTAAAAAATATTATGAAGGAAAGCACAAAACGGTGTGATAATGAGGTAGCAGATTAGAGATAGTGAAAGTGATCTATTATCCTCTTTGGTCCACCACTTTCTCAGACATTGTGAATCTCATAGATTCAAGATATATTCTCATTTCCACCGATCCATATGTTTACGAGTAATGAGTCTGTAACGTTTGTAACGAGTCTAATATGGATTTTTTCAATACACAATATGAAAATGCATGGCTCAATTGTTTGCAAACAATATGATTTTATATATGTACATACATACCATCATGCGATTCTCCTGTCGTGGTAGGTAGAATGGACGGAGCGTCAGACTTACCCTTATCGACAGATCTTTGTTTCATACAACTCCTCTGATTTCTCTGATGTTTTCTTCTTTCAAAATTATATTCACTTTATCCAAACACGCTTTTTTGGTCTTTTTACGCATTTCACATATATTTGCATTATTTTTTTTGGTTAGTCTTTTTCATTCATTTGTTGTACATGCCCAAACAATTAGAAGTTGCTCTTCATCACCTTATTCAACATATCAGGTTTAAATTTTCATTCATACCTAATTACTTAATTCTGTCATACATTGTTATCCCACGTATTCTTCTCAGTGCACGCATTTCAACAGTATTTATTAAGCTATTTTCAGTATTTTGCCACGTCTACGTTTCACTCCCATACATCAAAGGTTAAAATAATATTGTAGACTATCATCTTAGCTAATGTAGATTTCGTCCGATTCGACTATTTATGTTTTCGTGCACCATTAACATTGTTTCGCAATTCGATATAGCTCATAAATCTACCACAATCTGAGAACATACTTCCCAGATAAAATAATCCCTCGGCTTGTTCCAATCTTTCAATGTTCACCTATATACTCGTATTATTTTACATTTACTTTTCTTTTACACTTTACTAAGATAAAGCATCATTCACTCTAATATGTTACATGCTCTACTTTGTTGACACATAATGACACATATAAATGTATTTTCAACATTAAAGTTATTTTCATTCAAAGCCATAGTAAGACGACCTCCGTGGCCTAGTTGATAAGACGCTTGTCTCTCAGCCCGGAGGTTACGGATTCGATTCCCGTTGAAACCTAGATTTTTTTAAAAAGGAACACATTCCAGTTTTCACTTAAGGTATCTTAAACTCATTCTGGTTGTTTGGAAGAGATTGACACATGGCAATAAGGCCACCAGGTTATATTGTATACAACGAAAGTGTAATACAATACTATAATATAATAGTAAAAATACAAATAGAGCCAGGTCTATCTCAGATGGGAATACATCTCTCGTAAAGCTTAAGGATACTGGACCATTTTTCTCCGAGCAGATCAATCACTCACCATCTCCTCCCAGTCTTCTAAGATCCTGCTACACGTTTTGTGAAAGCATCTGTGTCGGTTTTTTAGGTGGCCTGCTTCTATGTAGTTGAGATGTATAATAATATTTGTTGACTGTGTCAACTAATATCAGTTAACATGATCTATCGATGCTAACCATCGCTACCGTGTGTCATTAGTTATCTCGTCAAATTTTGATATCTTTATCAGATTTTAGTTTCCACTTTCTAGCAGCCAATTTTGAATCTTCCATAGTATTCAATTTGCAAAGCTGTATAACGTTTGCTGGTCTTTGAGTGTCATGATTTATCCTATATATATTATATTATTACAGGTAAGATGATCGAGTTGTATATTCTCAGTTTGACATTCCATGACAGGATATTATAGTTCATTATATTATTATAGTTTATGAAGTGCTGCGGCCGTTTTAGTTTACCTTTAGATCCTGATTTGGACTGTCCAAATAACAAATAAAAGACAAATATAAAAAATAACACAAATATTTTCTATCTATGCCATTGAAACAATTGCTTTCGGAAATGTGTTTTTACATGATTATTTTTTTTTCATGCTATGTTTATTTCCATTACGAAATTGAATTAAAATTATAAGAATTAAATATTCACTTAACTATGTTTCTAATAGAAAAATCTCTACTAGTTTGAAAAAAATGTACATGTAAAGGAAAGGGGAATTTTAAGAACACGAAAGTAATTATTATTTTTTCGAATAATTTCGAATTAATTTTTCTGTTTAATTATAGTTATGCTTTTCAGTAAATTATTTATTATAATTATTATTTTTATCATGAAAGATAATTCAAATATATTATGTTTTATTAAAAAAACACCAAGTCGTACAATGTTTTGAAAATATACACCATTTGCTAAATGGCATCGCCTTGTGCGGGAAACTTTCCTAGCTTGTTTACATTACTAAACTTTGGAATTCTTTTAATAACACAGGATTCGGATCGCAGAGACTGGAATTAAAACTTATCGGTCTCAGGTCGGGTAACCGTCCCCGTCTGATATACGTTGCGGCCTGGATGGAACATTTGCGGTGCCAGGAGCGCAGAAACTTCTAGGAGGTAACGAGAAGAAGGAAATTATTAAGCCGGCTTTGGGAAATTGATTTAGGGCCGCCCGAATATCATTATGTGTCCCTGGGAGGGAGATATTTTGATTAGAAAATTGTCCGGGCGTAAAAAGTTTTTAGCTTAATTTTCGCCTCTTTGCAGGATTAAATTTTAACAATGTTAATTTCAAACCTTTTTATTATTTGTACCTTTATCACTAGCGGTTTTCTTATTAAAACTATTACAATCTAAATTTGTTTTTAAATCTCCATTGGTTCGAAACGGTTTACAATGTCTTAACTCTTTAAGCATATTGTAAAGTTGCATATTACACAAAATTCTTTTCAAAATTTCTTCTACGTAGATTATATGGAATGATCACTATTTTGTTGTTGGAGTCCAGGAGCATAATATTTTTTTATTTATTATTAAAACTTTTTAGGACATAATATTCTTGCTCTTTCCTATCGCCAAAATTCTTGGTCGAATTGTTACAGTTTCTTTTGCTATTTTATTTTATAATAATATAATTGACTTTTTTTTTAATTTATTAATGAAATCATTTTAATGATCCCACATTGTATAAAATTTGTAGGTGTAAAATTGAATGATCGCACAGGCTAATAATTTCTTCAAAACGGGACAATTCAGTTACGGGAAAATCAAAACTTGTCCATTGATAACCTGGGATTATACTCGTATGTCCGTAATCTCGTTTTGTTGGAACCATGTTTCTTGCCTCTGAACAAATCCTCTAATAAAATAAATTAGGAACGTAGGAACAACAACACCGTCTACTATTCATAGTTCTGGCAATTCCATGATTCCATTTCAAGAAAAACTAATTAAAAAGAGTCATCAAGTAACGATTTATGGACCATCGATTATGAAATATTTTTTATTTACTTCCTTTTCAACTTTACGAATTTACTGAATTTACTAATTTCACTATTTTTACTGAGACTTTGGCGAGTTGGTAAGATGTTTGTCTTACATTCATGGGTTACGAGTTTTGATCCTGGCGTCTCCCAAAAATGATATAAACAAGTTTTGCTACTCAATTAAAAAATGCTATTCAACAATTTATTTATTTATTATTATTATTACACATGACAAGAAATATACATAATTTGTGAAAAAACACCAGGTAATTTAATTCGGACATACAATTTTAATGGATCTGGATTTGTTGCCTTTCATTTGTCGTATCCCCAGTAAACTAGGCTTTTGCCTGTATCTCACTGAGGATATTTAGCATGAAAAAATAAATCGATACTTCTTTCCGATTTTTGATTACACAAAAACAAAACCCCGTTGCACGCTCTCATCAACCTGACAAACAGTGACACTCAATTACAACTGGAAACATCATGCGAAATTAAACTCCTCACACATCATCACTCCAGAAAGACCAAAAATATTCATCCCACAATATACCGCACACAATCATAAGAATAAAAATAAAAAACATACAGAAACACAAAAACAACAGAATTTAAAACAACAAGAAGAAACCCACACTCACGAGCCTACAGAAATCTTTTCCAGACGTCATTCATCCTGAAAGCCCAAGTACTCAAAATCCTGTCGCAATAACAACCACGCTCCGATCGACTGTCTAAATGGTTTTCCTACCTTTACCTTTATTGAATTCGATATGCCATTGTATGTCATGGGAGCCAAATAAGCATATTGCCTTTGGGCAAAAGAGGTTTTAACTCTAGGGATGGTGAACATTTCATTAGTTGCCATACGTGTCATGTGTCTCTGCTGAGTCTGCGTCTTCCCTTCCTCTCGATGGTAATGCCAGAGAATGGATTTGAGATGCAAATTGGCAATGTTCAGGACCTGATACTCTCTGAAAAGATGAAACAATGATGACTGACAATTTCAGTAACACTCATTAATCCGAGGAGTGACGTATAAATGAATTACTTAAAAAACCACCATCTTCCTATCATTATATTAAACTTATTTATTGTTTGTACTGATCTTTCAAGAATACTTTTGGTGGTTGATTCCCGATCAAGAGAGTGTGTTCTATAAACGGTACTGTAGGTACTTGCACCCATGTTTCTTCATATATACCGTTCTAGCACGCGCTCATACATACTTATGCTCGTATCAGAGAATAGGACCTTTCTCTCCCTAGTATAAATAACATTTCACATTTGCTGACCATGTTATTATATGAGCTGGCCGGGAGCGGTGACATCTATCTTCCATTTCCTATATTATCCCTTACAACCCACTCGGGGTGCATAGAGAGGGCCGCACCAACTTGGTAGAAGGTATCTTCAGAATGCTGTGAAAACTTAGCAAACAAGTAGAAATGGAAAATCATTTTGAAATCTGTTAATAAATTTGTACATTCATTTCATTACTTTTAAAATCAGTATAAGATATTTGTATTACTACCTAGTACCGAAATTCTTAAATGAATGAAAATATTAAAGACACTGGCTCTTAAATATCTGGACACTATTAAAAAAATATGGCATTCACGACCTCTATGTCCTAATTGGTAAGACCCGGAGATCAAGTTGGTTTGCCTCTGGAGCCCAGATTTTTTAAAGGTTCCTGTTTAATTTCCCCTTAAGGCTTGAAAGCCACGTAATGCTTGGCTGGAAGAGATAAATTGAAGAAGCAATACACTTACCAGGTTGTACTGTATACAAATAAAATATAAAACAAAAAAATGCTATGATTTTGTATAATATTTTATATTTATAATATATATATATATATATATATATATATATATATATATATATATATATATATATATATATATATATATATATATATATATATATATATATATATATATATATATAAAAGTACTCGTATATACTTGAAACTTCTTTTATTGTGCATGTAATTTCTTTATATGGCATATGTTGCACTGTACACTTGCCCACTTGCTGGAATAAATATTTATTATTATTATGAAATGGAAGAGAAATCATTTCTTAAAAAGTATGACGTATTAAAATAAATTGATCGTACCTTATCTATCAAAGATTTTCAGAATGTTTTCAATTTTTGACAGTTGTCCTATAATCATGAGTGGGTAACTTATATTATTATAAGATATATAAAACCGGCGTGTCCGTGCACGACTCAGCTAGATTCGCATCCGGTTTCCGGCCTGTAGACCCTCCCTGGTCAGCGGCAGCGGGATTGTGAGGGACTCCATTCGTTCCCGCGATTGGCTGAGAGAGAGTGCCGGGATACCCTTATCCGGTCTCCCTGTTTCTCAATCAGAGGCGGAGTATCATTAGAAGATACGAAATATTTTATTAAGTCAATAATATCTAAATAATGAACGATTTTCGTTGAATTCGAGTTGTGATTAAATTATGAAAAAAATCGACTTTGATTAAATCATAGGCCTGTGTCGCTCTATTAATGCATTTTTAAGCTGTCTCCTTCTTGTATTTAAATACATTTTGAGCAGAAAATTCCTAGTTGAATATTTATTGATCAACTAATGTTTAGAATTTGTAAATTATAATTGTTATTATCAGGCATTGTCCCGGTTAGGAGTAAGTAGAAACACAAATCTTCACTTCGTTTCATGTATAAAACAGCATACATATTTTGCCTTTGCTACGTCCATAAATCTTCCTATCAATAATTTCCTTTTTTTAAGGCGTTTCTCTTTACCCTTATTTATAATTTGATTCATTTGGCTATGTTGTTTTTTCAAACTTTTCGTTAAAGATCAAGGTGTGAAATGTATTGTGAGAAAGAAGCTGCATATTTGAGAAATATTCTAATGCAACATTGTCTTTGGATGAAACATTTTGTTTTCTTCATTTTTGTAAATAAAAGGGGGAAAATAAAACTTTTATCACTTAGACATTTTTATTTTGAAAATATTATAAAAATAGGAGCACCTTAAAATGAAGTTCTATTTTTAACTTCATGTCATGTCAAAGGCATTATACTGATGGACTGAGAGATTTTCAAAGCAATCAAATATGTGATGTTCAATACGTGTTGATAAAGACGATGACAGTTCAGTTCGATCCCACCTATACTCACGCTGTTTTGGGTGACAAAATAAGTCCCCACTCAGCGTGATCTACACTAGAAAATCGAAATCTTATTTATTTTTTTTATGTATGGGACGTCACATAGTGATAAGATTGACAAAGTGAAGGGACAAGATTGAAGCTAAAAAGTTTGCCATTAAAACTCCCATGGCCAGAGATAAATTGGGTAGTCCAGTAGTTTGATTGTACCCCTGGGGAGCCTAGACGCGCCCTGATGCAAGGAAATAATTTAAATGTCTGTCTTCACACGGAGGAAGATGACCAACGATGTTGCCAAGTTGACAACAGTACCATTGAAGACGATGACAGCACCACTGGCGTGCGTATGTAAGTGGAGAGTATTATTGTTACAGGTAGTTCCAGATAGATTTCTCCGCATTATTTTCGAGTATAGCCGTTAGAGAACGTCTGCAACAACAGAAAATCGAGCCTAATCAAGACGAAGACATAAACGGTATCATGCAAGTTTTTTTTCGATATAAATATTTAATGTGGTAAGTCCAACCCTTCTCTTAATCCTATTGGATGGAAAGGGGTAAAGACAACTCGTAGTCGTTTCCGTGGTTCATCGACTTTGAGCTTTGAGTTAACAGATATGAAAATACACACAGAACTGCCGTACCACCTTTTGAATAATGGAATATTTATAATTAAAATAGGATTCTTCTTCGTTCGTATGGTTTCGTGTTCTCCCCGTCAACATACCTGAAATGGTTATTCGGAAAAATTTAAGAAGATTGCCGTGAGACACTATTGTTTTTGATCACAGTAATCGAGCCTAGGCCTTTAGAAACACCGAAGAAGGAGCGCAACTCGTGCTTCGTATGTACTAGAATTAATACTACACGTGAAGAAACTCTTACACATATTGTCGGCGTTCAAGTATTGTAACCAGATGAACTCTTTTACTAGACTGAGATTTAAATTTTTTTTAGGTTACCATAGGGAATCGAGTCTGAAACCCCCGGATGAAAGACATGTGTCATACCAATTAGGCAACGGAGGTTTATATATAAAAATCGTTGACAAATATGAATTATGGAGATCAGAGGAAGTCAAAATATAATTTATATCACTCATAGGATTGAAACTTGTGTAAAAGTATTTTTTTACAATACATAAAATAAATGAAAGGGTTAGCAAGTTGACCAATATATGAAAGGGTTAGTAAGTCGGCCAATATATGAAATGGTTAGCAAGTCGACCAATATATGAAAGGGTTAGCAAGTCGACCAATAGGATTGTATATTTTTAATTCCATAAATTTACTTAATTATTTAGATATAACTGTGTTATTCAAAAGTTAGGTACAAATCACTACAGATTTCCTCGCTTGGATAACTTCGTAAATTGTAACGATATAACGTGAAAAAATCGTTCTAAATTATTCATTGAAATCCACTGAATCTCCGATTTAAAATAGACTTATGCAAATTTATCGATTCGCCAATTTATCTCCTCGAGGATTCTCCACGTCTCGAGTAAAGGATTTAAGAATTTATGTTAAAATGAACTTAAAGCTTGATACAGATAATTATACGCTTTGAAAATTCTAAAAGGGTTTAAGAAAAATCTCTTCTTTATTTTGAAGTAAAAGTTTTTATTTGAGAAAAAAAACAGTGGGGAGGATTTTCTCTAAATGAGATTTTTTAAATGGTAAGGATAATCAAAGAAGTTTTAATTATATTGTATTGAAATATCATTATTTAAATATTTATTAAATTAGTTTACCCCCCAGGAGTTCATGATATTATTTGAAGAATATGTGTAGGGCTGCTGCACAGGAACAATCACAGCGATATTTTCCGACATATTGGGTTTGATTTAATAGCCCAGCTTTTATGCGTTTCAATGAAATTGTGCCAGTATATTTTTTGGTTGAAAGTTGTCAAATTTTACGAGCGGCTGCATCTCGGACATGTTGAATTGTTTATGTGAGAATTTTGAGGGTGCAGTAAATTGCGTCAGAACAGGCAATTAACCCAGTGAGAATGCTTTAGTCCGTTTGTTTTGTGATTAGTTATGGAAATATTGAAATAAAAAATAATTTAAGGAGAACTTAATGTTTCCAATATCCTCACCTCGTGATTATCAACACGAGGTGAGCAACGTTTGCCCTAATTTTTTCATTGTGTGTGCGGCCCATCAACTTATACGTGCAAGAAAAATAGAAGGAAGTGCGCAAATATGCATATTCATGCATATATAAAACTAAGTAGTCAACATAATGTACCACGAAATCATAAATTACTTTTTTCAAATATGTTGGTTATATATAAAAAAATATATTTTCTTACCCGATAATGTTCCCTCCTGTTGGAGTCCAGTAGGTTAATAATTGTTGATACTTTGGTGCTAGTTAACAACGGTTGTGTTGTGTAGCTATTGTTGCATAATAATATAATTATCTTTGATAAACAACCCTAAAATTTTTATTTGTAAATAAAATATAAGGTTTGTTAGAAATAAATAAAACTTTTTGTTTCTTTCAAACTTTCTTTTTCTGTATCAATACCATAAACAAATATTTACTCTAAACAAAAAAATCCACTTCTGTATTTTTAAATGAATAATAAATAAATAAACCAAATAATCTGAATACATAATAAATAAAAAAACATGGTCACCCTTCTACACTATTCTTTCCTTACGGCGCGTGGACTCTATATGGCGTTTCCATGTTCCGCACACATCTTAAAGAAAGGAACCTGAGAACCCATCATAAAATATCAAATAAAATATATAATTGCGCAAAACAAAATATGGTTAAAAGCTCCTTCCTTTGAGGTGTGTGCGGAAGATGGGAATTTTTAACAGATGTGCGGCCGCACACGCGCACACCTTAGAAGGAACGTTGGAGGTCAGAATATTGGAACCCTTATTGGGGTACGCAAAGAGAATAAATTTCCCCTTCATTCTATCCTGGAGCACACATTTCGATTCTGTCACATCTATACACCTCATTATTCAGACTCTATTATTCTAAAGGGTTTTTACTCTTCCTTTTTTTAGAATTAGTTCGTGCCACATTTTTCTAGGTCTTTGCAAAATTCTTGTACCATCTATACTATTTGTAACGATTACTTTTGTATATCTTTCATCTTTAATTATTTTTACGTGGTCGAACCATCTTGATTTTCTACTGATGTCCACATTCTTTTTTCTATCCCGTGTTGTTTTACCACACATAAAAATGTTGAAAATTTGTTACATAAATAATTCTAAAAATATTGTACATGAACACTTCATGGAAAATTTATCCTGATATCTTGCAACATTGACTATATTTTAAAAGGTACAAAAATATATCAAATTCCAAGAAGTGAATTTTTTTCGAGTTTAATAAGCAAAGTTCTCATTTCTCCTCATAGATAAGTTAAACATTTTGAACGGCTTGGAAATGTATATACTCGTAATTATATACTTCATAATGGAAAGAAAAAATAAAAAGTATTTCGAATGAAAAAAAAAAACGAATGTGAAATACCATTGATACATAGGTGGTACAATAGCTAACAGATACGGGTCACAACAATGATCTAATTTAAAAAAAATGAAAAATTATGGTTCGTAATAATTTGATTCATATATTCAAAGAACAGATTTCACATACAATTGAAAGTGGAGCAGGCGATTTAGTGCAAAGAGTGACAAATTGAAAGTGGAGTAGGTGACTTAGTGTAAAGAGTGACAAATTAATGCAATAAAAAAGGGGACAAATATTTATCGATTAAGTTATATTTAAGATGTAAATTTGCATAAGAATAAATAAAATACTATGAAAAATAGCCACCGAAAGTGCAGTCTTGACCTTTATTTTATTTTTGTAACCCTGGACAAGTATTCAATATCTGTGATATATCGAACATTCCACAAAGGAACATTTGACAATGTTTTAATTTAATCAATATTTTAAATTCTAGCATTTGTGAATGTGGCCTAAGTCAAAAAATGTTAGGTTATATATCCTTAAAATGTCCACGAAATGATGCATATTCAACCTTTTATGAATATCTACTTTCAACGAATAACTCTATCAGAACATTCAATATGATAACTCTTATTGTAAACTTGTTTTCTTCTGTTTGTGGAATGTAAAGAAAGTTAATGGTTTCTAATGAATTAAAGATATATAATTAGTATTCTTCTTAGATAAACGTGGTACTATTAAGTATTTTGTGAATGAACGTAATCAACTTATCTCTGGTTAGACGCGTGTCTCCCAGCCCGGAGATTTTGGGTTTAAATCCCGCTGAAACCCATATTTAAAAAAAAAATCCAGTTTGGTTTTAACTTAAAACATATTTCTGCTTCGTTGTAAGTGATTGCAAAATGGCAATAAGCCCGCCAGGTTATACTGTAGACAGCAAAAAAATGATACAATACAATACAACGTTGAGACAGTAAAACTACAAAATATTATACAAAATCTAAAAACATAATCATAAAATCTGAGATAAAACGAATATAGTATGTTTTGTGCTGAAGTTGACATCCCCTTGACTCTTACCTTACTCGTATTTCTTTCTACACATCTTACTTATCTAGTTAAGCACTGAAGACTGGTACCAAGTCGTACATTTAATGTATTGAACCACGATGCAAAAAAATATCAGTTCAACACATTTTCCTATGGGTGATGAAATAATTAAACAATTGGCATTGAAATCAAATATTATAATAACGTTATATACAAAATAAATCTAACCGACTTTCTACCTGTTTGAGTTATTTAAGGAAACTTATTATTTGACTACCTCTGTGATCCAGTTGGTAAGACGCTTGAATTCTATCTGTACTAAGTAAAAAAAAACGTTTCAAATTTATATTTAAAATTAAATGCAGTCAGAAAATTTCTACGTATAGATTTTTTAACCAAGTTGTAAAATTCAGTATACACCGAGCAACGGGTAGGCTTCGAGATTCTCAGTATGGGGTAACGCATGCCGCATGTGACGACGGGGGGCACGTTTGTGCGAAGCCGCTGCACGCTCTTGGGTCCGACATTTACTCATAATTGTCGAACCATCCTTGGTACCTTAACATTGCATAACACATTCAAAATACATTGTATGCTCCAGCCTTGCAAAACTCCTAATAAGTGTTATTTGATTTTATAGCTACATACCATCACGTCATTTCCCTATCGGGGTAGACAGATAGGTTGGTAATAGTTTTATTTTTCATATTTCAGCTAAGTTTTCTGGCTTTAAAGGCTGCAGCATATTGGATCGTCTTGCAATCAAGAATAGCTTACACACTATAATCTAATACAATTATTGTTTTTATCTGCTTTTAAACATACATAAATACCATCACGCCATTTCTCTATCGGGTTAGGCTGAGACGATAGAACTCTAGACTTTCCTATTGCGACACACATATTTTACCTCCTCTACATGCATGCACTTTCTCATACAATTAAGATTTTTTACATATATACCTTTACAAATATCGTTCACTTGATTCATCCATAGTTTCCTTGGTCTTCAATTATACACAGATTATTTGTATATGACTATTCCATATAAATATGTCACCTCAATAGAGGCGTGTTTTTAAATAAACATTAGTTTAGGATAAATTCATTATTGGCTATAATGAATAATACGTCTCCTGTCTCCGGTCTTTGGACAGATATCTGGTATATCACTTATGTTTTTAGATTGATTACTTTTTTACACTTCCATATTTTTTAAAAATTGATAATCGAGAACTTATCGTCTTCTTGCTCTTATACTTAAGTACAGATATAAGATATCTTATACTGATAATTCTTGGAGGTAGAGTGCCAGATGTTTATTTACTTTTTCTATAACTGTTAGTCGATTGAGATAACCTAAAATTAATTTTACTGTTCTTGGTCTTCCAAGTCCTTTTAAGTAAGTGCTTATTGTCTTTAAGTACTTCCTAAAGCTACACACGCCACCCATATCTCTGACACTAGGAGGTAGACCATTTGGTACCACAGGACCAGTGATGGCAAATGCTCTATCATAATATCCCACCCTGTTGAATTGATGATTAATTTAATATACATTTTAAATTAATCGAAAGGGAGGAAGAGGTAAGCCGAGGATAGAAATAGTTGAAGAAGATTTAACTGTAGTAATGGTAAGAAGTATGAGACTTATGATAGTATGTATGACGAGATGTATAGATGTGAACGAGGCGAGAGCTTGTGCTTGGATAGAAAGGCGGGTAAATTGGGCATTTCTGCATACAAAAGGGATATGCGTGTTTGTATGTGTATGTACTGAAAATATTGCATACAAAATGTGTGATTCTCTTTAGACCCTGGTCATACGCAAGTCCAGCAACACGCAAGAAAGCAATACGCAAGTCCAACAACACGTAAGAAAGGTATTTGGCAGATCAAGACAGACACTCGAAAAAAAACGTGTTGTAAAATTTAAGAAGGCTGGGAATCGGCGTAAACTGAGAAAAGATAGCGAGTGACTGATCAACTTGGAGAAAAATCTTCTGGGAGACTTATGCTTTATATGATTTTAATGGCCATATGACTTATGCTTTACATAGGTGTGTACAAGCCCTGTCATGCCGTGGGTATGTTACGGTCAGCTAATGGCCGACCCAAAAGCAGCTCGTCAACAGCTCGCGGCATGATCGCAGTTAAGTAGGAGATTAAAAAAAGATGTGTAGATTTGTAACCAAAACGACCGAAACAAGAATCGTCGGATCAAGTGAATGGAATTTTGAAAGAAAAAAGGGAAGGAGCAAGAGAAATATAGGGAACTGTATAAAAATATATATGGATACGGAAGAGGTGAAGAAAGTTGGTCATGATAGCAAAGTTTAGTGCTATGCCATTTCTGTCTGTCCTCAGCAAGGAAATGGCGTGATGGTATGTATGAGAAATACAATTAAATAGTTTATCGTGAAGTTAGGCAGAAAATATTTCCTTATAAATTTAGAAAAAGAGCCCATTCTTCATATTTGTAGAGTTGATAGAGTAGATACTCGATTATCTGGGGTCGTATTAATCGGGTTGCGGATTAAGCAAGGAAGTAAAAATCAGATTTTTTATAATATTTTAAATAATATTCCGAAATGTCATAAAAATCGGATTTTTTTATCAGGTTAATCCTCAATCCAGTTAATGTTACCCCAGATAATCGAGTCTACTTTATTTATATAGTTTCCATAAGTAATTTGGTTATGTTAAGACAGTATGACCATTCTTAAATTAACTGGCAGTCTACAAACTGTTTTTGTGAATTTGAATGTTGTAATGGTTAATGTCTTTCTTATATTAATGCCGGCACCCCATCCTTCTACTCCCGTCCCAGTCATTGATCGCGAATACATCGTTTTAAAATAATTTATCATTTACAAAGGGTAGCGCGGCAGGAAGGAAACAAGACGAGCAGGGAAGAGCAGGAACTCCTTCTTTTTTCGAAACAAACTGCTTGTTTGTTTGGGGGTGAACTCATGAAATTATTTGGTGTAACTTGGGCTGACTTACTCGTGGATGTATATGTCAAAATCAAACGTCTACATCCAATCCACGGTAAAATATTAAATTGGGATTTATTAATTTTAACATTTCACTGCACAGTGTACAATATAGCGGATTTATTACAATGAGATAATCTCTTTCAACTAACTATAGCGTGATGCACAGATAATTATAGTTATACATTCATTTCTGCGTCCAGGCCTTCAATTGTTAATCATGCCAAGAGAAGAATCATTAGATCTTGCGTCGAGTATGTAGCCCCGATGTCCTGTATATCCCCACAATCACATTTAATGTCTATCTCTGCATCATCATCTACATCTAGTCACGCAGCGTTACCAGGTGTCTCAGCAGGATCCACATGTATGTGACGTCTGTGGGAGGGAGTGTGCGTCTAGGATTGGGCTGTTCAAAAACAGAAGATCAACGTGGAGGAGCAGTTCAAGATTGAAGAGGCCCAGAAACGATGACGACGGAGAGTCACGTCTACTCGGAGACTATTCAGAGTTCCTTGAACCATCCTTTCCGAGAGCTCTATTCAGTCGTCAGATGGTTATAATTCATCCTTTAGAGAACGCATTTTCTTTGGAGAGGTATTCGTTCTTGCATTCTGTTCATGAAACCATCCCTGGATTTCAATCTAGATATTAGTGGCTAATAACCATTAACGAGGGGCCATGGATCTTGGATTTGCTTTTTTCATTAAAATAATCTATTGTTGTATTGTATCGGATTTCCATTATATTTATCTCCACGCCTTAAGCCACTTTGTAGGTATATTTACTGTGCTGCGAGTATTTCCCTTATCTCGTGACGTCGGACCTTAAATCCGTCATTGTTTCTATTATTTCTCAGAAGTGTCACCAACGAAGGAGGAAACCCTTTGGATAGTTCCTTCTTCTCGTCACAACGTGACGTCATTTTCATAAAAAATAAAGAAGATGTCGATTTTCTTGCATAGATCACGCTGAATGGGTGACTTATTTTGTTTCTTATAAAAACATGGGTGGGGGTGGCGTCAAACTGAAATGTTTATTTCATTTCATTTTTTAAATTTTATATACTCATGATAAGAAATCTATAAACACTCAATTTGCGAAAAAACAAGTAATTTAATTTGAATATACAATTTTAATGGATATTGGTTTATTGCCTTTCATTAGCCGTGTCCCCGGTAAACTAGGCTTTTGCCTGTATCTCACTGAGAACAATATATCGTGGCATAATTGTCATGTGGTAATTTTTAAAGTCAACCAAAAAAAGTTGAGATAAAAAATGACTGGTTAAAGATATATTTTTCAGCATCATTAACAACCAAATACGTCAACTCCATATAGATTAAGCGTTCTTCCAACTAAGCCATTGAGGTCCATATTTTAGATATTGTGTAAGTTACTGTAGATGTTTTGATAGGTATTGTGAAGATCATGGTAGGTGTTGTAGAGATATAAACAAATATTGCAGGGCTTAAGGTAGTGCTTTTAGAAATTGCTAAAGTAATAACATATAATATCAGCAGTTATTATAGATTATCATACAGGTGTAGTGTAATGATGTAGTCTGGTCTTGTGGTGTGAAATAGACGGCCTCTTAGTGTTAAAGATATGTGTGGTGTGTACAATTTTAAGAAGTACTTGAAGGAAATCCTGTTGGGGAGGCCTTATAAAAAAATATAATTGTACTCGTATATGAACACCACACTATACTTTACGCCGAATATATTACTATCACACATAGGAAGATTTACAAAGGTATTTTGTAGTTTGTCTTCTCTTGATAAGTCTTTTGCGATTTTACTATCAAATATTTTTTTATAAACATATACAGACACGACCTTCGTGACCTAGTTAATAAGACGCTTGCCTTCTAGCCCGGAGGTTGCGGGTTCGATCCCGTTGGAACCCAGAATTTTTCAAAACGCATAACAGTCTGGTTTTCACTAAAGACCTCTTTAACACCCTTCTCGTTGGTTGGAAGATATTTCCACATGGCAATAAGCCTGCCAGGTTGTACTATACATAACGAAAGCATAATAAAATAAATTACAGATAACGAGATGTTCCTAATTGAATGGTTGCAGCCAATATTTTCCTATCGTTACGATGAAATAGTTTTTTTTTTGTAAAAAAAATAATTTGTCTTTAATACAGGTTTTTAATCCCGAGCGCCCTTGAGGAGAGTCTGCTCTCTAAACTGCACCATATAAATTGTCCTTTTATTATATAAGAGCTTATGATAAATAGATAGACAGCAGAAAAAAATCTATGATTATCATGAAGAGTTAACCAATTCCCGAGTTTTCTAAATAGATGTTTCGTTATAAAATATCACCCAAAGAGATGTTTTTTTAACTTGTGAACGACAGCTTTTAAGCGCTTCTAAATAAATTGTTGTGGAGTTAGGTATCAAAGCAACTCTTAAAAATAAGCATATCAATAATTAAGGTGTATGTATGAATGTAGAAGAGCCGAAAGATGTGTGTCGTGATAGAAAAGTCTACCACTTTCTAATGTCTGCCAATCTCCTCAGGAAAATAGTATGATGATATACCATATATGTATATATTGTGTTATTTTTAAATATTTTTTTCCAAAAGATTCAACACAAAATACTTTTTAACATTTCTGTTGGATGGTTGGGGGTCTTAAGTGAAATATGCATTAGCAATCGACTCGGTACATATTATATCGAGTTCTTGATTGTGTGTACAAGTCAAAGGAAGAAAAACGAATAAATGTTACTATCACAATTGTTATGCATATTTCTTTACTTTCCTGAAGATACAAGTTAACAAAGGCAATATGAAAATCTCCTGTAATATTTTTCAGAAAAAAAAAATTCTTGAAAATTCTCCCTTTGCATTGATCAAGTAACATATGCATTGATCCAGTATGCATTGCAGTGTTTAAGACTCAAAATAATACAATCTTACTGATTATATTTGGGTGTGGAAATTTGATTTTATTTTTTCACAACGTTACACGATGAAATTGAATAGTTGCAAAGATTTTCGTTTTCCAAATATCAAAATGACAAAATATAATAATAATTTACTCTATAAAAATGTTTAACGAAATATCAAAAAAGTATTAAATAAATCAAGAGTATTCAGACTTGTCGTTAAATATTTGTTTTATATGTTAAGTTTAGATTTAAGTACGAATACTGTTGAAGTGAAAAAATGTAATGTAAGTTTCTCGCTTGTAAAATGATAGATGTACATTAATTGGGCAAACATTTGATTAAAACTGTATTTTAAAGTAAATGACAACTTAGTCAATGGGGCACTAAAACCTATATACTAAGTGTATATAGGTTTTAGTAATAAGGTTTTAGGTAATAATAT
The DNA here is from genome assembly GCA_949825065.1 of Odontocerum albicorne. Taxonomy (NCBI): domain Eukaryota; kingdom Metazoa; phylum Arthropoda; class Insecta; order Trichoptera; family Odontoceridae; genus Odontocerum; species Odontocerum albicorne. Next base: position 23,453,593 of record OX463855.1, read on the forward strand.
ATCGAAATATTCTAAGATGATAATTCAAAATCGTATTGGTACTAGAACCAACTTTTATATTTGAAAGTGAAACGAGGACGTGAAAAAAGGTTGAAAGGAACCGAATAAAAGCTGTAGAAATGTGTGCACTGAGAAGAATACATTAAATAACAATGTATAATACAATACGGAATGACATGATTAGGGATGAATATTAACTTAAGGCTTATGTTAATACACACTTAATAATAAGATCAGGCAGAGTACTCAGATATGGTTTGGGCATGACGAACGAATGAATGAACAAACACTAACAAAACAAATATATAGTGCAAATATGAGTGGACGGTGCGCTAGAATAATACCAAAGAAATTGTGGATCAAGTAAATAATATTTAAAAAAAGAAAAGTTTGAGAAATCTTAGTTGTATAAGAGGTGTATGGATGCAGAAGAGGCTAAATATGTGTGTTATGATAGGAAAGTACAGGTGGTGTTTGATGGTTTCTCGACTATGATTACCTCAACAGAGAAATGGCTCAATTATTTGTATATATGTGTAAAAAAAATATTATTTACTATTTTATTTTCCTTGTAGACATCAATAAAAGTTAATAAAAAATGGTTGGATACCGATCAAGTCTTTTTAATAGTTGATGGAAAACTTGTGTTTAACCGAGTGATTTCGGATTTCTCGATTGTTTAAAAAAAAATGAAAAAAAAATCCGTCTACATTTTGCATACTTTTCACTCATTTCATGTTGCTTGAGAGATATCAACATATATAAAAAGCTGCAGGTTACTATAAACAACCTGAGTGTAATGCTTTGCAAAATATATGAGATTGGATATTACTTTTGTTTTCGTATAATGCATACAAGGCCTGTGACGATATGTATAAATTAGCGTTTTGCAGAGTTTGGTTACCTTCATCTAATATGCCCCCGGTTCAATCGGCAGGCAGTTGAGGTTCAGAAATAAATCATTTCGAGTCAGTGCACGTGTGATTCGGCAAAACCTGGTGTCGAACTCGTCAGCAGAAGCCGCACAAAACAATCCGGTGCAATCCACATTTCTAATTTACGGTTGCGGCTGCCGTGGAGTTGGGAAGGATTAGCCGTGATTTTTTTTTTATGATAGTGAGTTAATATTATTTTATATTAGCTTATAGTTTATAATACGAGTAACATAAAAAAACGCCTTATTTTTTTTTTATTTATTAAAAATTATAGTAATGGTGCATTACTAAAAATTTTTAAATAAAGGGATTAGAAAAAATAATTCTAAGCAAATTAAAAAAATTCTTAATGAAGTTAACTATAGTTAAAAAGGCGTAAAATATGATGATTTAATGACTTTCATCTAAGCTTAGACCAGTCATCAAGTGCATGTTTACGTCACTGTTGCAAGTGCGGGTAACTAAATACAGTAGTAACTAATACTAAGGCAGTTTGAATATGAAATAAAATAAAAACTATGTAACATACAACATTTTTTAATAGTATTATAAAAACAAAAGTTTTTACGTCTTAAAAATAATGTTGTTTAAATGACATCCCTCGGCTGCATGGCACTCTTGAAACCGAAGTCGCAGATTTTGGAAAATTCGGCGAAACATTACCTATTCTCGGTATATTATTAATTTCCCGGATAATGTTCCTTTTGAGCTGCTCCAAATTCTCGTAGACCACAGATTTAAGGTAGCCCCATAGAAAAAAATCACATGGAGTTAGATCGGGGTTGCGTGGAGGCCATTCGATATCCTCCCTTATTGTTATTGTCGACCCAGTTGTTTCGAACATTCTGGTACTTTAAGTCCTCCCACAATAGGCTAAGACCACGAATGTCATATAGCAAAACATTGGGGGGGGGCATTTTTATTTAAAAATTAGACATGAAAAGTATTAATATGCACCAATTACCAACGACCATAGTATAAGTATAGCAAATAATATAATAAATTGTAACAAATAAATAGACCTGTCTTTCAGTCTTTCATCGCAGTACGTATTGTATTATTCGTCACAGTCCATAGACCAGTTTTAGTTTCAGGTTTTGTCTGAAAATCGTGCCCGAATAATGAATGAACGGACAAAAATGGTCAGCCGCACAGTAGTTAACGATGCGCATTCACCGTTCAGCGGGTCTGGTCTTGTGATGCATTGTTAAAACATCGATTCACTTCTGTCATACATCGTGATTAGTGGTTGCGCCATACTATACACATTTGCGATGACACTAACGTGGCTGTATTACGCCAGGGTTCACTTACGTTTATGCCACCGCTCCTTATTAAATTGTCCGAAATTAATAAAATTAATAAGATCTTGGACTTTTTATGTCGCGAATATCATTCCTGAGAGTTCGAGTACCAGTTTTATTTTCACCTCGTAGACTATCTTCTTGGCATACGATATCTTGCGGGGATTTCGTGTTCTGCTATGTACAGAACCTTGTCACTAACCATACGATACGCACGGTCACGCCAGTACTGCTTTGTCTTCCTGCTCCTTATGACTACATAATCTATGTTGCAGGTCCTTGAGTTTCTGATCCAAACTCTAAGATTTATTTCTGCAATGGTTTGTAATTTTTTCATTTTCTATGATCTACGAAGGCTCATAGTTTCTGTTATGTTGGCTCTGATTTCAATACTATATGTCATGGTCTGCCTGTAAATTCGATACTTGCTATCAATGGATATACTAATACATTCGTATCATCGCGCCATTTCCATTTCTGTGTAGTTAGGGAGGACAAAGCACCAGACCTTCAATATTCAAATGATTATTCATCTTTACGAAATTTATGAATGAAAGAAAAAAGTGAGATATCATTAAACAAAGGAAAGGGTGGTGGAAAGGAAAAAAAATCAGGAATGAAACATATTATATTACTGACTATAAATTAAGAGTTTTTCAATCGCTTCTTAAAGTATGCCAAGGACGGAGCGAGTCGAAAATTGATATGTAACTGGTTCCAGAGTCTCACCGCATGGACAGTAAAGTATGACGTAAAAAAGAAGAGCTGTGAACTGGGAAGGCCAATAAACAATCTGTGTTTTAGCGCGAAGCGCAATTTCATGATCGGAAATACGCTGAAAATTTTCGGCGAGATAAGAGGTGGTGGTGGGACAGTTAAGGGCATTATATAATATATATAGTATGTGAGTATATATATTTTAACGTATAATAATAATGTTATAAAATATATATTAATATTTTTCTATTGAAGTTTAATTTTTCGATCGATTTATCCAATATTCTTAGATAAAATATTTTAAGTGAACCTGAAAGATGGAGAAGTAACATAGAGCACATACATTATTTGCGCACACTGTTTATACACATAAGAACGTGTCGGCTCTGCACTAGGCTTTGTTGACGACGTGTTTTGCAACAAATTGCATGGTACAGGAGCGTCACGCGAGCCGCTCTCCACTATCACATACTTCCGTTTTGTATGAAGAAGATTATCAATTTGTCACTCGTCGTGTTTTTTATTATCACATCACTACAATCATGTTGTTGGCACTTCTGTAGCTTGTTATTTTCCCTCAATTGTTAGTTTAGATTTTCCATTATAAACTCTTTTTATTTTTTATTATTGTAGATTTATAAACTCTTTGTTAAGATGTTACTTTAATATTTTTTTCTTATTGATATGAAAATAGTAAGAAAAATTAAAAAAAAAATTCCCTTTTCATAAGCTTACATTAATTAAATTAATTTTATATTTGATAAAGATTTGATGTTACGGACATATGGAACGAACGAATAAACAAATACTTAAAAACAGGTATAACATATAGTATAGTGTAATTACGAGTGGAAGGCGTGTGAGGAAACCCAAAGAAAGGTATGGAAAATGGTAAATGTTATACGTGATTCGAAAGAAAATTTTCTGCTCTACAAGATATTGTTTTTGCTTTTACGTTACACATATTATTTTATTTGATTACAAGCCTTCAAAATGGAATGTCAAGTAGACGAAAGTGAGCATTTTCGACACCTCCTTCTGTTTGCGTTCAATCGAGAGAATAAAGCTGCCGAAGCTGCTCGCGATATTTGTTAAGTGTACGGTGAAGATGCTATGAATGTAAGATACTATGAATGCAAATATCGCGAGCAGCTTTGGCAGCTTTATTCCCTCGATTGAACGCGAACAGAAGGAGGTGTCTAAAATGCTCACTTTCGTCTACTTGACATTCCATTTTGAAGGCTTGTAATCAAATAAAATAATATATGTAACGTAAAAGCAAACACAATGTCTTATAGAGCAGAAAATTTTCTTTCGAATGACGTATAACATTTTGTTTTACTTTTGGTGATCGTTTTTAAATTGGAAAAAAACGGACACAACTTATGTTAACACAAGAAATTAAATTTAATAGATCCAAGTTTATAAATAATAACAGTGGGAACTATGATATGCATGTTTTAATGTGAAGTGGCCCAGTTAAACGTATAAAATTTAATAAGGAGTTCATTTTATCCACATAGATATGTAAGATTTTAATATTAGAATATTTATTTATTCTTTGAAATATTTATTTTCGAAATCAAACAATTGTAGGTTCATTTTTATTTCAATGGTTATTTTTGGAAACCAAAATTGTAGGGAATGTCTTAGTAAATTGACAGAACAGTAGTTCCGAACTCCAAGATGGCACTATATTATCTATTTAGATATTTGACATTTGCATAATAAAAACAAAATTGTGTGAAAACATCACCAGCCAATTCAAAGCATTTTGACATGGTTTGAAATTCCTCGCGCTTACCATTGCAATTTCTTAGAAATAGAGTATCCTCTCTTCATACAAGAGACAATACATATTTTTTGAGAAAAATGTAAATCTTGCGAATCTCACACGTCAAAACTCACGTTATTATGGCAAATACGAGGCATATCCAGAAAGTAAGTGTACTGAATTTTTGTAGGCTACAATTTTTTTTATTTAAACAAAAAAATTACGTGGTTACCGTAGTACATATGTAAGCTATTTTTTGACATAGTCGCCATTCCTCTCAATGTAGGTGGTGAAGCGGGGTATCAACTTTTTGATGCCTTCCTCGAAGTAGTTTCCCGCCAACCCCTCCATCCACTTCTCCACCTCTTCCTTTACCTCCTCGTCGGTTGAAAACCTTTTTCCACCCATGTGCAGCTTCAGGGAGGTAAAGAGATAGTAATCTGAAGGTGCTAGGTCAAGGGAATGCGCGGGATGGTTCAGGACATCCCATTTAAACGAGGCGAGCAGTTCCGTCTGGCATTGTCGTGCAACAGGCAGACTCCCTTTGTCAGCATGCCTCTCCTCTTGTTCTGAATCGCCCTCCGCAATTTTTTTAGGGTCTCACAGTATCTTGCAGAGTTGATGGTCTCCCCTTGAGGCATATATTCAATTAAAATTATGCCTTAACAGTCCCAAAACACGGATGCCATGATTTTCTTGGCTGAAATTGTGGTTTTGAACTTTTTGGCGGAGGGTGAAGAGGTGTGACGCCACTGTTGAGACTGACTTTTGGTTTCAGGCGTGTAGTGTGCAACCCAAGTTTCATCTCCAGTAACGATGGAGCGGAGAAATTCATTTCCATGGAGTTTGCAGCGCCTCAAAAACTCGTATATCTGGATACGCCTCGTATATAAATCCAAGTTAAAAATGTATAGAATTAAAAAAAAAGTTAGTTGTTTAAAATTCGATCTGTCCTTAAAAACAGAAAAACACCATAATAGTTTTGCGAACATGTGTACGTGTAGGGGGTATGTTAAAAATTACCTGGTAATGTTTAATTACAATACAGGTCAAATTAAAATTCATATGTTAAGGGAGAATATCAATAAAGAAATGTTTTAAAGAAAATCAAAAACGACTTTCATGACATTATTTGTATGACAACTGCCTCTCAAACCCAAGCGTTGCTGGCTGGACTGCCGTACCAAATTAGAAAATAAAAACGATAACAGTGTGGTTTACTGAAAGCCTAACAGTGGACGTCTATTGTTATTGTATTGTACAGTACTGTATTGTATTTTACAGTACTGTAGACTACAGTACTGTACAATACAATAACAGTAGACAAATCAATGTCAAAGAGATCAAAGTTTCAAATTTTATATTATATTTCTTAATATCCTTTTGAGAAATTATGAAAGCAGTTATATGCACGCAAAATAAAAGATGGACTTATCAAAAAAGTATTCGTTTTAAAAAAATTATAATAAATTGTTAGAATTTATTTTTCAAATTAAAATTAAGAGTAAGTTACTAAATATATGCGCTAGTCAGATTGGAGCAATAACTTGAAGCGTGATATCGTCCGTTGTCACTGCGGTGCGGTGTCAAACTACGAGAATGAAATATTCTTTGTAATTTATTTTTATCAAACACTGTTTATTCCACTTTTTTGTAACGGTATAACCCTACCGGTTTCAAGGCTTTCACCTCATTTTCAGGGGAGCACAAACAAGTCTTGTTTGTGCTCCCCTGAAGATGAGGTGAAACCGGTAGGGTTATACCGTTACAAAAATTGGAATAAACAGTGTTTGAAAAAAATAAATTACAATGTCTTTAAACCTCCACAACGTTAATGCCTTAACTATAAACAACATATGAAATAACTCTGTTGAAGGTTATGGTCCAGAATAGGTTTACACTATCGGTGTGGTACAGAATATTAAATATGTTCCGATTACATGCATAGCATATAGGTAAAAACGTTTGACGTTTTCTTTGAGTGTTCGCATATGTCCTTTATTCGAGTAAAATATAATATAAATGTCTCCCGCTCGTTCATCACGTCCCACCTAATCGCAATCAATTCCCAAAAGTTTACTGTTTCATATCTGAATTTACTGTCCAAAATCTCTTAAATGTTTAATACTAAAGTAATTCTCCATTTTTTGTCCTTTTTAAATTAAAATGGTCATTGTTACAAACGATCATATTTAAAGGATGGAATACGAAATTGACTAATAATAATGCAAGTATAATATATTGTTGAATTAACTATGTACTTTATTTACATTTAGGTTAATTTCATAAATTGAGCGTTGTTACTATTTTTTAAAATTTAAATAAATTGATTACTTTTTATTGCATAAAAGTGTAATAAATTAATTAAATTTAAGTAATATTTACCTGAACTTAAAAATGAAAGATCAAACAAGTTATTTTGTAATTTATTTTTATCAAACACTGTTTATTCCACTTTTTTGTGACGGTATAACCCTACCGGTTTCAAGGCTTTTACCTCATCTTCAGGGGAGCTGCGCTCCAATGTCTTTAAACCTCGACAACGTTAATGCCTTAACTATAAACAACAAGTTATTTTGCTTTCGTTATGTTGAATTCTTCAAAATATTCAAAAAGCTAATTTAAGTATGAAATTGTTTTATTTCAAAGTTATTGACATTTTTACTTGTATCAAAACTCTCTTGTGTGGTACCCTTCAATACACACGTACTTGCACGCGCAAGCATTTTACTCGGAGAAGTCAGTTACCAAGTCGCATCTACGTCGGATTATTTTACTCGGAGAAGTCAGTTACCAAGTCGCATCTACGTCGGATTATTTTACTCGGAGAAATCAGTTACCAAGTCGTATCTACGTCGGATTATTTAACAAAATTTTGACATACCTAGTTTTCTATGGTACAATGCAATAACCCAGCAAATATGTTGCTTTACATTAAGACAACTGTATCCAATATTTTTATATTGATTTTTTAAACCATTGTTATATTGTATTACACTTTCGTTGTATACAGGACAATCTGGCTGGTTTATCGCATGCACAAATCTCTAGGTACCATCAGAAATCGAACCCGAAACCCCAGGACGTAAGTCCACTGTATTACCAACTAAGCCACGGAGTTTGAAACAGCAATGAATAATTATCGTAAACGTCAATAAGACAAAATATTGACAACTGAAAATGGGACTGTTCAAATGGAAACAGTAGAAGTAATGTAAATCCGCATACATTTTAATGCGGAGAGATATTATTTATGCAGTGTTGCCAAAATAGGCCGTATATAATTAACTTGCAGCAAAGAATCAGCAGTGAGCGACGGTCAGTCTGGCGTTGCAGTACGACGCGAGTTCGGCCCGCGGTTTGTCCGTCGTTATTTATTGATGCGCGGTGGCGCCACCACCCTTTAGCCACCCCTGTCCACCACCCTTTGACTACCACCTCAATCCAACATCACCCTTATGCCACCCATGTCCACCTCTATTTACCACCTTCCCATGCCGCATGGCTTCACCAGTCAGGGCTGGTATTGGTAGCAGTACCACTTGTATACGAATACCCTCAGTGATTAAATTAAGCGTTAAGAAAATATATTTAATTTGAAGTATACAGGTTAAACTCAATTTAATTCAAAGTTTAAAGAGTAATGAAAGTAATTGTTAACAAATAAGGAATAATTTTTAAGTTTAAATAATTAACATTATGTACTAAAAAAGCTCGATGTTTTCTTAAAAAACATGTTTTGAAATATTGAAGATTACAATATTCGAGGCTTTATTTAAAAGAAATAACCTGCAAAACAAAGGAAAAACGAACCTTTGGCAAGTAAGCTCTTCTTATTATCCATCTAAACAGAACCAAATTTCAGTATCTCGAATAGTTGTGAGGAACATAAAACATCTTTCTAAAGTAGTTGGATTAGATTTTGCTCCCGTCAGTAGCTAAAATATACAAGAAGAGACCCTCCCATTCCTGCTCACGCTTAGAAGGTAGTATCCCAATATACCTAGAAGTAACCTTGTAAAAACATATATTTAGAAGAAATAAGAAAGCTTAAGAGAACGTGACACTTTGGAAAACTCACAAGTCACAGCACCTATTTCATAGATGAACATACCGGTCCTGGGGCCACCCCTACATCGGCCGCGGTGTAAATTGTTCATCGACCGAATGCAACCAGATATTATTATCCATTATTACGCAGCGTGTGATGTGCTGCACTCGGTAGCGGTGTTGGAACTTTAGAAATAGTTTATTTTTTATTCTGTCTGCTGCCGGGATGACTTACGGATTAAATATTTAAATCATAAAAACCATAGTCGTGGTATATTTTGAGCACAGACGGTCGCCGTATAACATTCTACTTATTTTCAATTTATTTTTCCAAACTGTCGTATCTACAATTTTTCCAGAGTTTAAATTTCAATAGATCATGAATAAACTCGATGTTACATGTCTTTGCTTATTATCTTATTACTGGTTTGCTGAAACGAACATAAAAAGTCTTACATATTTTATAGTAAAATAATCCTACGATCTCCGTACCCTAGAACGTTAAACGGATGCTGCAGTTCGATTCCCTTAGTAGTCGTTTTTTTAATGGGCATGGTCTGGTTTTCTCTTTTGACCTCCATAACATATTTTTGATTGTTTGAAATATATTTCTATAAACGTGTTCTGTGTACAACGGTGTACTCTATACAACAGTGTTTTGATACTATACAATACTATCACCTGGGCAAATTGTTTGATTAATATTACCCATTGAAACTAATCTACATAAAAAAATGTATCGTATGCCTTATAAGGCTTCATATATTTTCAGAAAGGAAATATTGATGCTGAAATTCAGTCTACGAATCGATTCAATTAATTCTTTCAAGGGACAAATTTTTGCATAACACTGCAACAACTTGTAAACTAGGTGTTGGTCATTTGTTCAATTATAGTTAGCGTATAAAAAAGATATAGTCCATTATGTATCATGGTTTTTTGCTCCTTAATTTAGTAATATACGTAATCTAAATATATAAGTATTAGTCATTGTTATTTGTTTTATCAAACACTGTTTATTCCACTTTTTGAAACGGTATAACCCTACCGGTTTCAATGCTTTCACCTCATCATCAAGTGAGCACAAACCAGACTTTGGTTTGTGCTCCCCTGATGATGATGTGAAAACCTTGAAATCGGTAGGGTTATGCCGTTACAAAAAGTAGAATAAACAGTGTTTGATAAAACAAATTGCATTGTTTTTAAATCTCCACAATGTTAATGCCTTAACTATAAATAAAATATAAATATAACTATTAGTCATTTATACTAATTTTATACCAAAACTTCTTCCTTGCTCTCATTGAATTTAGACTTTATCCATCCACTTTAGTTCCTAAATGTCCATGAATATAGTTGTATTAATGTAAAGCAACATATTTGCGAGAGCATTTCAAACAATCAAAGGAAACGTAGAATATCAAAATTAAGTTTCATGATCTCAGGTAACATAAATGCTACCGTTTCCTGTGTATAAACTAACAGCGATGAATTTGAGGAGATTAACTTTCGGCAAAACAAAGATGTTTTTGAAATCTGTGCAGTTATTTCATTTAAATGTAATAACTGTCATTGATCTCGATCAATACCAACTACTTAACATACTTCAAACTATTGCTTTCAATATTTTTCGGATGTATATATTTTCGTGATGAATACTTAACATAATGAACAAATTCAAAATAAGATGCTATTTACAAGTACCAGCAGCTTGTTTATTTATTGAACTAAAAGCCGTGATTCTAAATAATACTTTTGATTTTAAGACTTTTTGTTAATTTTTTCAGGCATAAATTAAAAATACCAGGAACATAAAATGCTCTAAGAAGGAACTGGTTAAAGCGTTTTTCTTTTAAAGTAAATCGAGATTTTGAAGTGTAAAGTATTTATTATCTAATAAGTAAATATAAAGAATAAATAATTTTTCAGTTTTGAATTAATCAAATAAACAGCGTTGTTTTATGGTATCACAAGAAAAATGACTAATATTCGTTTGTCGACCATTTTTCTTAAAAACGTGTAGTGATAATTTGTAAGATGTTTATTTTCCAAACATTTTTAGAAAATTTAACACTTCGTAAGAAATTATCATGCGAAAGCAGCGCTAATTGATATGTTGAATACTATGTTTTATGTTTTTATATACACCCAAATTGCTTGAGCAGTTTTTTTGGCGAATGAAATACAATTTAACACCGCAACGGAAAAAAGCGACACAAACAAAAAAAAATATCTGGTGTATAGCGACTATTCAGTAAGCGATATTGTGGTTCGAAGATTTCCATTATGGTGATACGACACTAGACGATGGTGTCCGCTCTTGATGGACGATTACCACTGATTACGTTCTACGACACGAAATATTGTTCAGATATTAAAAATATCAAAAATCACCGTCCGCGAACATTTTTGCCTTTGAATTTAACCAATAAATACAAAATTACTTTACGGACAACCCAATACCGTCGGTGTGGCAAAAGTATTTGATATATTTTAACGAGTGATGAAAGAAAGCTGATGTTGCCATTATGTTTATTCAATGTTAGATAAACACTGAAGCAAGTTTATAAAACAGTATGAATAAATAAAAGATAACAAACGATTTAATTTCTCTGCTAAAATCATCGTAATTTAACTGCAAAGCACCGTGATCCGTGTTCAGCGGCAACCGTGAATGACGCAAGGCGAGCCGAATGCATTTATTACACGTAAAATACGCATATAGCGGCTTGTTTTTCGAGCAAGCCGCATACTGGATCAAAAACGATCTTGTCGTAAATATAATAATAAAAATACTTCAAGGAATTAAAGAGCACTGCTTTTGTGATCCATGTAATTCTAAGAACTATTTAAGTATTATATTTTAAATTATTTATAGTTAAGGCAGTAACATTGTGGAGGTATAAAGACATTGTAACTTGTTTTTATCAAACACTGTTTATTCCACTTTATGTAACGGTATAACCCTACCGGTTTCAAGATTTTTACCTCATCATCAGTGGAGCACAAACAAAACTTGTTTGTGCTTCCTCGATGATGAGGTGAAAATCTTAAAAACCGGTAGGTTTATACCGTTACATAAAGTGGAACAAACGGTGTTTGATAAAACAATTACAATATCTAAGTGTTTATAAAAGGCAGTTTCTTAGCACCGGTAAAAAAATCCTCATGAAAAAGGTCTTAAAGCAAAAAGAGTCCTAATGTTAATCCAACGAAAATCAAACCTGAGTTCTCTCTGTGATAAGCAAGCTTGATTACTAATAGACCTTGGCTGCAACACACTCGTATTTAAAAAATAATTTTAATGCCAGTCAAATTTATTTATTTATAACGCTTTCTGGAAAGAACTTTTTTGAAAATTTATAAAAAGAGCATAAGAAAATTTATAAACAGAATATCTTTCCGAAAGATTGCCAATATAGTAATTGTAGACAATCACCCAGAGACAAGAGAAATTTATAAACAGAATATCTTTCCGAAAGATTGCCAATATAGTAATTGTAGACAATCACCCAGAGACAAGAGAAATTTATAAACAGAATATCTTTCCGAAAGATTGCCAATATAGTAATTGTAGACAATCACCCAGAGACAAGAGAAATTTATAAACAGAATATCTTTCCGAAAGATTGCCAATATAGTAATTGTAGACAATCACCCAGAGACAAGAGAAATTTATAAACAGAATATCTTTCCGAAAGATTGCCAATATAGTAATTGTAGACAATCACCCAGAGACAAGAGAAATTTATAAACAGAATATCTTTCCGAAAGATTGCCAATATAGTAATTGTAGACAATCACCCAGAGACAAGAGAAATTTATAAACAGAATATCTTTCCGAAAGATTGCCAATATAGTAATTGTAGACAATCACCCAGAGACAAGAGAAATTTATAAACAGAATATCTTTCCGAAAGATTGCCAATATAGTAATTGTAGACAATCACCCAGAGACAAGAGAAATTTATAAACAGAATATCTTTCCGAAAGATTGCCAATATAGTAATTGTAGACAATCACCCAGAGACAAGAGAAATTTATAAACAGAATATCTTTCCGAAAGATTGCCAATATAGTAATTGTAGACAATCACCCAGAGACAAGAGAAATTTATAAACAGAATATCTTTCCGAAAGATTGCCAATATAGTAATTGTAGACAATCACCCAGAGACAAGAGAAATTTCTAGGACATATTCCTAGGTTCGGATCCCATATGGATTCCACAAATGTCTTTTTTCTAGGTTTGATTGTTGGTACGGTTCTTTCATTATACGCTATTAAAAACAAAACTAGATGTTTTAGATCTATCGGAAAGGCAATGTTTTGTAGCTAAATACAATAGTTGTATTAAAGAAGCAGAATGACCTCTGCATAAACTGGAGGACCTTGGTATAGAACTGGATATAAACTTTTAGGAAATGGACGTTAAATTGTCTTTATTTATACGAGTGCGAACCACGGTCTTTGATACCCTTTAAAATGCCTTATTTTATCAACCTTCGATTGCAGTGGAGAAACAAAAATAATACATTATTTATAGTTAAGGCATTAACAATACTCCAAGAGTCTTGATGCACTCTTCTAATGATAAGGTGAATGCCTTGAAATCGATAGGATTATAACGTTATATCAAGTAGAATAAATAATTTTTTACTAAACAGATTTAACAAATAATCAAACAATTTTTTTTACAACGCGAGATTTTTCGTTTTGCAAATTAATTCAATCTTTTTTGTTACTTTTACGATCCATTTCATTGTATTTCTTTAAGGGATGTTATTTTGTTTATTTTTTAACGCAGGTTTAATCATTCATTGTTCACCCAAATTCAATTATAATGGCTGAAACTTTCAATTACAATGGCTGTATTTTGCAAAATTCACTTATAGATCTTTTCACTCACATTTCACGTACAATGCTCGTATCGTACACTATATTCATGTTCAATATCCAATAACACTGCATTGGCATGCAACATTCCATATTCTCGTATATTCCTTTTCAATATTTTTGAGCCACCTTTATTTTTATTTCCAATGTTTATTTTAAACTTAAACTAATCGTGATTAATTTGAAACAGTTTTTAATTTCAAGCAGTGCAATTGTTTTTTTTTGTACTTGTGCCTTAGTTTAGTTTTCTGTTTTGTTCATAAATGTTTTTTCGTTTCGAATGTGTGTATGTTCAATATTCAACAATTTTATTCTGTAATTTTTAGAGGTTTGTTTGATTTGAATGCTGTTTTCATTAAAATTTTCTCTATTCTTTTCTATAATTTTTATAGTTAAAATATTTTAGCAAAAGCTGTGGTCGTGAAAAGTAAATAAATCAATAATGCTTTCTGATTGACGAAAGTCACTTAAATTATCTAAAAGTAAATAAACAAATTAATTGGTTCACCCTTTTTTATTCACAATTTTTGAAAAAAATATTAGGAAAGAGCAAATACTCTATGAGTGTCCTGATATGAAAATTCATTTTTCCGATTGTTACGTCGACCTCTTGAATACTTTTTAAGTTGGCAAATGCTTGGTGCAGTATTTAAGGTTTTTTTTTTAATTTCTTTCCATGTCTAACGGATTGAGCGGTTCGCTCCATTGTGCGCCGCAGCGGTGAAGCATTGCTGCGTGCCCCCTTTCACCGAGCCAATAAATCCAATCGGATAAATACGAAAAATGCGAAAAGCTCCGCAATAATGACTTTAATGATATTATCTGTCAATGCAGAATGGACTGATGCCCGCACGGATCAAAGCATCGCTTTAGTTTTAAGCTCCGAGAGTCATTTTTGCATTCATGCAATTGTTTTTTGGAAGCTATTGTTCATTGTAAAATATAGAATCGAGAGCTTTTGTTTTTAGAGTACTCAATCAAAAGAGGAGACTTGGCTATCTTCAGGACATAGAACAAAGGAATTTAATTTTATTGAATTTAAATAAAATTCATTTCAGTCTTTATATCTGTTACCTATGATGTGTGACTTCTTAGTCTTTATATCTGGTACCTATGATGTGTGACTTCTTAGGTTTGTATTCTAAAATCCAAGGTTTGACTTTTTGACATTATTTTCTAAATATATGCTTTGACCCAAAGTAAAAAAAATGTGCGCTTGAGGTAGTACACGCCACCGTGATTGAGGTAGTATACACCATCATAAAATAACATGAGAAAGCTATTTTACATTATTTTCTTGTAGTGAAATTTTAAGGAGCTGCGCTATATTGTTCATAAATATAACATTTTCATGAGTAAATCTGTATTTTCAAAGGGTTTTTATTTACAGTCCGTACATATTATGTTGATCTATCCTATGACCTTTTTCTGTTCACTGTTTCAATTAATTTTTATTTAATGAAGACATTAAAGAGTCATTGAATCACAATCGATTCCTCCTTTTCTTGGCGATAAAAATCAATAAGGTGAGCAGTTGGATATTATATAACCTTCATTCCTTTAAGATGTTGCAGATGTATTTATATATACGCCTATTAATATTTAGGTCTTATTTGGACGTCTGATATTAGAATTATATCGAAGAATATCTGAATACACTCCATGAATTACAAGACTTGCAATAAATGATTTACAAAATAAAATTTTACAACAATGCGAAAAATTATATTTATTATTATTTTATGGATTTAGGGTAGTTACGTAAATTCGCTTGACTCATTTATCGTCCTACACGAGTATTGTAGAAAGTATGGAAAGATAAATTTAACTTCTTAATCGCTTCAAGGTAGTTAAAAAAAGTTCTTTTAATATGCAAAAGCTCTGAAAGTGTTTTGGCATAAATGTTTGCTATTACATATTTTTCTGGCTCCATGCTGTGTACTCGAATGTTATACAAATATTTTTTCGAATCCCTTCTTAACATACTCGTACATGCCCTCACTCTATTATATTGTATATGTACCTATGTATGTTGTAATCATAGCGCCATAAATTTGTGCCATGATAAACATATTTAATCTCACCAACATCCATATACCTTCTCATACAGCTTCTACGATATCTATGACTTTTTAATTTCTTTCTTTCAAAATATCTTTCACTTCATCTAACCATACTTTCCATGATCTTCCTCTATAAAGTCTTCCGCTCATATTTGCACTGTATGTACGTTTTGTTAGTATTTCTTTATTTATTCTTTTTACAAGCTCAAACGTTCTCAGAATGCTCTTCTTTATATTATTATAGTTAATATGGAAGTCTTACGTTCACATTCATCCCTATTCAATGAAAGATTAGAGCAAGCTAAGGAATTCTGTTATTCAGGTAATAGTTTCTCATATTATGGAAGAGCTACGACATCGAAAGGCGTGTAGTGATAAAAAAACGTCTGATGTATGAAAGAGAAACATGGACGTGAAAAAGATTGAAAGGGGTCGAATTAACGCACTAAAAATGCGTGTACGGAGAAAAATACATGAGGTGACAATGTATGACAGAATACTGAATGAAATATTAGGAGATAAAAGTGAATTTAAGTCTGATGTATTAAGTAAAATCAAGAAGAGCACACTGAGATAATTTGGACTTGTGGAACGAATGAATTAAGAAAAACAAAATTAACAAATAGGCAGTATAAATGTGAATGGAAGGCGTGATAGACAAAGAGAGAAGTTGGATCAATTAAATTATATTTGGAAATAAGTAAACGTTTCAAGTCAGTGAAATAGCAGGAGTTGTATGGGAAGTTGTAGAAAAGACAAAATATGTGGGAAAGTCTGGCACTCTTTCTTTTCTCTGCCTATTCCGACAGGGAAACGGCGTGATTGTGTATATGTATACAAGTAAAAAAAATGCATTTATCTGTTTAACCAAAATAGTTCTATTTCCCCTATGTTGATCCAAGGCGAACATTTTTTGAATATATTTATAACATTAATTGTAGTCCCGAATATAACTGTAAATCATTTTTGTGTTGTGGGAAAATGGAAAAATTATTCACATTTCCATACGGTTGCGAATATCATTAAACATAAAATAACAAAAATTTACGTTCGTGTTTAAAATATACCTATTAAAATTAGTATTAGTGAAAGGTATTTAATCAATGATATGATCTGTTACTTTTGAGACACGAAATCTTTGTTATAATGGTTTCACGCAACATTTTTTTTTGTAAGAATCGAAATAACATATGTAAATTTTAGAATTACTAAGGGTAGAATAGGTGAAACAGAGAGGATGAACAAATTATCGTTGCGTTTTCTTTATATCTTGTAAATCGTGAACCTTAAATCTTTAGAAACAGAATAGTTACATTAAAAACGTAACATCCAAAAATATAAAATTCATACAAACTTTTTATTTTATGAAAGAGTAAATTTTTTGTTTTGTATACAGATAAAAGTGAGGATCAAAACTACTTTGAAGTAGAAATGAGTTTGCTAAGGCGAATTGTGTATTTCATCTTTTAACATGTTTCCGGTTGATTGGAAGAAATCACTATGTAAAAATAAGCTCATTAATCAAGCTAATTGTATACAATATAACATTATTTAAGGGAAAACTAGGCTAGAACCCTTTTTTTATAATAATAAGGTAGGAATTAAGGGGAATTGAATTCGCAATTCCCGAGTATGACTATGTAACGATTATTATGAACTGCGATTAAATTTAATTACTTCGAAAGTTGAAGTATACTACATATGGCTGAATTGTTGTATTATATTGTATTACACTTTATAATATCTTCCGACCGGCCAATTTAAAAAGGTTTTTAGTGAAAACCAGACTGGAATCCTTTTTTTCAATCTAGGTTTCACCAGGAATTGAGCTCGCAACCTACGGGATGGGAGACAAGCGTCTTACCAACTAGGCCACGGAGGTCGTCTATATATATAGGCCATAGTTTTTGTTCATTTATAATTATGTAATTTATATAACATATAATTGTAAATAATAAAATGATTATAAATCCCAGCATATTTTACCATCTGTGCTCTAGATGGTAAGATGCTTATTTTCTAGCCCAGAGATTGCGGGTTCGATTTCCGCTGGAACGAAGATTATTAAAAAAAGGGTTCAAGTCTGGTTTTCATTTTAGGATTTTTAAACATCTGGATGATTGGAAGAAATTAACATATGGAACTAGCTCCAATATATACAAAGAAAATTTATTGTAACATAACATACTCAGGACTAATACGTTTTCCACGAGTATTTATCAAATTAAAATTTGGTTGAATTTCTACGATAATACTCGTAGATGTCATAAGTAAGTAGATTTTATTCAGACTTTTTCAATAATTCATTCGTATGACATCTCTCAAAATATTCGTATTTATTAATCGAAGACAATATTCTCGAGACAAAATTGTCTTCGATCCTATTCAGCTAGCTTTTGGCATTACAACTTGAGTAGACAAGTAACCCACATAGTTCACTATCTTACATATTGGAAATACTACCCCAAAGAGACATTGAACAACACTTGCATATGTCTAACGCGTGAGATTATTTTTATCAGACGATCTCTTTCATTAGATTGAGAACTCTTTTTGTTTACCATTTGGAATCAAACCCAAAACCTCCGCGTGTTAGACTAGTGTCTTACCAACTCGGACATGAAGCTTGTCGGCGTTACTGACAATATTTAATATAAAAATCTTAATCGATTTAACAATTGCCTTTAAATTAACATGTTGAGTAGAAAGTAGTAGACACTGAGTGATAGTGTGGGCGTGTCTTTTGACAACATAAGATATGCGCACCTAATTAGGGGAAGGTAGGTAGGTTGGGAAGAAATATATGTTTTAGTCAAAATAATCAGATTTTGAAATTAAGGAAGATAAGAAGTTTGAAGTAGAAAGTGTTACAACTGTAGACGTGTTGATGTGAAAGGTGCGTACCACGATCGAAACACTTGGTATTCTTTTTCCTTAGCCTCTGTCAAGAAAAAACGTTATCGTTAATGAACTCATTATTATGATATTTATATATTATTTATAGTTAAGGTATTAACATTGTGGAAGTTTAAAGACATTGTAATTTGTTTTATCAAACACTGTTTATTCCACTTTTTTTAAGGTATAACCCTACCGGTTTCAAGGCTTTCACCTCATCATCAGGGGAGTCTTGTTTGTGCTCCCAATTACAATATCACACAAATTACAATATCATTATTATGATATACGAAATAATGTATAAACTAATACGACTTCCGTAGTCTAGTTGGTCGTCCAACTCCATGCACGGTTGCTGGTTCTATTTTCTTTGAAACACATTTTTTTAAATAGAGTTTTAGTATGGATACATACAAACCACTACGCCTCTCTATCGAGGTAGGCAGATAAGAGAGAACGCCGAAATTCCCTATCGTGAAACATATCTTTGGCCCCTTTGATATCAATACATCTTCTCATACAACTTTACGATTTGGCAGTCTTTTTATATATCTTTCTTTACAGTTTCAGTATATTTTTTTCCAAATATCTTCTGGTTAGTTGGGCGATTGCAAAGAGGCTCTTAAATCACCAGAGTATATTTACTGAAGAAAGTTTGATACAATAATATAGTATTTCTATTAGTGATACAAATATACCGAAGAATGTGACTGGAAGATAACATCATTTTCGGCATAATAGATCAAACCTTCGAATAAGGAACTGAAGACTAATATGCTGTGATGATAACTGAGTGTCTGGTGATCTGTTTATACCGAAAAGGGTTTTTAAGTAAGAAAGTAATAAAAAATCGATAACAGTTTGAAACCTCCTTGAATCATTCACTAGCTTTTGAAGAAATAAAGGATTCTTACGATTTATATGAATCTGTCATTCATTTATAGTATATCACATTAAGAGAGCACTGAAAACGGTTGACAGACGTTTTTAATGTCAATAAACGGCACGAATGTTTAAAAACCATGTAATTAATGATCGTCATAAAATAATGATCGAAATGAGAACACGCAGTTCCTTGCGCCACGAATTAACACTACATTCCTTAGAGAAGGGGGTCATTTTTGTAATATCGGACTTTCAAGTTCAAAACCATATGTGACACGTTTGCCATTTTAGAGATGCAAATGATCTGCGTACGATGGGTTGTTAGATATTATTTTTATGTGCTTGTTGAGATTATGTAAAGATTGGAATTAGGTATGTGATAAATTGGGTTTTAAGTATGTAAATGCTGAGTGAGAATGTTTCTGCCGAGTGTTGTAGTATGTAGAACAAATGTATAAAATTAGTGATTGTGAAATTAGATCGCTTTCTCATAAAGGCCTTTCCTAGTGGAGTGGCTCTGTATCTACAATATGGTAGGTTTTTGCGTTGTTTTCTACATGTACTCTACGGTTCGCATTTCTATTATAAAGAGTTAAATTGTACTGTTCTTTTTGTAATGCATTGCATTATATTTTCGTTGCATATAGTACAATCTGTCAGGTGTTTTGCCATGTGATAATATTTTCCAACCAAACAGAAATATTTTAAAGAAACTTTTCTTGTAAGTGAATTCCAAACTGATATCCATTTTCGAAAACATGCGTGCTAGTGGAAGTCAAACTGCAACTCCCAGGTTTGAAGATGCTAATTGTCTTACCTAATAATTCGCGGAGCTTATCAAGTGCTGTATTGTCAATAATTTGAAAAAGTGTTTATTTCACATTCGGGTATTTTAATTTGTTATATTTTTTAAAAGCGAAAAAAAAATACGTTATACTGCACTATTTATGTTTCTACAGCGACAGAGTGAAACAAATTGAATAATTTATAATTGTCAGTGATGGATTTCATGTGCACAAGACATGCAACTAACTGCATTCTTTCACACAGTCATTTATCACTACGCGAAAATGCTTAAGTGTGGACTTGCACTTACACGCAAAGTAATCTTCATCAACGGAGTGTATCATTATTATTCACATAAGTGAGCTTTTTTATTGAAGGAAACGTCTTAATTCATAAATGTGGATATAATTAAAAAGGTTTACAAGAAAATTATGAGAGAGAAGTGTTCAATTCGTGAGCCTCAGATGTTCAGCTATAAGATATAACACAAATTGATATCATATATGATACAATCACATGACGTACGCCACATACTGGTAAGATGATCTTTATGCTACCAAGAATTTCGGGTTCGAATGTACCAGAAAATAGGGGTTTAGTCTGGAATAGTTCAACGACAAGGTTATTCTTTCTGTATAGTAGTATTTCCACCCGGTATAACGATATAATATTTATATAATCTTTCTGTATAGTAGCATTTCCACCAGGTATAACGATATGATCTTTCTGTATAGTAGTATTTCCACCCGGTATAACGATATAATATTTATATAATCTTTCTGTATAGTAGCATTTCCACCAGGTATAACGATATGATCTTTCTGTATAGTAGTATTTCCACCAGGTATAACGATATAATCTTTATATAATCTTATCGAATTAAAATAGGATAAAAATAGATAACACGTGGTATGAATGAAAATTTTATGAGATGCAGAGAGAAAGATCTGAGAATGTATGCTGCGAAAACGAATGTAATTGAAAAGTGTAAAAGAAAAAGTAAATGCAATATATAGGTTAACAATGCAAGATTGGAGAAAATTGAGGAGTTTTGCTATTTGGGTAGTATTTTCTCTGATGCTGGAAGAGTTAAGAAGGATATCAAACGACGAGTAGCGATGGTTTCGGTATGTGGAACGAATGAAATATTTACAAAACAAATATATAATGCAAATGGAAAGCGTGTAAGAGGAAGACCAAGAAACCATGGTTGGATCAAGCGAATTATATTTTGAAAGAAGGAAACGTCGAAAGTCAGAGAAATCGTAGGAGTTGCATGAGAAGGTGTATGGATGTAGAAGAGGCTATGGATAATTGTCGAGATAGGACAGTATTGCGCCCTGTCATCTCTGCTTACCTTCACGAGGAAATGACGCGATGTACTCGTATGTATAAATGTAAAAAAGATTGACTATTGTCCAGAAATAAGTACACAAAATATGGCACCGAGAAGAATAAGTGATGTATCTTTGTATAATATGAAAAGACTGAATTGCTGAGTAGAATTAAAAAGAATACTCTAAAGATGGTTTGGACATAGAGGATCAATGAATGACACCACAAATTTGCACGTTGATTGTGATGAAAGATGGTTTGGACATAGAAGATAAATGAATGACACAACAAATTTGCACGTTGATCGTGATAAGTAGAGGATTACCAAGGAAAGTATGGTCGGACAGTGTGAACAAAATTTTGAAAGAAGGAAATTCAGTAAATCAGAGGAATGTTAGGTTTAGGTATTCTTGCTACTTACTCTGATAGGGAAATGGGATAGTAGCAGGTAGGTAACATATATGTGATGATATTTTTTAGCACTCTACAACTGGTGCTTGGAGGTTTCTTAGGTTACATTTTCTGCCTTATCTTTTTTCAACTATTTTTTAGCTTTTTAATCTTGTCTCTAATTAGTGACATATGATGTTAATATAAAAATATCTTTAAGACAGCTCAATTTCGACTTGACGTGTAAATGGCCAATTCACGTTAAAATAATATTGTTGGCTAATTCGAGATTAGGTCATCCCTTTGTACTGTGCGATATTTGAGCGAGTCGATTTAAACGAAACTATTGTGCATTTTTAAAATTGGAATTCGAAAGGGGTGGAGCTTGAAACGATTTCAGGGGCGAACTGTGATTGGACAAGTGTAACGGAAAGCGGGGGTAACGATCCTCTGTCACGAACGTCGGACGAGTGAGTAACCACTCACTACTTACGAAATACAATGTTAAATATGCAAATTAAGTGAACATGGTGGTGGTGAAGACGGAATTACTTTTTGTAAGGTGAATTTTTAATTTCTTTTCCAATTTTCTCGTGAGCCTGTAGTTGAAATACGTATTGATGTTGTGAATAATTCATGGACACACTGTGACCTGCAAGAATTAACGATTAAAATGTAGTTTTTTAGTCTTATATTTGTTATGTAGCAAATCATTATGTTTTAACTGATTGTTGGAATTGACTTGGGGCTGATTTATTTCTTTCAGGAGTTTATTTAGGGAATCACTTGAAAACTATTCATATATTTAACTCTTAAAGCTCAAATGTGCCGATTTACTGACACATCCTTGATATACTAAAAGTACAATCTTGGCGCCGATTAATCGGCGATGCATTTAAATAGGCACTTAAACTTTTTATTCAAGTAACGGCCGGATTTCGCTCGAAAACAGATAAAATGCCTTTTTTTGGTAAATTATGCACTTTTCTAATTGTCAATCAATTGACAATCTTATTTGTTTTGGAAGTTTACATATACGGTAGGTAGGTTGTCATTATACTGAGTTTTGGAAGTTTACATATACGGTAGGTAGGTTGTCATTATACTGAGTTTTGGAAGTTTACATATACGGTAGGTAGGTTGTCATTATACTGAGTTTTGGAAGTTTACATATACGGTAGGTAGGTTGTCATTATACTGAGTTTTGGAAGTTTACATATACGGTAGGTAGGTTGTCATTATACTGAGTTTTGGAAGTTTACATATACGGTAGGTATGTTGTCATTATACTGAGTTTTGGAAGTTTACATATACGGTAGGTAGGTTGTCATTATACTGAGTTTTGATAATGATTTTTCTGAGCTGGGATCATTGAAAATTTAGCTTTAGAGTGGTTGATCTCACAATATTTTTTAAGATTGACAGCTCATATATGATTTGTATGAAAATACCTGCCAGTAACACAGCTTATTATGAGTTAGTTCAGGATGTTGTAAATTCCTTGTAGGACTAACCAAAATATTTTTTCCCACAATACCAGTAGTTACAACCAATTATTTACACAACTCTTGCATATCAAGGCAACACATATTGGGTAATCAATATAAATATTATATGAACTTTCATATGACTTGCAACTTACAAGAGTCAAGTAAATAAGTTGTTCTTTCCGGTATGAATCAAGTAAATTATATGGTTTACTTTGTGTTAGATTCGTCTTAAACTTGTTTGTTTTTTTATTGAATAACACTTCCTTTATATTATATTAATGTTGATTTTTATGTGTTCCTCTTTTTCTAATATTTTATATAAAAAAAACATTTGATCGATGAAACGAAATAAAATAATATAAAAAAAAAACATTGTACGATTTGATTTATTTGAGAGAAAACTACAAGACTTATGAATGTTTTCTATCAAGTGTGAGAGTATCTTCATATCTCGTTTAATTCAAAACTGTACAGACAAGATAATTCCGCACTCACATTACAAGACAAAATTGACGCGAGCAATAATTAAGTTGTCAATTCATTTAGCGTACAATACCAGTAATCTGTATTATACAAGGAGCGTATACGTCTGCAGGAGGTATTTGTTACATTCGGCGAAGAGGTAGTTGTTAATTTGTACCTTGCAAATATTTCCCTTAATTAGAGCTCACGGAATCATAGAGAGATGCGGGCGCCCGAAGCGAGGGTAGCAGGGCGGCAGAGGCAGCGGGTGGCAGCAGTGGCTGTATTTATGGCATCTGGAAAGATCGTTACCTGTTTCACTCCTTACGCAAAACTTAAATTAGCCAATAAACCTGTCAGGCGCCCGCCCCGCGCCCTCCGCCCAGGTTCACAACTAGAGGTCGAGCCGCCTTGATTTGAAATTTAGTTTTTTTGCTATGAATTTCTTTCGAAATTTATCGCAGAAAATTTACTTATAGAAAAGCATTGTCACATTCGAACCATTATTTTTTATCAAGTACTTATACATTAAGACTAATATGTTGACTAAGATGAAAAAAACACTTTGAGATGGTTTGGGTGTGTAGAACGAATGAATGAAGAAAAACTTACAAAACAAATCGTAGTATGTGCCGAGACATGAAAGTCTGGCGCGCTGTTCTCTCTGCCTCCCGACGACAAAACGGGGCGGGGGTATCTATGTATGTGTGCATATTAATTGTATTCTATTCAAAATATTTTTAACGGTTTGAATAATGGTTAAACTATCTAAAAATTTAAGTGATACAAGTTTATTGAAATTAAATCTGGCTAGTACCACGCGGTCGAAGGCATTTTTTAGAGAGTAGAAATTGAAGGTCTTGTTCTATCTACTCGTACTTGGCAAAACAATCAAAATTTGAATAAGAAACATAGATATAAGAATAATATTTGAAACCAGACATCGTAAGATCGGGAAAGCATAGAAGACATTCTAAGCCAAATCTTGCTCATTCAATATATGAGACTCGAATTTTCCCGTATAGTTAGTTGCTCACGGCTAGTCCAAAAAAAATTGACAATTCCAACTCCCAATTCATTCTACAATCTAGGAATACGGCAGAAAACAAACCAATTCCAACTTCCAATTCATTCTACAATCTAGGAATACGGCAGAAAACAAACCAATTCCAACTTCCAATTCATTCTACAACCTAGGAATACGGCAGAAAACAAACCAATTCCAACGTCCAATTCATTCTACAATCTAGGAATACGGCAGAAAACAAACCAATTCCAACTTCCAATTCATTCTACAACCTAGGAATACGGCAGAAAACAAACCAATTCCAACTTCCAATTCATTCTACAACCTAGGAATACGGCGGAAAACAAACCAATTCCAACTTCCAATTCATTCTACAACCTAGGAATACGGCAGAAAACAAACCAATTCCAACTTCCAATTCATTCTACAACCTAGGAATACGGCAGAAAACAAACCAATTCCAACTTCCAATTCATTCTACAACCTAGAAATACGGCAGAAAACAAACCAAGAATCTATAGCGAGAAGAAGATACTCGTACATGTCGAAATCTTTATATAGAAATACTAATTTGTCATCATTGAGATTCTAAATATTACTAAAATGTCCATTTGTTTTCTAACGTATTTTGTTTTTCGTAATTTTGCAAACATATAAGAATTTAAAAAAATAGGACGAAATTTCTATTTTCTCATTGGGTAAACTCCTTTTCGTCTTATGTTTTGTTTTCAAAATAGGAGAAAATTAAAATGTATATATTTGAAGTGTAATTGTTATGTGATATAAATTTTACTATTACATTTATTTTGTGAATCTTTTTCATAAAATTGGGACAGCTTCGTAAAAAAGCAATGTTTTTTCAAGAATTATAAATTCACTCAGCATAATTTCGGAACAGCTTCGTTAAAAAGCAATGTTTTTTCAAGAATTATAAATACACTCGGCATAATTTCGGAACAGCTTTGTGAAAAAGCAATGTTTTTTCAATAATTATAAATACATGGCCATAAATTTGGAACAGCTTCGTTAAAAAGCAATGTTTTTTTCAAGAACTATAAATACACTGGGCATAAAAAAATTATAAATAATTTATTAATGAGTAGTTACAAGATTTTGATTTTAAGTTCAGGTGTAAAGAAAAGTTTCGTTATTAATTATTTATTTAGTACTATATTATACTAAGTACTATACCAGTAAAAGTATATCATATATTCGAAGTGTAATGATATGCTGGGTTTGTTGCTCAGTTGCAATCTGTTCTAACCAATCACATAATTATTGTTTTACAAAGTTTTGACTGAAAGGTGGAGAGTTAACATTATTTATGTAAAAACATAAGCAATACCAAAATAAATCAAATGTACAAAAATTTAACAAGGTTATAGATAAGGCCAAGAGAAGAGGAGGGTTGATAAAAAGAATGCTGGAAAATCAAGTAAAATACGCTATGTCATTGAATATATAGGTATGTAATGTTTTTTTAAGTCAGTCATTGAAAAAATTTGAAATTTCTTGAAATTAATACAATATCGAAAGGTTTTTTTTCAGTTGGAATGATTTAATTTTTTTACAATACGGAATATATTTCTATGTTCTCTTGTTGGATATCTCAAATCCGGCACAAATGATTGTGCCGGCCCTGCCCACGCCCGACTCTTCCCGGAGGTAAATACGATTCTCTGTTTATAATTAGTTTATATAAGTTGATACAGGTGCGGAGCAAGGTGGGGGCGGCGCGGAGCGGAATTGCTAATTTATGTACAATTCCGTGTAAGCCGCGGCTAATCACATTAACGGATAATCATTTCGGAATGTTATTATTTTAAGAGATGGCGCCCAAGTCGAATGTGAAATTTTAGTGCTTATGAAAATTTATGTATTGAAATTAATAATTTAACTATTTATATTATTTGTGCTTTGATACTTCATACAGCTGATATATTTATGAAAATACGATTGCTTTACATATCTTAGGAAACGAAACCAAAGTTATGGCAATTGAAAAAGGTGAAATGAAAAGTAAAAATTGTATTTGAGCGAACATTGAACACTTAGACGAGTTAAATATTTCTGCTTTTAGGGAATATCTTCTCTGACGACGGAAAGGTTGAATGAGATATTTAACGGTGACTCGCAGTAGGAAGCAAAGTAGTGGGGCACGGAAAAACATATATAATATTTAAACCATGCTATATCAAGATCTGGGAACATGACGGCTCATAAAAGTGTATTAGTTCCAATATTGGTGTAAACGAGTGAATCGGGGACGTGGAACATCAAAAGGAGCAGGGATTGTTTCGATGCAAGACATAATAAGACAGGTCATCATTGAGGATAAACATTAGGTGAGTTATAAATTGATGGGTTGAATATGATGAAAAAGAGTAAGCCGAGGTGGTTTTGACACGTTGAACGGATGGGTGATGAAAGACTGACTAAACAAGTTTATAATTCAAACCTAAGTGAGAGTCGTGAAAACGGACGGCCGAAAAACAATATCTATCTATTCCTTGTCGTTAATTTTTGGATATTGGTGTAAAAGGCTACATCTCCAGCGTAAAAGTGAGAAAATAGGAAGACACCAAATGTTTAACCTTTTAAAAATATAATTTTTTATACTTTTATACAATATTCATATTTGTTTTTCATGTACGAGTATTACAGTCTTAATATTTTTTACTACACTATCTTTGTTACATTATATAATATCGTGCTATCTCTTTTGTAAAATTATGGCTTCGATTGCAATGAATTATGCGCACTAGCTGGAATAAAATAATTTGGATTATTATGTCAATTCTAAACTGTGACAAAGTTAGGAAATATGAAACAAAATTTAAAAATAACTTTAAGGTAAGCTTCCTAACGAAATATGCCTGTATACATTATTTGTCACACAATTGATTAAAATTAAGGGTGGTAGGGTAGAGTGCTCCAAGAGTGCGCACTTAAGGTTTAACTTAAGATATCAATAAAAAAAATATTTTTACAAAAATTAACTTTCATTATTCAAATTAAACCGTCTCTTATTAACATAACTGCATACAAAAACAAAATAAAATTTAAACACTTTACGACTAAAATCATTAAATCTAAAGATAGTCATTTGCGCACTCTTACATATACAGGTAGTTAAGAGTGTGCACTTGGAAGCCTAAGAGTGCGCAATGTGCGCATGGGACACCTTGGCACAGAGATCACATTTGTACGGACCAACTCCGGAATAAGCGGTACATTTTTCATGCCACCACTGAGTGCACATTATACACTCTATCCAATCTTCGAAAATTGGTTCCTTACAGACTTCCTTGCATCCTGGGCAGCTCCACATTTTTTTCTTTGATGTTAATTTTCTGACATAGTTTTTGACCTTCGCTTTTGTGTTAACTTTGTTCAGGCTACACTCTAGCTTTTTTTTTCGATTTGCTTCTTCCAGAAGTTGTTGCTTATAGGGTGAGCTTGTAAGTATTTATGTTTTTTTGCTTTTCCGGTTTGATCTGAGCGCAACTGATTTTGGTGGCGGTGAAATGTCCGTGAAGGTTATACTCGTAGATGTTCCGGGAGTTGGATTAGCTGTTTCTGAGAGTAAATTAGTTAATGTCGATTCTGAGGTTGCAGCTGGAGTTTCCAAGATTACCGCGCTCAATTTGGGGTTTGCGGTAGTCACAGTTGACGATCCTGATGTTGTAACTGGTTCTAGAGTGTCTTCTGTCGCAGCAGGTATTTCAGGGATGGTAGCAGTAGTGGATGCCCCTAATTCTTGGATTGACGTCGCGTGAGAATTTGTTATTGCAGGGTCTTCTCTTTCAGTGACATAACTGACCAAAAAATCTGCCTCATCAAATATGTCTTTATTGAAGGGACATATCCCTGTTACTTTGAAACCCTCAACAGTGTTGGCCACAGTAGCTGCCTTGAAGTAAGCTGGGGTGAATATTGATGCCATTTGGTAAACTGTTATTGCTCGGCCAGGATGGTTTGTCAGCCACTTTTCACACTCATTAGAGAAGTATTTTTTCAAAGGAGAGAAAAAACTTCTGTCCAGAGGTTGCATTCGATGACTGCTGTGAGATGGAAGCGTCAGTGCTACGATATTATTTTGTCTAAATAATTCAACAGCGCCAATGGAGCAGTGTGAACTGTGGTTGTCCATTATTAACAGGATCGGTTGTTCTTTTGTGTGCTTCGTGTGATCTTTGAAGTGAGATATATAATCAAGAAACAGTTCCTGATTGATGAAGCTACTATCAGACACCATTCCTATTGAAGAGGGTGGAGATCCATCGAGTAGTTCACTCTTCATCCTTTTCCTAGGGTATATGAATGCAGGAGGAACAAAATGCCCACTCGCACTCATGTTACATACGACAGTCACGTTTGTACCTCTTTCTGCACAGGATATCTTGTTTACACATTTTTTGCTTTTCATAGAAAGTACTTTAGGAGGTTTGTTCGGAACTGTTGAGATGCCTGATTTGTCCATATTATATATGACGTGTGGTGGAAACTTATACTTTGTGAGTAAGTTGTGCAAGTTGTCGTAAAATCGGGCACATTGTGTTAAAGTCGATTGCTCTGGCAAGGCTGGTGGCAGTTGGTTGTCTTAAAGAAATATATTTATTTCTCTTCAAGAAACCACGCAGCCAACCTTTGCCAGTCATCCGTGATGTCGCACAGTTTTCGGATTGACCAATCTAGAGGGACAAAATCCTAAAAATGAAAATCAATACTTCACATAAAAAATGCCATTTTAGTGGGTCAAACAAACCTATTGATAAGATGCAATTGCCAGATTTTTCAAGTCACCCTTATTTTATTTTTTATGACGGAACAAAGTGACGCTTTGTGTCGTAGGTATAAAATATTTCTATTAGTACATTTCTGACTTCCGAAGTTTGTGTATGTTAACAGTGTTTTAAAAAAATATTGAAAATAATTTTCGGGATGGCATCGTGTTTTACAGGTATTTATTCATTTATTTATGTCATAATTATATTAATTTATTTACACAATAGATTATTTTTATAACAATAACAAATTCATGAAATTTCATCCTATGCATTTTATTGAGTTCAAAGTTTAATAAGATGTAAGGTTATGTGCAATATGTCGCAGGACTATGAAACTAAGTTTAAAAAATAATCTTATATATTCTTTAAATAAAAAATATCACAATTTACCGCAGTTTAGTGCGATTTCTTAAATATATATATTTTTTTGTTATAGGGACCAGACTTACGAGAATTAATATTTTTGAAGTATGGCGTTCTAGCCCTTCGAAACACCGCATTCAGCGTGTTTGTGATTTTGTAAAAAGGTTTTACAATATTCAAGATGATAAAGAAGCAGAAGCTTTAAGATCAAAAGTTTTTGTAAAAACCGAATGTGAGAAAATTCATCAAAGATGGGTACAAAAACAAAGACGTTTTAATTTGCTTTTAAAACTCGACCAATTTTGGTTTTGTGAAGATTTAGATTTTTCTTCTCCAATGCAGACAATTAATAAGGCAGGCGCATACCGCTAAAATATTTCGAGAATGTTCATCCGAATCAAAAAGGAGAAAAGTGCATGATTTGGTTACCAGCTACGAGAAGGAAGAATTGACATGTGAAGCTGCAGTTAGTGTTCGAGTCAGTGGTAGACGTGATGGGGTGAATTCAATACAAGAAATGTTGACTGCATCACCAAGAAGAGCAACGAGTTATAAAAAGGCACAGAAACAAATTTTAACAACTCCAATACAAAATCCTTATTCCCCAGAAGAAGCTTTAGCATTGTTCAATGCAAAACAATTACGGTAATGTATATACTCGTAGTATAAAAGTATCCAACAGGAAGCTTCTGAGAGGTTTCAATTTATATCAATCATATGATCGGGTTTTAGAAGAGAAAAAACAATTGTTATCCAGAAGTAGAGAGCATAATTGTAACATATATTTTGAACAGCAAAATTTGAAAATTACGCTAAGGAAACAAAAATGTTATACATATCATTATACTCGTGGTACAATATGCCTGCAGCCTTGCACAAAATATTGACGCACGGTGCTGAGATCATCGATTCTTCTTTGATTCCTATTGGACAAATGTCTGAAGAGGCATCAGAGGCCAAAAATAAAGAAATTAGAAAAATTAGGCAACATCACACTTTAAAAACTTCGCGTGTTAGGACTAATTACGATTTATTTAAATATTTATTAGTTTCTTCTGATCCGTATATAAGTCTTATTAGAAAATTACCCAAAAAGGTTAAACATGTGTATGAAAGCGATTTTCCAATGCTATTAAAAAAAAGTTATTTTTGTATATTTTTTTCAAAGTTATACTTTAAGTATTAAGTTTTTAACGTTTCTAAATTTGTCTTATTCTCAATGTATTATGGTGTATTTGATAAATTAAAAACCTAGTATTAAATTAAAAACCATTTGTTTATATTTTCTAAGCCTCTAGTTATTAAAATGTAACATAAAAATGTCAAATGACATGAAAAATAATTTTGTCCCTCTAGATTGGTCAATCCGAATACTGTGTGTCGTATCAAATCGATGGGGAATACTATTTTTTTCCACAAATTCAAAAGCCAAAGCTCTTATGGATTTTGTTGTCAGGCCATAGAACATGTTGTCTAGAGTTTTTATGATATATGGTTACAGAGTTCGACCTCTATCTCCTTGGATAAAGTTAGGTCATATCTGCCAAGCTTTGTGGATACGGTACCTCTCTTAAGGCGTTTTCTTAACATGCTCTTTACCATTCCAAGAGAAAGTGAGACTTTTCTCTGACTTTGCCCTCGCTGATCCTCTTTTTGGCTTCATCCAAGATTGCTTGCGAACACAGCTTTCGTGTTGACTTTCTTTCTCGTGATGACATTCTAAAAATAATAATACGTATCTACGAGTATTACGTTTAGTTAAAACTAACATCGTCAAGTAAAATCAGATTTGAAGATCGGTCTGTGCTTAGATCTGTAAGAGTGCGCGCGCACTCTTATAAATCTAGTGCTCGCGCACTCTTACAGACCACCGGCATTGTTCACATTTGATACAAGTACAAGTATCTCTATTAGAATTGGGGAATTCCCGTGCCGATGGACGCTTGCTATATTGATTTACACTATCGATTTTGAAAAAAAAAAAGCCCATATCACCATAAACGAACACATCGTACAGATTGCAAGATGTAAAAATAATTGATCAAAACACAGAATATTGTGAAAACTTACCTGACATCCGTTTTTCGGTTTATTTAGGATGCACGGCACAGTA
Organism: Odontocerum albicorne; assembly: GCA_949825065.1. NCBI lineage: Eukaryota > Metazoa > Arthropoda > Insecta > Trichoptera > Odontoceridae > Odontocerum > Odontocerum albicorne. The sequence goes on from OX463855.1 coordinate 23,485,870, forward strand.
GAGTGTTCTCTCGTCACAAATGACAGCTAGGAACTGAAGTTAGCCACAAATTACATCTAGCGCGCGTTTTATGAACGGTATGCACTCTTATCGACCGCGCACTCTTAGAGCACTCTACCCAACGTAACAACACAAAATTGGATTATTTTGTTAGAATCTGATGAAATGGTAAAATTTATAAATATAGAGTTACAACGAACGTCAAATTATTTTTCTATAATTATTAACTCAATAGGCTCCTGGATCAGTTTTCTTTGGAGGCCCTTTCAATTTAAATTTTGTCCGACGCTTAATAGTTACTTAATATAGGAGCCCTCTTAGAATGACCGGTGATGCGAATAAGCACTTTAGAAATTCCTATGTTTTCAGTAGTGGTTTGGAATCGATAACATGTTCATTCAAACTTTTTTTAAATTTTACTTGTATTGCTTTCCTCTATTACCTTCTTAGATACGTTGCGTCAAGTACTAGTCACCCAAAAAAATGTGTAGGTTTTGTAACAATGCTGAAAAATATATACTTGATATTTTCAAAAAGAGAAATCTCTTGCATCCGGCATGATATCCTGTAAACTTTGATGAAAGAAAGACTGGAACGTCGCCACCCCGAAGTTGTTTGCATGAGAGCAATATCAGGGTGGTAGAAATAGGGGATGGTGGGTGGTTCACGACGTTGAGTAATGACATACAACGACGAGCTACAGAGCGCGATAACACTAGGGGAGGGGGTTGCACACTCTGCTGCCACTCTATTTACTCTTTTTTATTCAAAGTACTCAAAATTATTCCATTATAATGACAAATAGCTGATTCATAATAATGTATGGAAAAAAATGCAAGTTTTGATACTGAGATTCTCTTTACACTACGCTTGATATTCATGAATATTATGTTGTCTCACATAAAACCTCAGATATACATAGTTTATGTTAAATGCATGTGACAGGTTTGTCTTGACATTTCCGAAATTCTTTGAGTGATACGAGTATATCTCTAAAAATCATATATACATACATACCATCGCGCCATTACCCTATTGGAGTAGGCACAGAGGACAGAGTGCCATACTTTTCTATCTCGACTTACATTTTTAGCCTCTTCTGCATCCATACAGCGTCTCATACAACTTCTACGATTTATCTGACTTTCTACGTTTCCTTCTTTCAGAATATAATTTACTTGATCCAACCATACTTTCCTTGGTCTTCCTCCTTTCACACGCATTTTACCCACATTGCAATATATATATATATATATATATATATATATATATATATATATATATATATATATATATATATATATATATATATATATATATATATATATATATATATATATATATATATATATATATATATATATATATATATATATATATATATATATATATATATATATATATATATATATATATATATATATATATATATATATATATATATATATATATATATATATATATATATATATATATATATATATATATATATATATATATATATATATATATATATATATATATATATATATATATATATATATATATATATATATATATATATATATATATATATATATATATATATATATATATATATATATATATATATATATATATATATATATATATATATATATATATATATATATATATATATATATATATATATATATATATATATATATATATATCTATCTGTTTTGTTAATCTTTATTTATTCATTTGTTTTACATGCCCAAACCATCTCAGCGTGTTCTTCTTTATTTTACTGAATACATCAGCCTTAAGTTCATGTTCATCCCTAATCACTTCGTTCAGTATTCTATCATGCATTGTCATTCCATGTATTCGTCTCAAATATGTTTTTTTAAACATAAGCAAACGTGGGGAAGTTCATGCCGGAGCCACCACCTTCCTCCTATCCTTACACTCAACTTATTTTTATGGTATAATTTAAATCTGTCAATAATAGTGGGTTCAAATCCTGCGTTAGTCTGCTCTCTAAACGGCTTTATATATTGTAAGTTGACCTATTATAATTATTTCACCCTGGATAGCAGCACGGAACCGAAGAAGTCTTGAAGCCAGATGTGTTATTTTATCTGGTAAGGAGGAGATTGGTATAAATAGGACGTGGTGAAATATTCCAAACAAAAAAGTATAACTCCTAAATACTATAAAAAAATATGCTCTGTGATTCAGTGACTATAATAATATTTTGGATTCAAAAAGGTTTGAAAATCAAACCAACTCAAAGCCCACCGAAAATTTTAAAAGAGCCAATATGGAAATTAAGCATGTCAACCGTTTGACCATCAACGACAAAACTCGAGATTTAAAGATTATTTTACCTAAAATATTTTAGTTCGTAATATTTTTTTCTGTTTTTTATTGCAACAAGATGTTTTTTCTTTAAGTACTGTGCTATGTATTTTTCTTCTTGATGTAGATATTGAATATGTTATATTGCGGAACTAATCTTCGGGTGGCAGAGCATCAGCTGCCTCTTCAATTTTCATGCGATGTCCTGCGGGGATCTCGTGTGCCAGTTTGTATGGGATTCTGTCTCTGCCTATTCTATCCATTTGGTCACACCACTACCACATTATTATCATGCTACATCGGACAATATCCTGTCTTATAAGTCTGTCGAATGTGAGAGTTTCCGATTTGAAAGATTCTACTTTGATGATTCGTTAAATTCTTATCTTGGATGGTCGAAGAAGACTGTTTGTACAAGTTACGCTGGCTCTGGTTTCAATATTTGTAAGATCATGATCGACCTGACACAGGTGTTATATACGAGTAATTGAACAGTTTTCTTAATTTATGTTGTTTGTCCCCATCTTTCTTTATTCATACCTAGTTTTATCATCATTCTGAAGAAATGTTTATATCGCTCATTTCAATCATGATAATACGATAAGACAATACTTAAATTATAATTCAAATATCAGTTTGGATTGCTTTGAATAGATTACCGTGTTTTATATTTTGTAAAAATATACTATTTATATTTTTCTTAAACGATTTTTTTACATTAAAATTGATAATATTGTTATTATAAATACTAAAGAGGTATTGTACTTGAAGAAAGTCAAATAAGTGACTTCTTACATATTTTTATTTTTTCCAATTATAATTAAAATACCAATTGAAGAGGAAGAGATACCCGTTAAGGGAGCAGACTCTCCCCAATTGAAGAGATACCCGTTAAGGGAACAGACTCTCCCCAATAAAACTTGGGAATCAAACCCATATTTAATGAAATATTAAAAATATTTGAAAAATGTATATATTGTCTGTTAGGATAGAAAAGTGGTGACCGCTTAGAAATGAATTAATTTGAAAGATTAAATTAAGTAAGTGTAAGGATAGGAAGTTGGTAGCTGTAGCCTTTAGATTAGGTACTTCCTCGCACCTGCTTACGTTCAAAATAACATATTGGTGATATCGTTCGAAACGATTTTTAAAAATTCAATTTATCTGTTACGAGTATATTGCAGTCTCATATTCCTTTGTGAATTATATATGTTTTTTCTATTTTGTAGATACGTCAATTCAAAATTCAAGTATTATCTGAAAGTATATCACTTATTGCTAGTATTTCTGAATTAATCGAATATTTTATTTCGCTGGATTTCATTTTCATGTGAAAAATAGTTATCTGTATCATCAAATAGTTTTGATACAAAAAAATCGTAAATTAGAAAAAGATTATAGGAAATTAAAATATATGAAAAGTATATGGTGTCAACGAAACGTAAAAATGTCAAAGAAATTTTAGTTAGGTGTACATAAAGATGTAGAAAAAGCGAAGGGTGTGTTTCGAGATATGAAATGCTGGTGCTATCTTCTCTTTTCGCGGCAGAGAAATGTCGTGATGGTATACATGCATATCACATATAGGGTTTCTTCTCACCAATCATTAGTTTTCTTTACTTCTATCTGTCTGAGTATTTTATATATTAGTACTTCTTCTGAATTACGAGTAGTATAAATACCCAACGGAAAACATAATTTTTTGAAACTCGTTTTTCAAGCAGATTTTTTTTGCATTAACCGCATATTCTATACTCGTTGATTTGCAGCATATTTTAGCTGGTTCACAGATAGAATATTTTTAAACTAATTTATATCACCAGAATATTTTATTGGTTTATGTACAGTGCATTTTTATATTCGTTGATACACAGCATATTCTTACTAGTTTATAAGTAGAATATTTTTATACCCGTTGACATGCCGCACATTTTTACCGGTTTATAAACAGCATATTTTTATACTCGCTTAAGAGTAGCTTATTTTTATATTTGTTTATGTGCAGCAAACTATTATACTCGTTTACAAGCAATATATTTTGCTTTGTGGTTTTATGTATTATATATTTAGATTATTGATTAATAAAACTTCAATGGAGGCCGAATGAAGACTCAAAAGCATGGCCTATGTTCAACATTAAGAATACTTAAAATTATATATTGAAGGTGTTTTTTTAATGTTTCAAAATGAGTAAGTCGACATTTTTTATATATAATATAATACAACAGGTAGAAAAATATTTTGGAAATGAAGGTTTCAAATAAAACGATGATTTTTTAATATTTTTTTAATAATTTTTTTACACAAGATGTAGCATTTATAATGCTAACAAATTTTATTATTTCCATCATTCAAAAAAAAAAACACTATACAGAGGAATCGCGTCTTCTCCCTCACACACTCGCGCCATCTACATTCATCGCCTTTTAATTATTCCACTTTATAAACTATTAATAATTATATATTTTAATATTTATATAATAATAAGTATAATTCAGTATAGAGGTAAGTTTATAGCATATGAACTAATTACCTTAAAAGTTGAATCAAAAAATTATACGTACACGTTTTTCCTCCAAAATTGATTATTTTTTGTATTAATTTAATCGTTATACTTCGTTTCATGGTGTGTTTTTAATTTAAACAAATAAAAGTTATTAAATAATACAGTGACGTTTTTTTAAATGAATAGTGGCAAATATCTTTAAATGAAATAAATAATTATGATTGAAAAGAATAAATATTTTATGAAGTAAAATTATGTTGAAAGATTAAGTTGTTTATAAAGGTTTTCCTGTTTTCTTTAAATTTACTGGCAATTAAAATAAGTATTTTCATTCGTTTGCGATTAAAATGACTTTTCTTAATCGTCGTGCCTCAAAAAAATATTCTTATTTTGGTATAAACATTTGGAATATTTGAAATATTATAGTAAAACATCTGTTTAATAATTTTAATGAAAAATGTTTCATAAATATGTATAATATTCAATATATATATTTTTTTGCAGATAATTTTATAAGTCAAGTAAAACACTATTATTTAATGAAAAGATTGTTAAAAATATCATTGGAAAAAATTTAGACCTAAAAAAGAAGACGCGAGGCTATGTGGAGATTTTAAGAATAAAGATAGAGTTGATAATTACATTGACAAAAAAATTTACACTGTATGAATACACCCGAAATTCAGAAAGTAAGGGTGAGTGGAAGAATTGCGATATTTTCACCATGAAACGAAGAAAATATTGTTTTAATTTACGTGTACCAAAAATTTCAAGATAACTCCCGTTTCTTCAGAGGAAACAATAAATCTTTAAAAATAGAAAAACAAAGTTGTTGTTTGTGCGAAACAATCGAGTTCTTTTTTTACATAAATACAAAAAAAAAAAACAAGAAAATGTAAGTTAAAAAAAATTAACAGAAACACATTTATTTTTAGGATATGCGTTGTGCGAATATTGGGACCTAAGAATTACGCATAATTAGATCTTTATATTTCAAAAATAAAGAAAACAAATGTTAGAAGAAAAAAAGAATAAATTCATATATACAAAACATGTAAGAGAAAAATTATACAAGAATTATAGATAAATTATTTTTTTTATAGAAATTGATGGAAAAATAATAAAAAACTGAACACAATTAAAATTCTTTGATAAGGAATCATTCTATGCATAGGAATCTAAATTAACTAATGATTTTTTCAATACATAAGAATGTAAGTATACAAATCAATAAAAAAATTTAAAATATTATTTGAAGTCGATAAAAAATTGTGTTTTCAATTAAAAAAATTATGTTTAATAAAAACACAAATTTGATATGTTTTTGTTTCTGCAATAAAGAGTTTTGTCAACTTTACATTAACAAATCGTTTCGGATTACACCAAATATGAACAAATTATATGCCAAACTTTGGTTACTACAATAAATAATAATAGTAATTGTATTTTTTTTCATAATCTCATGTGTTACTTTACCACCCTATGATCAAAACTTTATAAAAAATTTGATATTAGTAAACATAGGTATATAATAATTTTAAATTTGTGTGTATTATCGTATTGTATGAACATTTAAAAGATTATTTAATCATCGAAATAAATGATCAACTCGAATATTCGTATACATTGAATAAGGCTCTCGATGAATCATTTTCTAACATTTCATCTTCAATAGGTTTGGTATGTACTAATTTTACTGGTATTTGAAAATTACAAATAAATATTTTGTTAACAATCGATATTCACCAAAAATATAAAATGTACTTCAAATCTAGCAACTAAAATATATTTTAATTTAAAATGCAGCCAAAATAACATATTGATATACTATAGATCGTTTCCATAATTATAAAGGAAAATAACTGTAAACCATATCTGGTATGTTTTTTTTAAGTTTCTTAACGCGATTTTTTAATATTTTTTAATAACATAACAATTTCGTCGTTTTGATACCGTAGAAAAATAAGCATCAATTCAAAAATTGTTAGTGTACCAAAGATGAATTAACACAGAAAGAATGTTGTGAATTGACAGATATTTTTATTCGTTATTTGAAGTACGTAGAATATTTTTGATACATCTAACATGTATTTCAAATTATAATATTTTGAAGGAATTTGAAAACAAAACACATTCAAGATCTTTGATTAATAATAAATAAAAAAAATATTAAATAATTTTTTTTAAACCGACAGTTAGAAATAATTGATGTGACGCACTTTAACCCTAGGGTGCATCTAGATTTCATAAAATAGCAAAAATATTTAGTTTCACAGTATTATTTGTTTATACCCTGTAAGCTGTTAGCTACTTAAATCTATATTTAACTAACCGTGTACTGTTTCATATTTGTATAGTTTAATATGGTTAATATGTAACAATTTGTTACATTTCGTATACATGTGTTTTTGATTGTCTCCTAAAATAAATGTAACTCGGAAAAATCCTTCAAAATACTATAATAGAATCATACACCTTTGCTAACATACGAAATATATATTTTAAATTATTTTAGAACAAATTTATACAATAATTTAAATTTTATTAAATAACGCTAATGAAACCAAACAAATTTTAAAATCAGACATATGAAGTTATAAAGCCTGCAATTTAAATGTTTTGATATTAATAACAGATAAGACTGTTTTTTCAAGAATTACCATAAATAAATCATCCAGGTTCTAGTGCAATAAAAAGTTTGATATAACATTATTAATACAATTGTGTTAATATATTTAAAAAATAAATATATCAAATTAAGAACTCTGAAATGGTGATATTTTCAAATTATATTTGAAATGATATGAAATGAATACTCATTTATTTTTTAAGATATTTTTTACGTCGCTAAATTCTGAAAAATCTTGTCATTAGATTTCAAAAATGAATCCAGTGTTAGAATTATCCTTGATGATCAATCTGTAAAATAAGTATTTTAGTGATGAAAAATCTTGATTGCTTTTAATATCAGTTTTATGATTGAAGGCTTTAAGACTTCGTATTTACACATGTATTTTGATTTGCATATATGAAAAGATATTTTAGTACTGAAACCTGACTTATAATTTTGAAGAAAAAATTTAAATGTCTTTTGTGTTTTTTAAAAATAGTATTCCATCATTAATATAATATCCAAATTACATCTTAACGCCTTAAGCTGTAAAACGATATAATACTATTTTTAATGTGAAAAATTAAATTAAAACAAAATAATAAATAATAATCGAATGAGAAAAATGTGAAGATCTGTATATTTTACAATTAGGAGTCTTTCAAATATCTTTAAATTTACAATACATCACAAATTTGAAAGCATATTATACATAAACAATCTATTATTTAGATCACACACAATTAAACATTATGAAATGTGATTAGCAACCTCTCGAGATTTTGGTATACACGTATTCAGTATATTTTTTCTCTGTTATGGTCGCTCAGTAAATCTTTACTGACCAAACTTATATATTATTATATTTACGGTGTATCAAAATTATATATATATATATTTTTTTTTTTTTGATCATCTTGAGTTCCTTTATTTGAAGCTCGTCACGAAAGTGTATATCAAAATTAAAAAAAAATAATATCATTGGGTTTATACAAATTTTATTTACTTTTTATCAAAGTATCGTACTGTGCCCAAATTTTTCGAATTTATGGAAATATAAAGAAATGTTTTTATGAAGCAAGGCTTATATTTCGAATCTGATTTTTTATTAATAAATTATGACTTTTTGAAAGAAAATATATTGCTATTATGAAAAATAATTTCATGTATAAATAATGTTATGTTTATTGAGCATAGCGTTATTCAACGATTGATAACCGTTATATCTTTATAATTGAAACTTTCGATGTTTGAAACTCAGTTATTTATTCAAAATAATATTTTATACTTCAAAACATAACTCATATTTAATTGAAAGTCTGATGTATGGATACAATATTTAATATGAAACCAGATTCTGGAATTGACCCACTTTAAATGAAACGTTTTAAATATATTTATTAAAAAGAAATATTGGCTTGAAAGATATTTTCTTAATATTTCTATTTATTTTTTAGTTGAGATCTTTGAGATAATAACAAAATATATAAATGAAATAAGGCATTTCTGTGCTTTTCAAAAAAAATATCACTGTTATTGTTGGAGCTTGTTTAAAATTTAATTTGTGAGGTTATATCTCTCTAAAGAATATAGGGTAAAATATCAGATACGGTAGTTTTAATGCTTTATTCTACAATATAATAAAATATATTTCTTTTTAAAATGTTTTAACTAGTGATTTAGAGACTTGATTCGATGGGATCTGATACATGTGTCCAATTTATAAAATATTTTAATATTTGCCCAAAAGTAGAATTTCAATCGGATGAATTAAAAAGTCAATTTTTTGTTGAAAAAATCCTTTAGATCAACTAAACCTCACTTCATTGCCAATCGTACATTTTCAACTCTCAGATAATCAGTTTTAAAAATTTGAATACTGACAATGACTTATTAAAAAAAAACACATTAAAATTTTTCACTTCCAAAATAGGGTATATTGTTAAAAGCAGTTTAAAGGACATTTACGTATACAAATTTTTGAATGAAATCAGTTATCGCTGCCAACTAGTAGTATTTATATACACGTGCTCTTCTATCCACAGCAGGCATGCCATTGCACCTCAGTAAAGCTGGGACTACTGCGATAGAGCTCCTTCCGATCTATATTAATATTTTTCTAAAAATCTTCCCATAGTTTTTACACACTTATTATTTGTTTACTTTAACTAAATCAATTATCACTTAATTTAACTCTTACGCTTAATGATTTAAATTAATATTTATTAATTTTTATTTATAAAGGGGGTAAGGTATTTGCGATTTACATACATATATGTAACCTCTAACACACTTTAATCAATATTTTATAATCATTTGTATATTAATATTACATATGAACCGTATTCTTTTAAAATTAAGGTCTTAACTAATACACCGTGTTTTTACGAAAATTATGACTATTGCAGTACTCCGAGGAGGAGACGCGCAACAGTGATTCGTCCAACACGGTTGTAAATTGCACCTTATATTTTGTGTAGAAACCTGGCTTCACCCGTCCGAAGGTAAACTCCGAAGAGAACCTTCGAGAGATGTATCCACTATTTGTGTATTGTAATCGTATACTGAAGAGAGCCGACTGCCGAAGTCACGTCTTCTCGCAGAAGTCCTCGTGCGCTTTCGTTGTATACATTTCCTTTACTTGTTGCTGTTCACTGAATTTGTGTTGCCCATGCCACGGCTATTAGTTAAGCCACGATCACATGACGAGTCAAAACCACACACGCAAACACAATTTTGATTAAAAAACATAATTTACATTTCTTTGTACAATGGATAAATCACAATTCAATGATAATATTTTGTGTTTTTGTGATCAAAATACCAATGCAAAAGCAAAATACGATGATGTTTGAAATGTCTCGTTGATTATTCGTTCCGCGTGTCGGAAATGTCTGTTCCAATCATTCACTTGATATTTTGCGCGATCAACACAATTTATAACGAATATAGATTGTTCAATGTTTGTATCGAATATTCCAAGAGCACAATATTCACTTGAAATGTTGTATTTTTCACTGGTGTTAACATGTTTCCATTTCAAACTGTCATATGAGTATAGTCTTCTGACGAGCGTTTGATTATTGGTAGGATATCCAGTGCTTTAGGAACCATCATCGGCACCTGAAACAAACAAAATAAAACAAAGGTTAATTTCAATTATAACTTATCAAGATAAATACATTAGGTATGATGTTGTTGATTTTATATGCTATGTGTACATGACATAGATCTAGATTTTATATGCTATGTGTACATGACGTAGATCTAGATTTTATATGCTATGTGTACATGACATAGATCTAGATTTTATATGCTATGTGTACATGACATAGATCTAGATTTTATATGCTATGTGTACATGACATAGATCTAGATTTTATATGCTATGTGTACATGACATAGATCTAGATTTTATATGCTATGTGTACATGACATAGATCTAGATTTTTCGATGAATAAATCACTTTGGAAATCTGATTTAAAAAAATATTAACTCCACTTTTCATTCATCTGAATGTTACCCTTCAAAATATCTACATTGGTTATGCAAAAATGTTAAATAGCGTGACCGGGAGACAATGTGTCTCCGGTTCTATTAATCTAGCCATCGGGTTTAGAACCACTAGATTAGGCACGTAACTTGTGCCTACTCCAATAATAGTAGGTCGAGCCCCGAGTTGGAGCGCCTTAAATTGTTACTTTACTAATATTATTATTCGTTATCATATATGTTGGCGAAAATTTCCGCACGTGGAGTAGCTATTGTTACCAGATGAACTCGAAACTAGACGTGTACCCTTTATTTTGCTTTATTTTCTAGCTACTATTGGAAATTGAACGCAAAACTGGCGTTTTATCAAGAACACGGAGCTCGACGTTCCAGTTATTTATAATACTTCAAGGGGTTTATCAATATTATGAGTTAGGTACAATTAATAAACAGAGTTCAAAAAAGATTTGAAAAAAAAAACAATCTTGGGCTTGCTGGGAATCGAACTAGGAATGCCAGAATGTTGAGAAGCTACGCTAAACACTAAACAAACGGCGATGAATATTTTGATACATTTGTATCAAATATGAGAGAATTTTCATTTGGTTTTCTAGTTTGTAAATAGTGCCCAAGACTTTTCGTTTATTACACGGTGTTTTTATTGTATTATGAAATTGTTGTATAAATTTTTAAATAATCGGAATAATAAATTTAAGAGCGATAATGCAAAAAACTTAAATGTTAATTAATTATACAATAAAAAAAAAGGTAAAAAAATATCCCTCTAAATTTAGAAAATAACAAAGAGGATGATTTGTTTTAGTAGAATGATCCAATATTGAAAATTTGTTGGGTAATAAATTTAAAAAAATTTATAGACAAAATATATTAATTAGTTTTGCGTTACATTGTAACTATTTTTTTAAACTTAAATGGCAGCTGTTTTTACACGTTTCTGTTTTTTATACATATTATGGTACTTAATCTGTCAACAATAATAAACTATTTCCTTTAATATCCTGAGGGGCTATGTGAATATTAACTGTTCAAAGTATTTTAAGTAAAATTGGTTTTGAAAATAAATTTATTGGTTTTTATTAAGGTAATTGGTAACACTCAAATGAGAACACTTTTAAAAGTAACAATGGATTTTTTAAAATTTTCTATCGTATATTTAAAAACACAATTACACTACATCTCAAATTTCCATAATAATCATGTTATTAATTTGTGATGAAAATGGATTTAATCTATAATTTTTTTCTTTACATATGTATGAATATGCATGTTGTATATTCTACAAAATATTTAATGCGTTTCTCACATCGAAATAACTAAAATTACTTTCATTAGTCTTTATTCACGTGAAGTGAGATAAACAATTACAAAAGGTTTTGGATTAAATTTTGTGGAACTCAAAATTAAATAAAGATAAATAACGATCGAGTGCAAAAACTCATCAATCATGGAAATGTTTCCTTTGGATCAGAATAGACTACACACACTTCTGGTGAAACATGACACCAATTAGACCTAAGCAGTGCTCTTGTAAAAAACGAGATCATTCCTCAAGATAGGAGGTAGAAACACATGTCGCTGGAATTAATGTAATTAATGGAATTGTAACGTAATTATCTATTTAATTTTCTGAGATAAACTAATTTGCCCTTAACACGATAGTAGATGAAAAAAAAATAACTATAATGTGAAAAATGAACCAAATAGGAACTTTCCAATTTTCGATATGTGATAAAAAATTATATTTTAAAGTAAATATTAAAAGCTAAGTCAAATGAAAATAATGTTTATCTTACCTCGGTGCAGAGCCGCCAATTTTCGATATATGATAAGAATTCATATTTTAAAGTAAACATTAAAAGCTAAGTCAAATGAAAATAAGGGTTATCTTACCACGGTGCAGGGCCACCAATTTTCGATATGTTATAAGAATTCATATTATAAAGTAAACATTAAAATCTAATTCAACTGAAAATAATATTTATTTTACCTCGGTGCAGGGCCGGTAATTTTCCATATGTGATAAGAATTCATATTATAAAGTAAAACTTAAAACCTAAGTCAAATGAAAAGAAGGTTTATATTACCTCGGTGCAGGGCCGGCAATTATAGGTGATGTCCGTAGTACTCGGCGGGAGGGTAGTGCGCATACCCTTGGTGGAAGGCGGCGTCCGTGGGCGGGCGGTGCATCATCTGCGCCTGTCCGTCCATCATGTAGCCCATGGTGGCATCGGGACTATATGCTCCGCTGGGGCCCGCGTGCGGGAACACTGCGAACGGATAAGTCACTACAATTAAGCCGTGCTGTGGCTGAAGATTTGCGGTGGGAGACTATTGCAATCGAGGGTTAAGTGTTACTGATTAATCTGCTGAGATCTATGCTGAGGAATGGTTAGGTATTATATTTTATTAAGAGTGACTCTAATGCTTAATAGAACTTGTATTGCTATTATTCAAGAATTACTTGCTGAACACTTTCGCACTATTATAAAATGTACTTACTAGAACGTATACCCCAAATGTCCTAAAGTTTCCGGTTTTAACAAGTTAGAGCGTGCATAGACATATACCACACCAGTCCCGCCCTACCACATGGTCAGACAATGTTTCAGTGGAAATTTGGTTCATTTACCCTAAATAGTATGTTAACTAAAGCTAATAGAAAACGTGTAGTTTTGTTATATATTTTTTAAAAGATAGGAAAAGCTTGTTTCGAAAAAAACGAAACACCTGCTAGAAACTAGATAACAGCGCGATATTTATTTTTCGAAAAACACGTCTTCTATCGGTTTTAGTTGATATACGTGTACTACTACTAAGGGTAGATATACCAAATTTTAACTGTAACATCACCTGACTATGTACGGTCGTGGCCAGCATAGTATCTGCCCATACACTCTTTCTTGTTCAGGCCGGAAGCTTTTGTACCTTAGTTGCATGATTGTAGGTAAGGCTTATGAATAATTAATTCATTATATTTAGATTAAAATGTATCTATCAGTATAGTGCGCTGAGTAGTTTTGAGTCGGAGGCGCGGGAATTATGCTTGGGAAATGTAAAAAGTAAAAGAAATATGTATGTTTTTTTTTTGACATATCGAAGAATGCTTTCTTTGTCTTCAACCCCGTAATCGAGCTTTCGGATTAAGAACCTCTGGAATAGGCACAAAACTCTTGAATCGTCATTGGAAGTGTTGACAACATTACCGTACGTGAAGAGGCAAAAACGCTCGCACAAGCACCTGGCGAGTACGAATATTGTTAACAGATGAACTCATTTAGCTGTTGTTGTTTTTATACTATCGGGAATCGGACCCAAAACCCAGAAGTTAAACGTATTAACAAGTAGACCACAGGTGTAAACGATAGGTAACTTTGTAAAAATGTATCTTAGAATTAGTCGTGATTTGTAGGCAGAATAATACTTTAAAGCTTCTAGCTCACAAATGTAAGTTTTAAAGACAATTTTAAAGGAATACGGAGCATAAATTTGACATGTTAAAACGTAATTAAATATGTCTTTTTCCCTTTTATACGACAAAATCTTTTTAGGCGAACGAGTGAAAAATCTTTGACAAAGCTTTTTCGTCTAATAAATCTGCTTTTCTTTTATTGTCTCTCCACGCCAACCATAAGAATGTCCATTATCCGACACGGCCCATTGATTTACGAGAGTTATTACTACTGCATGGTTCTCTATCAAGGAGCAGGGAGCCGGGAGCTAGGACAGGATCAGGGAGCCGATACCAGGATAACAGGAAGCAATAAAGGGAGCGAGGGATGGGGGCAGGAACCAATACAAAGACTGTTTCACCATGAAAAGATGTTGCCAAACTATTGACGATTGTGCAATCATGTGATCGGATCACCGTGACAGGGTTGCTTTTATTAAACTGTTTAATTATATAAGCTAAAGTTTTTGAAGGAATTTTAAAGAAATAACGATTAACTAATAATATTGTTAAATACATTAAGTTATAAAATGGAATAAGTTGTGAAATAAAATTGAAATTAAAAGAAATATTTTATAATTAAACTTGTGAAATAATTATGATGATGACATTTTTTCTTTCTTCCTTAATTTCAAAAGCCTTACATGAATTTTGCTTATATTAAATGTTACGTATTTGAAAAACTATTTATAGAGATTTTAACGAATCACTAATTGAATTCATTTCTGAAAATAGAGCACACAAAAACGATCCCCACGGCCTAGTCGCCTCTCTTCTAACGCACGGGTTGCGGGTTCGATTCCCATCGGAACCTAGATTTTATCAAATGATTCCAGCCTCGTTTTTACTTCAAGCCTTTTTGACATCTCTCTGGTTGGTTGGAAGAAATTATCATATGGCAATAAGCCCGTCAGGTTGTACTGTATAAAACAAAAGAGCTATACAATATAACACTTGACACGCGTGCGAGTGTTGTTACCAGACGAACTGTTTAAACAAACTTTTTTTTGCCTGTTTTTGAACCAGAGTGTACAGTATACGAGTATAACAAAAGTGTAATGCAATACAATACAAAAATCGTTAGTCTCAATCATAAACTGTAAATTACATTTTTCTTTACAGTTTCTTTGCAGTTCAAACTAAACCAAATTAGAGTAAGAATGGAAAAAGGAAATATGACATGTTTCACTTATAAGATTGAAATGGGAAATCGATGAAAAAGCCTACTAAAGTGAAACCAATGTTCTTCCACTAGATGATTGAAATCAGTAGAAATGATTTACGTTTAAAGTATTGTATCTTTGTATCTTTTAATTAAACGTCTTATAAATCCATTAGAATTTTGACCAACATTTAAAGTGCCTCGTATATTTGAGATAAATTAGTAAAAACGACATATTAAACGGTCAAATAGTTGAATCTCCATGATATATGATAAAGCAATGCAGCATTACTTCCATAACCGGTTGGTCTGCATCAGGGATGCTGGATACTTCTATCTACTTCCGTTTAAAGAGGCGAGGGTGGTCGAGGAAGTAGGGAGAGGAGATGGTCGGAGAAGAAACGGCCACCGCATTTCCTGTGGTCCCGAAATGTCCCCCAGAAAGCACTTTTCTGATATTACAGTTAACTTGTATTTCTGCGATATTGGCGAGTATTGATCCGTTTGCGAAAATTCAAACTTGAATCTGTTATCATGTAAGGTATTTTGATATCAGTCTAATAGGACGCTTTCTTCAATAATATGTTTTTTGCGTACTAGTATATATAAAACAAAACTAATGGTAAATTTTTGTTAGTATTTTTAACATGTTATGTTCAATGGTTAAATTAATTAACTTTCATATTTTTCGTTAAATTTAAAAAACTTCATTTAACATTTTTATGAGTAAACATTACCAAACGCATAAGTTGTTTAATTGAATTTCATCTCCATCACGTCATGTCTCTATTGGGGTAGGCAGAGATAACTGACCTCTACTTCGTTTTATCCAGACTTGTCTGGTATTATAAAGGCTTCCACTCGACCACCTTTCAGAAATTGATTTATTTGGTCTTGCCACGTTTTTATGTTTTGTGTGCCAGATCTTCACAAAATTCTCATGCTTTCTATACTACTTGTAAATAGTATATTTAAGTGAATCTTTTATTATTCATTATTTTTATGTGGTCGAACCTCAACGCTCATTTCATCCCTGCCGTTGAATAAGAATATACAATCAATAAAATAAACTTCAACAAAAACAGACAAAAATGAGTAATTCCTCCAAATTTATTTGAACTGCATGTTAATATAATCACGTAGAGATGACTAACACGAATTCATAATTTGGACGTTGTATAAACTAGAATTATCCACCAATTTATATGTGCACGATAAATTCATTAAACAGGAGAGGGGAATCCCCTACAACTGGACGTGTCCTGTTCAAATGTATTTTAACTGCCATGAGATTATCCTTCGACATTGTTTACATATCTACTATATATCTCAACTATAAAAAAATCTAAGAAAATGGACACGATTCTTAATACCATTAAAGAGTATGAATTATATTTTTTTCAAGTCATCAAGTCACCAAGAACACATTAAATTGATTTCGATGCATTTGTATTTTTAACTTTGTCTGTTCATACAAATTTCCAATAATCACGATATTTTTTAGTATTTATTGTGTTTAATTTTATAATCAAAATTAAAATGGGTTTGGTTGACATTTTTTTATGTAGATGCAGTTGAATTCAGGAGGGTCTTTCTCTAGTATTTCCACACCCTAAGGTTTTGATTGAGAGAGTTTTTTTTGTAATTTAATAAATAAAAAAATGTATTTTATTCGAAGTATTTAATTTTTATTCAGTGTTGTATTTGTGATTTCATACCGTTTATTCTTCTTAATTGTGTTCTTTTTTTAAATTTCAACTAGTAAGTGTTGCTATGTTTTATAAAATACATTTAAGTGTCGTATATTTCATATCCAATAAATAAAATTCGTGTTTCTGAATAGTTCAAGATCATCAACTAGCCCAAATTGATATATTTTTAAGAGATTTAAAAATATATCTTCATTAATAAGTAGAAATACTGGATGGACCATAATTATGCTCTTTGTAATATTTTATTGCTAGATTAAATATATTTAAATCCATCCAAGGTAGTTAAAAGTTTGCATTGAACTTTTAACATTTAATTGAAAGTCGCTAATTAATGTTTTAAAAAGTATAAGAAGGATTTTATTTTTAAGATAAAACATATTTTTTTGTGAAAACGTTTATATTTGTTTTTTTATTATTTCTTCTATGAACTTGGAATAAATAGTTTGAATGTTTTTTTTTATTGTATTCTATTGTTGTTGAAATGAATACACTTTGTATCTCAATGTAGAACAGTTGATTAAAATAATGATTAGTCGGAAACGTCATTTGGACCTGAGGTATTCGGAAATTAGTGAAATTTACAGCAATAAGTCATTGTTGAATACTGTTGGTTTATGGCTAATAATGATAAATCACGAATCGCTAATTTGTACACGAACATACACTATGCAATTTATCATGGTTTGATTCTAGCTAATTTATTGGATGATTAGAATTAAAATTAATGATACCGCTATTATTTAGTATGTATAAAAAAGCTTCACGAGGATATATTATACAAAGATATACCTTCGAAAGATTAGAAGTATTTCAGTTTCTCCTTATTTAAATTTTATCATTTATTCTTAAGCTACCCTTCAACACATCCGAATTATTGATTCGAAGATATTTAAGAATATGGCCATGAGACAACATTGCCTTCAATCCTATTTATCTACCTTTAGACTTATAACCTTTTGAATATACATAAAACTCTTATGTTACCCTTCAAAACACCCAAATTGGTGATTTGAAGATATTGAAGAGCGTGGCCGGGAGATATAATTGTCGTCAGCCCGATTCAGTCTAAGAACTACTTAAATTAGAACAAAACGTGCATTTCATCATCGCACGTGTTGGCAATACTCTTTCGCATGTGAATAGACAATAATACTAGCACACGTGCTTGTGAGTGCTAGATGAACTCTTTTAACATATCGGGATCTTTAAAAAATATTCGGGCAACATTATAATTAGTCACAGTAATTACAATATATTCTTTGTTGTTTTCCTTTTTAAGACTTTTTTTTCTTATCTTATTCATTTTGATTGATGTTATTGAGGATATAACCTGTAAAAAAATTTAAAATAAATAAAAGCTTCAACGAGGTTGTTTTTTGACAAAAAGTATAAAAAATCTGATCTTTTTGATTATTTTAACATAACTTTTTTGAAGTAAAAGTTTCAATGGAAAGTTTTCCTCTGTAAATGCAAAAAAAAAACGTTTTTTTTTGACTATGTTAAATTAGAACGTCAATTTTTTAAAAGGGTTTCTGAAGAGGCTTTGGTGTGTAGCAAAAAAAGGAGAAAAAAAAAACAATAGAATGAGATGTATGGCAGGAATTTGAGTTTCAATTATTCTTTTAGGAACGGGCCCAGCATGAAAGAGGAGGACTCGGGTTGCGAGGTTCGGGAAATTCCATTGAAAGTCATACACGTTCCGGCCTTTCCTATAATCCTCGGTAAAAACGTTGTAAAATCCATTACAATGATTTATAAGTTGACTTAATTTACTTTGGATAATTCGAATCACTTGGTGCTCGCAATAAAAAAAAAGTATTTTTATTAACATCTTTGTCAAGTTTGTCTAAAAGTTTCATAATTTGGGAATATAAATGTGAATACTTTAATTTACATTTAAATATAAAAAAAATAAACCAGATGTGCTACAAATAAAAAATTTACATGGCAACTAATTTAAGATTATTTTTTTCCATTTTTTAGTGCTGAAAAATAGCGTTGTTGACTATATATTATTGATGTTAATTACATCTTTATTTTTAAAATAGTGATTTTTTAAAAATCATGACAAAACTTTAGTATCATATAAGTATGAATGAATTAGCAAATATTTTCATTTTAGATAATTCGGAGGTTAATACATTTTTTGCTTTTTTGCCTCATACTACGTTATGACTGTCGAAAGTCTCGCAATTTGCGATCCGTCCCAGGCATCCCTTAGTTAGTTATGGTTAGTTATACGGGGGGCTCTTTTGGTCAGAGGAGAGAAACAGAAAAAAGGGAAAAAGAGAATAATGTCCGAAACCGTTGACCCGTTCTGGGTTATCCATCACTCTCCGGCCCGCGGCGCCAGCGGGGAAGGGAACCAGGAGGGGAGGGTTGGGAATGAGAATGGGAGGAAGAAGGGGGTGCGGTGAGGAAATGGCTAGATTTTAACAGGGTTAACGTATATGAAAATGTTGCCTGTCAAAAAAAAATAAAAGTAAGCATTCTTCTATATGCGGGGAAATCCACATTTTTCGTATGTGCACCGAGAAATCATTCTCGTCTATGGCTATCTTACTGTTGTGTATGATACGCATGCATATTGTATTATGTAAATAATATTTATGGTGTTTTATTTCTAAGATTTTCTTTTGTTGGAGTAATATTGTTTTGAATATTATATTTTCTAGTGTTTACCCCTGTGAGGTAGTTAAAGGTATATTTCTCAATTTTGAGTTTGATTCTATATTGTGTCAAAATCAAATCGTCTGAGATTAATTTATTTTGCAGTTAGAATTTAATACATTTTTTAAATTTATGATTCAAGGTTGTTCTTATCTAATAAAACCTTTTACAAATTATTTATTGAGTACTAAGCTTGTATACAAAGAGAATATAACATTTGAGAATCTTATTACAGCATGACTGATACGGCTTGTGAAATATTTTATGTATGATCTGAAGGATTCTTAAGTATTGTACTATAACATTTATTAAAACAATATTTATAAAACCTTTTACGAAGAAGAATTTTGTATGTTCTTTTCTCTATTTAAAAGTTTTAATTAAATACATAAATAAAGTCAGCGGTCGTGGTCTGACGGTTAGAATTCACGCTAAGCAAGTGGCCGCCCCAAGTTCCATTCTTGACGGATTCACTTCCAGACTGGATTTACTCAGATTATATTTAATCTAAACATGTGTTTTTCAGTAAGTTTTAAGCTACTTATCATAAGTACTTATGGCACTATTAAAGAACTAAAATAACGCTCTATATATTGTTTGCTGAATAATCAAAAGGCCGCAGCACATTAAACCTGCTCATCGTCTTAGCACCTTGATATCCTAGCCCACGGAACTTTGGATTTGAACCGTTAAGATTGTGTGTTGAAGTGTAACAGCTTGTATATAATAAAACCAAATGCACGCAAGCGTATGTTTTAACCTCAGGGGGGCTGACAATCACATTCGATCATGAGATATTACCTACAGGTCAATAAAATTGCGCAGCTATTTATAATTAATTATTAAGCACAAAAGCTTAAGTAATATTAATGAATTAATTTATAAATCATCGCTTCTTTTCAAATTTTTCATTGGCACGTATGAACCGAAAAGAGGGGATTAACAAAAGGTGGTGGTGTGGAGCTATATCAGACTAGCAGGAGATGAAGGAGGTGGGCGCAAACTGCCTTCCTACGCTCTATTGGCAGATAACGGTCCCCAAGTTCCCTATTAGCCGCTCGGAACTAATTGCCGCAGGCCATTCTCACGTCGCCAATAAATCTAAAATAGTCGAAGACGTCGGCTTCAGGAGACGCGACCTGAGACGCGGCCGGTAACATATCCTCCCGTAAGTATGGCGTCCTGATACTTGTCCAGGGGAGAGCTATTGGTTTTTATGCGAGAAGAAAAGAAATTGCCTTCACGACGTGAGAATTCTGAACTAAATGAAAGTCTTATTAATATGGTCGGTATCACCAACCTATTCAGAAAACTAAAGGATATTTATTTTTATTACAAGAAAGTAATTAATTATATAAGAAAAAATTACACTTTCAATCTTGATGCAATTCTAAATTAGTATATACTCTCGTATTGGCATGTAAGTTTCACTTGCAAATATGTTTTTTCTTTCGATACGAATGTTCTTTGATGATAAATAAAATGAACGAGAACTTTGATGGCATAAACAAAGAAAAAGTCTCAGTTGTCAATAAATACTGGGAAAACTAGAATGTTACGTAGAATGTGTGGAAAAACAATGTATGACAGAATATGGAAGGAGGACATCTGAAAACGATTGCGGATTGAAAGAATATACAGTGCTTAGGTTGAAGAAATGATCATCGAGATAGTTCGGCGACATCAAAATAACGAATTATAGAAGATTGACAGAAATAATGTATACATGTAAAAGGTTAAGAAAATATAACAAAGTTTTTTTTAATATACTCGTACAATCCACCCACTCTAGAATGAATTATACCACCCCCTCAAAGCCAAAAATGTAATAATAAGAGTCAATATAATTAATGATTTTTTTAATATACTCGTACAATCCACCCACTCTAGAATGAATTATACCACCCCCACCACCCCCTCAAAGCCAAAAATGTAATAATAAGAGTCAATATAATTAATGATTTTTTTAAAAAGCAACAATTTTTAGATTAATTGAATCTTGTTCTGTACGTTAACATGTTCTGTACTTTATTAAAACAACAAAGCATATAAAACAACAAAATAAAACTAGCCATTTTTCGATCCGAAAAACTTTTATATCTGTGTCACTAATGAAAACGTTGAAACGGTATAAAGTTAAGAGATCGTAAAATGGCCGGGGAAAAGAAGTAGTTACACGCCGTATGAAGGTGGAGCCGAAGTAAGTAAATACACAGAAGGTTCCATAACAAACCTCGCCTGCCTCTTAATGGCCTTTAGAGCGCAGTAAACAATTACTGGCCGGGCCTGATGGGCTCTAACTTTATGACCTCTCTCGTGGCGGGGCCTGGACTGGGTTGGGAGGAACCCCACCAGACAGTGGAGCGGTAATGTGTTTGCATGTCAATATTATCAGCAGATACTTTGTTTTCATTCATTTTGTTTATACATTTTTTATCAAAGTATCATCTGTGATTTAATATTTATTTGAAGGACATTTGGAACAAATGTGTTATTTTTCACTTAGAAATATTTTATGATAAATCATTTTCCAAATTATATACTCAAACCGGGCAGTATCAAAAGTTGCCAAGACGATAGCTCACAGCAGTATGTTAGTACCAATTTTGATGTATGAAAGTGAAACGTGGATGTGAATCAAGATTGAAAAAATCCGAATAAATGCAGGAGAAATGCGTGCATTTAGAAGAAACATGGGGTGACAATGTATGACAGAATACTGAATGAAGTGATCAGGGATGAATGTGAACTTAAGGCGAATGTGTTGAGTATTTATCTAGAGTGCTCAGATTCATCCTTAATAATTACATTTCATACAGAAAACGTGCCTAGAAACTTATAAAATATTAAGTGATCAAGATCTCAGTATTGAGAGGAGGTATAATATTATAACACGATACCATAGGTATTGAAAATATATGTGTAAACGTGCGTGTGTGTGTGTGGTAGGTTTATATGTGTTAAGCCTTCTTCCAGAGTTACTCTTGCGGATAGGTTTGAAAGCTTTTAGTGATCACGCCGCGTCCCACGGGCATACTGGGGCATGATCACCCCCACCGATTCCTCCCTCCCCTCGCCAAGGAGGCTTGTACCTATCAGGATAACATGTATCGATATGGGTGTACGGAGTAGATTGTCAAACGGTGTAATATGTAGTTTATATTTGATTATTCACAATGTAATGGGTAATGCTACGAATGGGTACTTATAATTAGAATAATCCTGTTAATGTATGTATACGAATTAAAGGTGAATCAATTCGGATATAGGATGGTTATGTCAACGCTATTTGTGGGGTGTAAATTGGAACTTGGAAATTTGAATGTTGCATTGAAAAAAGTCAGCAATTAATATGATTTACACACATAAAAAAAGGATAAAATTTCTTTATTGTAAGATTCTCAGCAATTTATATTATATTAAAAGGTAAATATTTGCATGCTATAAAACATACAGAATATTCAGACAATTTTCAAAAAAATATTGAAGTATATACCCTTAGTGTTGATTGATTATGATAGATGATTATCTCAATCATTAATTAAAAAAATATGTTCACATTGGAAGAAGTATAAAAGTCAAATTTGATACATTCCTACAATCTAACTTTATACGTAATATTTAAAAAAAAACCAATAGATCTCCTAAATACAAAAAAACACAAAAATAATTCTTTAATAAGTCAAGTTTAAATTTATTTTTTAATAGATTTTAACATTTTGATAGAATATTTATTCCAACTAAAAATAAAATAAAATTGAATTTTGAAGGAATTTTGAAGGAATTCATAAAAAAATATTAATCATCAATAAATATCGTTTATGGTAAATTAAAATTGACAGCAAGTAAGAAATAAAAATCGATTTTTTTCTATATCTCTAATTATTATAGTTTATTTTGAAAGTGTTAAAGTAATTATTGTGATGTCATTTCAAAAATCTCACCTGCTCTGTTGGATTGATCGATCATTGGTTGTACGATCCTACGCCGTGCATTTATAAACCTGAAATAAAAAATAAAAATATTAGGCATCATTGAAAAAGAAAGTACATTTTTTTATCAATTTATATAACTTGTCTTCTAATAAAATATCAACACGTGTAAAGCTATCATCATTTATATAACCTGTCTTCTAATAAAATATCAACACGTCTAAAGCTATCATCATTTATATAACCTATATTCTAATAAAATATCAACACGTCTAATTCTATCATCATTTATATAACCTATCTTCTAATAACATATCAACACGTGTAAATCTATCATCATTTATACTATATAACCTGTCTTCTAATAAAATATCAACACGTGTAAAGCTATCATAATTTACTTCGAAAGTCAACCAAAGTAATTGTTTTGCAAAGGATATATTTTTAATTTCCTAGCTTAAGAATATTACTAACTTTTTTCATTGTCTGATTTTAGATACAATATCCTAAAAAAATGCAACCTAAGTAAAGTAAAAATAACATTTTTACTGCAATATTGTTTGGTTTTCTATAAAAAAATTTACTTTATATGTCGTAGAATAAGAAAATAATCTGATCATTTTATTCAGCGCAGAAGAATATTTATGGAGTGATACGTTAGCAATGATTACATGTAAACTACTTAAATTCCCAAAGGTATCATTTGCCTCCTTATCCGAAAACATTGGAATATCAAAGATACGAAACAAGTTATATCCATTTTAGATTTAGATGCTGTAACAAATGTTGCCAGATAAGTAAATATACAACAGTGTTGTGCGTTTTAATTTAAGTACATGCCATACAATATGTTTTTGTGATTTGATTTTCATTTCGGAAAATAAACATCAATGATTTTTTAGTCAATACGAGTATGTTAAAAAGATTTATTATCACACAAGTCTCATGACTTCATATGTTTATGTAATTAAAATCAACTTTGAAAAGCTGAAATAAATCGTGTATGTTTATAAAATACCTATATTATACGAAATTATTCTAAAAACTGTGTAGTGTTTAAAAATGTTTATTTTAATTTTAAAATACTCGATTTGAGAAATAAATTAATGAAAAGATGGTATTTATTCACCGTGTTAAATCAATTTTAATTATAGTTATTCATCAGAATTATTAGTTTTTAAATATAAATATGCCTATAATTTAATAATAAATTCTATAAATTCAACACCAAACATTTCTTCAAAGACTCTTTTGCTTTTTAAAAAAAATAATGTATCCTAGCAATGTGAATTGCTTTCGATTTTTTATATTTTGGTTTCTTGTTACACTAAAACTGCGTTATGTAATGAACAAAACATCAATACGAAAAACAAGTGTCAAAATATTTAAAGATATATAAAATTGCGACCAATTATCATAGTTATACACACACATATTCCATATACTTATGTATTTATTTAATGCTTCACTTTTTAAAAATATTGATTTTAATAGCTCGCGAAATAAATTTTAAATTAACCGGAAACTAATGTCAAGCACACATGTCTTGCAAAAAGCCAGTTCTGACTTATCTCTGCATCTTATTTTGTAAAGAATGTCTGCGGTTCATTTTTAGACGTTAACTTTTTGGTTGGTTGAATAAATATAAAATGGAAATACCTACAGGTATGGTTATTATATAAAATTATTGTCGGTTTTCTCATGAAATATTCTTTAAATTAAGGAAATTCATACTTAAACAACTATAAGACGAAATTTGAAGAAATATTGAGATATATGTAAGTACGAGAGTCAAGTCCTTTAATTAAAAAAATATTAAATAAATAAATGATATTTCGACTCGTACACTTCGGTATCTTTAAACATATTTTGTGGATTTTATGCGTCAGGATAAGAATAAAATAATTGTTATCAATTTATTTCAGAAAATTCTTGTCTTTTAAAAGACGGAAAGGTTGAATTAAAATCTAACAGAATAACGTTTTCTTAGCTACTTTTCTTGTTTATTCTAAATAAATTTTATCTATTTGCGTGCATTAAGAAGAATAAGTGGAGTGACAATGTATGACATACTATGGAATAAAGTTATAAAGGATGTATGTGAAATTAAGGCTGATGCGTTAAGTAAGATGACAAAGAGCATGCTGAAATGGGTTGAGCATGTGAAATGAATGAATGAAGAAATACTAAAAAAATAGATATACATTGCAAATGTGAGTGGAAAGCGTGAGAGAGGAAGACCACGGGAAATGTGGTTGGATC
Organism: Odontocerum albicorne; assembly: GCA_949825065.1. NCBI lineage: Eukaryota > Metazoa > Arthropoda > Insecta > Trichoptera > Odontoceridae > Odontocerum > Odontocerum albicorne. The sequence goes on from OX463855.1 coordinate 23,512,012, forward strand.
AAGTAAATGATATTCTGAAAGAAGGAAACGTAGAAAGTTAGAAAAATCGTTGAAGTTGTACGAGAACGTGTATGGATGTAGAAGAGGTTAAGGATGTGTGTCGAGACAGGAAAGTATGGTGCTCTGCCCTCTATGCCTACCCCGACAGGGAAATGTAGTTATGGTATGTATATACTATATGTAATTTTACCTAAGTTCAAGCATATTTATTTGAGGATTTAATGAAGAAAAATGTTGGTTTGTAAATTAATGTAAAAAATGTTAACATGAATTTAAACACAAATATGTTTAGAGCTTATTAACCTCCAATTACAATTCTTTAATCTGATTTGATAAAAAATGTAACCAATTCGTATTTTGTGTGTACCTAACTAAAGTTAAGCCATTGCAAGGATACAACTATGGAGAAAACAGAAATAGCTTTGTTCAATTTTTTGCCACCAAAACGAGCGATGAGAAAAGTGCTAAATTATCTTTTTTATTTTTAAGGAGGAAAACGCGGGATGGGGTTTTGGATTCTCGCAGCCATGAGCGATTTACAATGAAATTCGATATTTATTTACGAAAGGGAAAAATAAGAGCGGAATGGTTAAGCCATGCATATTACAATTGATGTCAAGGGATTCGGTCGTATTGCATTCTTTCAAATGGTTGATGGAAAAAATATAAAAGAAGTATTGTGATAACCAACATTTGGTACAAATAAATTGGTGTTTTTGTACGATTCTTAGAGATTTTTTAGTGCGGTATCACTATTATTATTTTTTTATGATTGTGTTTGTATTAATTTGAAACTTAAATTGAAATTCGGATAAAAAATTTGCATATCAAAAAAGGCGTAAAAGAGAAAACTGAAATTGTTAAGTTTAATACAGAAACATGACATCAGATAATCCATTATATTTATAGTGAAAAGCTAAGGACTTGAAATTCTAGTACAGGATTTTTAAGTTGACTCTTTTTCAGAGGTCCTACGATGTAAAGGCGATTTCGTTCACTAAACGAAAGCTTAGAATGAAACTCACACAATGAAGAAAGTTTCATTTAATAAAAATAGGAAAAGATAGTCGACAGATTTGATGTACTCGTATATCACAGTATTTGAAAAATTATGTCGTACTTCGTAAGCTAGAATTACGAGTATGTCGTACTTACTGGAGATCAAAAATAATAGATTAAATTTCTTCAAAAGTTTATGTCGACCTATTTCAAACTATTATACTTTCGTTGTAAACAGTACAACCTGACATGCTTGTTGCCATGTAGAAATCTCTCCCGACTAACCAGAAAGAAGTTAATAAGTTTTTTTAGTGAAAAACAAACTGGAATGCTTCTTAAAAATTCTGATTTCTAACAGAATTGAATCCATAACCCCCAAACAGGAAGACAGGTTTGGATCAAAGTAGACATATTTAATTTTATGTCAGATTAACAAAGATATTACATTTTTGGTATTATGATGCACTCTGAGATGGTTTGGGTATATGTAATAAATGAAGAACGGTTAAAAAAAAATATGCAAAGTAAATGTGAGTGGATCCTTTTTTAAAAAATCTGGATTTTATCAAGAATCGATCCCGTGACTCCCAGGTTGTAAGACAAGCATCTTATCTACTAGGCCGTGAAGGTTGTCAAAGTATAGTTGATCAAGTGAATGATATCGAAATAAGGAAATCTAAGAAATTAGAGAATCTGCGAGTTTTATGAGGTGTATGGATCTAGGAATAGGCGAAGTCTTCCTGTATGGATGTAGAAATAGGTAAAAGGCGTATCTTGACAGGAAAGTTAGGCACGCTTTCCTCTTTACTTGCTCCAACAGGTATAGGGCGTAATGGTTTTTATGTAGTATGAAGCACATTCAAACATACAAATAAACCGAATAGATGATATGGCGCTTTACACTGCAGATTCTTCATTTTTATTGTAACATGTGTGAATGAGTAAGTAACATTTATATAAATCATATTGAGTTTTATATAAATTTGAATTTGAATAAGGATTTGTGGCATTTTGGCGATTAAATTTAGAAGAAATGAAAGGAGTTTTATCTATATTTTTTTTCGAGAAAAGATTGTTATCATAGGATCCAAAAAAATGTCATGAAAATATAACAAAAGTTATTTATTCTACACATATTTGAAGTTTTTTCTTATAACTATATTATTCTATTTATTTATTAGAAAAATTCAAGCTACCACATCTGGCGGGTTTATTGCTCTAAACCAATTTCTTCCAATTAACTAGCTGTTGTTTCGTCATTATTATTGATACCATTGAACGTGGTTTGACGTAATATATGGAAACAATAATTAACTAAAATGAATATTCAATTTTGATTTGTGTCGATGATGTATTTCTTAGTGTAGTTTGAATTAACTTTTTCGTAGTATTTTTCCTATCAGAATATTTTTGCAAAATTCAAACTTCGACAACATTCGTTGACATACCATACATTTGATTAATTCATTATTTGATAAACCTAGCACTTTATTTCAACCACTCATAGTTGGTTTCATAAAATATGATTTATGTGGCATATTTAGTAAGACGTTTATCTTCTAATCCCTGTTAATAATTTTTATCCCGTTAATATATTTTTTTAAATGATCCCAGAATGGTTTTCATTTAAGCTCTCTTCATTGTTTTGTACTCGTATTACATCTTCGTTATATACAGTACAAACTGGTAGACTTATTACTATGTAACAATATCTTCAAACCAACCTGAAAGATGTTAAAGAGGCCTTGAGTTAAAACCAGGCTGGAATCCTTTTTTTTAAACCTGGGTGTCAACGGGAATCGAACCCGCCACCTCCGAGTCGGGAGCCAAGTGTTTTACCAACTAGGCCACGGAGGTCATCGTTAATACAATTTCGGTAATTTGAAAGAGATTGCTACTTTTGGATCAGATTTTGAAAGAAGGTAAAATGAAAAGTTTGAATAGTATAATACTGTGCATATGGAGATGCATTAAAACAATGGCGTGCCATTAAATACAATGGCGTGCCGACTTCAATAAAGGTAAAGGTAGGAAACCCATTTAGACAGTCGATCGGAGCGTGGTTGTTATTGCGACATGATTTTGAGTACTTGGGCTTTTAGGATGAATGACGAGTGGAAAAGATTTGTGTGAGCTCGTGAGTGTGGGTTTCTTCTTGTTGTTTTAATTTTGGTTGTTTTCGTATTTGTGTTTCTGTGTATTTTTTGTTTTAATTTTAATTTTTATTCTTATGATTGTGTGCGGTATATTGTGGGATGAATATTTTTGGTCTTTCTGGAGTGATGATGTGTGAGGAGTTGAATTTCGCAAGATGTTTCCAGTTGTAGTTGAGTGTCACTGTTTGTCAGGTTGATGAGAGCGTGCAACGGGGTTTTATTTTTGTGTAAACAATAATCGGAAAGAAGTATCGATTTATTTTTTCATGCTAAATACCCTCAGTGAGATACAGGCAAAAACCTAGTTTACTGGGGATACGACAAATGAAAGGCAACAAACCCAGATCCATTAGAATTGTATGTCCGAATCAAATGACCTGTTGTTTTTTCTCAAATTATGTATATTTCTTGTCATGTGTAATAATAAATAAATAAATAAATTAATTAATGGTGCAGGAGACGAAAGTTCTGTGGTTGGGTAGAAAATTATTGTGATTCGTTCTCTCTGCCTATCCCTTAAGGAACACGGTGTGATGGTATTTGTGAATGAAGAATAAAACTAAGTTTATGGTTAAGTATGGCGGATAATATTTTCCTATAAATGTAGAAAAAACAGTTTATGGATGTTGCCAGGTTAAGTTACTTCACAGTTCATAGTGTTCGCCTTTAAAGAAAATGAGAAATTAAAATCTAAAAAAAGTCTTGAACTATCTGAAGAACTTGATATATAATTTTGATATCGATGCGTTTCGAATATATTGCCACACTCTGTGTTCTCTCTCTTTACGCACGGAAAGATTTTTCTCGGGAATTTGTAGCGGCCGATCTGATCTTATGAATAATTTTGCCGTTACCGGTGATTGCGGATTACTTTTGATATTTCTCTCTCCTATTCCTATTTCCGATGTCCCGGAAATCTCACTTATAAGTAAATCCTATTTCTTTATTTTAACGAGGGTTCTTAGCGTTTATTTTATTTATTTCTCAGATTGTCAACAAATCTTATATTACGTAATTTCATATAATTTTTAAGCTATTTTACAAATATTTAAAAAAAAACGTGACTTAAATTTTGCAATAAATCGATCTGTAAAAATAGTGAATAGTTCTATGATTTAAACTTGTGTTTATTTTTCAAGAAATATACTTGAATATCGAAAATTTCAAAGACGTTTTATTGTTCGCTACGTTGAACTATTGAAAAAAACTATAATTCTCAGATTTGTTTCCTTTTTTTTTTATCTATATTTTAAAATTGAAATTGTATTCTTGTTGTTAGAAAATAAAAGTGGCATCCTTGTAAAATACTTGTCTTTCACCCGGAGGTATCGGATTCGATTTGCGATAAGTACACAAAAAGGGGCCCAATCTGACGAGAGTTTACTTGGTAAGAATAAAAACCCACGCTTGTGATGTGTGGTCGAGTTATCAATTTGTATGACGTCAAACGGCGAGTTTTGTGCATACGAGTACTGCAGTGGGTCCTAAGACCGAAAGTGCGTTTTTTTATTGTATTACACATTCGTTGTATGTAATGCAACCTAGTGAGTTCATTGGTATTTCTATCAACCAACCAGAAAAATGTGATGGAGTACAATGTTCTCTCACGGCCATGCTCTTTATCATTTGTACATCACCTATTCAGATATGTTGATAAGTATCATACGAATGAATGAAAAAGTAAATCGATACGTTGTATATATTTTGTTAAATAACACACACACATAGAATGTACAAATAATAATGGTGGGTGTGTTTTACCCCGGAAGACGACGCGTGTGTGCTGGAGGATTGCGGGGGGGGGGGGGTGTCGCACCCCGTCGTGATTAATGTGCCCGGCAATCAAATTGCCTAGAAAAACATCCCTGCGATGCATCTAACTGCGATACTGCCGAATATGTGAGAGTACCGCACATGTGACTGCCCTATATAGATTACTCGATATTGACGAGTACCATATCGGCGCCATTTTGGTACTTTTTGTTTTTGATATTAAAAGTGAAGTTTTGTACTTCACGGTTGAACTTCATCTTCAAAAATAAATCATGACTTACAAACCGATGCATTGTTTTCCCGGGCTTAAAACAGGTATAACATAATGTCGGTTGCTTTATTTTAGCAGAAGTGAAATTAAAAGTTTGTTTCTAAAAACACGATCTCTCAAATTCAAAATGGATCATTGTTATAGTGAAGTTCTTTAAATTGTTCCACCTCAAAGGAGCTCAACAAATATGAAAAATCTGAAAATAGGAAGGTTGTAGCTGTCATCATTGTTTTGTGTGTAGATATGTAAAGGTATATACTCGCATGCATATTTATTAGATATATTGTAAAAAAACTAAGAAAACTTGCACACTAAATAAACATTCTGGCCAAGAATAGCAATCAGACTTTTAATTTAACACGAATATGTTTTTATCATATCTGTACAACTGTTTAAACCATATGATACAATTATTAATGAATTGAATTTACTTGAGTCGTTGATATAATATAATATAATATTTTGAATAAATTGTGACATCAATTAACTTGTCATGTTTACCAAATTATGAAATATTTTAGAGTTATTTGAATAAAAAAAATAGATGTGATGATTGTACTCGATGCATAAAGTAATATATTTTTATTTACATGTGTGCTGTTATAATATATATAATGTTTCTGGTTATATTTCACCCCAATATATAAAATATCTTATTTTCTAGCTCTCAAGGGTTGAATCAGTTCATGCATATGAAATCAGAAGAATACGAGAGTAGATATGCATTTACTTCTTCCAACAAAAAGATGGAAATGTCGTTTTATTGAAAGAAAACTTTACTTTATGTATTCACTCATTATTAAAAAATATATAATAAATAATTTCTTCTAGATTTATTTAATGCGAGCTTCAGTTTTCATGAAAAGTTTAGTCCTTTTTCTAATAGATTTATTGTTTTTTAATAAAAAATTATAAGACATTTAGGTAGCAGTATCGATACCGGTCGGTACCCATTTTTTCAATAGGGTGTTATTCTGATGTTCACTTCAGAGTTCAAACATTTTTATTGTGAGGTGTAAAAGTTTACATTGATCACGAAACGTGTTTTGTGTGTTGTCATTTTTTGTCTATTGTCCAATTACAAAATGCTTTAAAAATGTTAGTTTTTAATATTTCAGACATCTTAACCTTCATATATATGTATCAAAAAATGAATTCATATAAAATTACTTATTTATAAATTTTAGTCGTCAATGTAAAAAAATATTAATACGTTTACGTAAAATCAAGTGGTTAGTTATAAATATCTTTATAGTATTCATTCTACGTATAAATTATTAGTTAAAATATTTTTTGCGTCCGTAAAACAATTCTAAAGTGAATTTTAATAAGCATTTTTAATGTAAAAACTCATTAATTATGTTAAGCATTATATCTGTTTCTCTTCGATCCATTAGTATGATACAAGCATTATCTATGTTTCTCTTCAATCCATTAGTATGATACAAGCATTATCTATGTTTCTCTTCGATCCATTAATATGATACAAACAGTGATAGAAATTTTTCGTGTGTGAAGTTTGTTCTAAATAGTTTCCGTAACCTATCTCACAAAGGTCATATAAAGTAAGGGAGTCTACAATATGGGAGCGGACATGGCAAATAAGACATGTGTTTATGTAGGCATAAATCATTATTCATTCAACAGTCGCACTGTCACACGCACGATGCACCAGCCCGGCCCCAAAGAGTTGCAAGGGGGTCGTGATAATTATTGCAACTTCGGAAATAGCACGAGTCTCCGACATCGCCTGTCCCAAGGCGAAATAGATTATATGCATTAAAACAAAGTTCGAAGATTAAATTCAATTTAACAGTAAAAGTAATAGATATCATAAAATTATTTATAAGAAAACATATAGTATGGTACAGAAAACTATTTTTTAAACAATTAAAAAAAAAAATTTTTTTATTAAAATATAGATTTGGACGAGCATGAGACAAAAATATTCAACTGTAATTTTACCTGTTCGGAGATATTTGTGGAAAATAAAATCAGACAGTTTTCATATTGCAAATAAACTATAAAATGTGTTTTATGTATTGGTATGTTTAAGTCTTTTTTTTTAGAAATGTACATCGATATTCGACCAACCAAATACACATCTGGGTGATCTTAAAATAAATTGAATCATTCCACACTATACGTATACATCTCTGACAGTTTTTTATTAATGATAATTTATATTATTAACCCTTAATATTTTCAAATAATCAATTGAATTTTTGTATTTTACTGTTTCTTAGTTTTTGCGCTAGACGTACTTCAATTTATGGTTGAATTTTAGGTCTAAATTATATTTTTGAGCAATTTTGGTACAACTGCATTTACTAGATTTATCCATGATGTAGTTGATGCTGGGGCATGTTCCTTAACGCAATCAATATGGTGCTTTGTGATGTATTATCCAGCTTTACCCCTATCTCCCCCGGGTTCACAAAGAATTTATTATTCTTCTCAAAGGGGAGACTGGCATTAGAGGCAATTACTACTTATTGTGTGAGTATACATGCTGGATTAATTATTTGTATCGGTTACAAATTCGTACACCGAAATAACAAAGGATCATGATGGATTATAATTTTTTCTTATATTTTTTAGTTTATATTATTATGAGTTTATACGAAAGATAAAAACTAAATTCATTTAAAAAAATGTTTAAAATATTCCAGTTATCTTTAATTAACAATATAAATATTTAATTACAAGAAAATGTAATATTTTTTTAATTAAAATACTCCCCGATGGTAGAACGATATTAAAAATGCAAAGTTCATTAACTTTCAAAGAAATGAAAAAGTTTAGTTTATGATAACTATCAATATTATATAAAACAGATATAAGCATACCTATTAAGAAAACCAAATTAAAATCCAATGAAAATTTTGTATCCTTTATTTACATACTCAGCGACAGCTGTTTCACCATAATTTAAGATTTTAAATGTAACAGTATACTCGTATTATATTATCATTCCAAATATTATTTGGATATACGAGTAACATATGTTATATAACCACGTAGCTAAGCTTCACCTACAGTTTGACAAGGCCATTCTATGAATGAAAAATCGACAAAATTCATATATTAGACTTGTCGGTTTTCGTTGCAGAAAAGGAGCTTAACGAGTAAAATATAATTATATAACAAAGAGTAAGCAAAGATTATCAGAGGGAAAAAGGAATCTACAGCATCAATCGTTTGCTTTGCGGCAAATACCATTGGATGGAAAAAATGGACGTAAGCTTACCGACGAATTCATTTCAAATCCCCTGAAAATTGCCTGATGAAATAGCCGATATGACTTAAATAGGCCATTTCATGCATTTGACACGTACGGATAAAGTGGCTGCTTGCCCCTAGACGTGGGAGGGCAGAAATAAAAAGAGAACACAGCCACGCGTAAAAGTCAGCTAGGCATTCTCTAATAGCAATCGGCAGCTAATATACGAGGACGAAATTAATCTCACCACCTACCTTCTACGCTATTATGTTCTCCTGATACACGAAGCTATTCCATATGTATAATTTTAAAAGTTAAACTCAATTGACCTTATTAATTACGTTAATGTCTTGTTATAAAATAGTGAGTCGAGTTATTAAGGAAATAAATGTTTGATAAACGCATGTAGTACATTTATAAATATGGAAGTATAATATAATTCAATACGATAGAATAACGAAGAGTGAGAAATAACATTTAAAATAAGTAAAAAAAACTTTTTATTTGGTTCATAAGATTAATAAAATATTTTAGAAGTTAGATAAACTGTATGAAAAGGTGTGGATGAAACACGTGTGTTGCGATAAACAAAGTCGAGAACTTCTCAACCTACTTTGATAGGCAAGGTGGTATGGTATGTATATGATAACATGTTAAACATTTGTGATGTTTTCGTCTAAAGTTTTCAAGTTTTTAATTTTTTTAATTATACATAAAATTGATTAGTGAATATTTTTGAATATATGTTCAAAACTTTCTAGTAAAAACTTACAAATACCTAATATAATAACGCTTTAGTCACTTGTAGAACGATTTTCGAATTTAAGGTGGACATCATCTAATTATCACTACAACCCATACATCAAGTAACATGAAACCATCAGCAGAAACTCGAATGAGGGACATCCGAATGGAGAGCAATTATGCTAGCAATTAGAACATATTTTAATACATGTTAAATATATTCCAAAGATCTTTTTATTAAAAGAATTTCAAAACTTAGTAAGGTGAGTAGAATAATAAAAACCATGAGGCAAAATGACATCTATTGTAGCAGTACGGACCTTGTAATTATGAAAAAAGATCTTGAAATACTGTTGTTTGCGAATATTACTTAGCCTGCCCTTCGGTTCTGGCGGCGTAAGGTAATTGCGTGAATACTAGAAAACAAACCGTTACTCGTCGAGAAGCCGAGGCCATAAGTTGTGATTTTGTTTAATTAAGGGTTAATTCGCTCGGCCTGATCGTTCCAGGCCGTCCACCCTCAAGGCGGATTGCTAAGGCCAGGTCCCGACCGCTGCAAACGAATCGGAAAATTGTTCAAAATACGAAGACACCATGGATAAAGTACCTGAGTAAATTCAACAAAGAATTTTTGTTTTCCACTTACAAAATAGGACAATTTCATTGATGGCCCAATAACTTAAAAGGGTCGCCAGACGTTTTAAGACGCGAGTACTCAGGAAATATTTGCAGTAAAATACACCAGCTTAAGCATTATGCTCGCCTGGTAATAATAACTTTTTCAGACTTAGGATGCCGAGGGATTACGTTTTTTACGGTTGGTATTATGGAAATTAAGACGCTAAGGAGGTACCACTTTAAGTGTTTTGTAATGTCACGTTTTAATAAATGTTTCCTTAATTAATTATTTGGTTAATTAATATAGTGAAAGGCCAAATGGTGATTAGAGTGTTTTAATATTGCAAAATGCTTTCAAAGGGTACACGAGGCGTTAAATTAAGAAATAAATTTTAATTCACAGCCGTTTAACACTTGAAGAATAACCATCGCTTTGGGATGAAAACAATTTTTAAGTTCAGAAAAATGTCCGCCTTTTAATTTTTATATAATTGTAAATATAAGCAAGCCTCTCTTAATTTTTTTCAAATATATTTGAATTTAATTATCATAAAACAAAATGACAACATTTTAAACGTGTTCCGTTAAATTGTCAAGGATTATCTATTTTATTTGGTTTCAATTAGGCTAATATTGTTTCCAAGTTTAGAAAGGATTATAAAACATAATACTTTTTATATCAACATAAATATAAAATAATAACCGTCATTCTTTATCGTTATAAATGTTATTAATCATTTTAAGTATTTTAAGATATAGCAAAAATATCTACTTAAATATAAATAATAAAACTAATAATCTTAATTTTATCGTGTCCTATCCAGTAAATTATTTTCGCCCTGGATTTAGTCTCCTGGACAGCGTGGACAGCGCTGAGTGTTCCAGAGAATCAAGTCCGCTTCGATTTAAGACACTGGGGTTCTCGGGTACTGTATCAAGTGTCGTATGGACTATTTCTCGAAGATGCATTTTGACATGTGATCTTGATTTCTCCCTACTCCTGTTCGGAGCTTGTTAAGTGATTTCCAGGTGCTCGTACTTCAGGGCAGTTCAGACCCAGGTGTCATTGTTTCCTCCATATTTAAATATTTTCTGTACTTTTGAAGAAAATAATTCATGTTTAATCACACAGATGTACTATTTGATAAAACAAATACAATTTTCATCAAATGCACAAAAATATTATTTAAAAATACAACAATTATTTTATCTGTACCATGTATTAACGTATATGTGAAAAAAGGATCAAAACGCATTTTTCGGTTTATTTGAAACATCGAAAAACTATAAATCAATTTACATTTTATGAATAAAAATACCAAGTCTGTAAATAGGACTGTCAGGGTTAAATTGTGCCCCAAAAATCATTCCTTGTTCGTACAAAGCAGTTTGATGTTTTCTTAATGATTTCAGAACAGGTTAAAAGTGGGTTGGGTTCTTTTTATATATAATTATCCATTTAGTAGCAAAACCATAAAAATAGCTTCGATGTTTTATTGAACATGTAACTAAAAACATATAAAACCATTTTCAATGTATTTATTTATCTTTAAATAACCCGATAATATTTTTTTAAATATGGCAGCAAAAGTTGATTTTGTTTGTTAATAATGAGCGACAAAAGTCTTAACCCATCAAAGGGCGTAGGTACCTTGATGTCGTCACAAAAAGGAAAAAGTAAAAGATAATACGATTGTGGCGTAGTCTTAGCACGTAGCGCAGGGGCGGACTGGCGCGGGCTGGCTCGGGACGGTATCCCATTGGAAATCTGGGGAAATTGGGCGGCCTTCCTGCGGGACCCTATTCATGTATATCAAAACGGCCTCGAAACCAACACGTTATATATATATTTGGATTACTATAGGAAGATTGTGAAACTTATGGGTAGGAATATTAAATTATAAAATTAATTTACTAAAATTATTGTAATTCTACAGAGACCAGTCATTTTTTACTTCCAATTAGAATCATATGTATTTACAATATATAACATATAGCAAAAAAATATATATTAGTAAATATATTAAGGTAATAAATAATTATTCTGAACATAAATATTTGCTTATCTATTGTTTTAAATACATTATATGGGTTCAAAATTTGTTCCGAACTTTTATTTAAAAAACACAATATCATTGAAATATACATATCCTATGTCTTGAACACGTAGAACGAATGAGAAGAAAAATACAATTATGCAATGAAAATTTGGGAAGAAGGTGTGATAGAGATATATCAAGGAAAGTATGGTTGGAACAAGCGAGGGATATCTTTACAGAAGGAAATGTAAAAAAAATTGAGAATCCGCAGGAGCTGTTTGAGAAGATATTGAGGAAGCGAAAGATGTGTGTCGTGATGGAATAGTATGGTAGTCCATCCTTTCTGCCTACGCCAGTAGAGAAATGGTTGAAAAGTATGTATGTTCTTTTTTAGCCGCTGTTTTTTCAAACCGAGTAATAAATAATGCGACAAATAAAATTTCATTAAACGATAATAAATCAGAAATACTAATACACAGTTTATTAACTTTATAGTACGAACTGCTTTATTTGGAATCTCCTTATTCGTATGTGCCACTTTGACCTGTCCTGCGCTGTAGTCCAACAAATCCTGCGGATTCAGGCCTTGATGGACCAGCCACATTGGTTGTGATAGTTTTACTCTTTTCCTGCTTGTTTCTATATTCAATGCCCATCTTCCCTTTTCATTGTGTGTTCGTATCAAATTATTAAATTAACAAAAATAAATTACATTCTAAAGCAGAAAATAAAAAATATATATTTTTAAGTAAAAGGTACATATTTTTTCAATTATATTTTTTTTCTTAAAGTTCACCCACGAACGCAACATAAAGCACACCAAATACAATATATTCCGGGTACGGCCAGTGCCGTATCGTACCCACCCCCGCCCCGCGCGCTGCTTTGGAGCACTTTCCATGCGGCGCGCATTGCCTCCTAAATAACCAGCGCCATCATACACGGGCCGAATCAAATATCACGTGCGGGGTGGGGGCGGGAGGCACCTTGGGCCCTCGGGGGCAGGTCCGCTCCTGGTGGTAAGGTTATATCAAATATTGCCTGTAATATAAGAAACTATTTCCTCAAAGATAAGATTACACATTTCTTAAGAAACATTTAATGTAAATTGTTATTATGACATCATGCCCCTCTTTAGGTAGGCAAATCGAAATAATCTCCATTTCATTTCATCCTGGTACAGTTATATTGCTATGTGCATAAACTTCGCCGTACATACTATACTCTCACATTATAATGGCTAACAATTCTGAAGAATTTGATTGATTTGGTCGTGTATTTTCATAAAATGATTATGTGATTCTTTACTAATCAAATGAGGCTAGTCCTTTCAAATTATAAGATAAAATGCTAAAAGTTAAGAGAACTTGTCAAGTTGAGAGATCAATATTTGAGTCTCTCTTTGACTAAAATTTTATCAAAAGAGACCATTTGAATCAACATTGGCGTAAGATTATTGAAATGGGAGCAAGAGCATCTTAAAGCCATCTTTGATTTGTCAAGGCTATATGCTTACTGAAATGCAACAGCTTATATACTATAAACTAATACACGCACATCTAACACCCAGAAGAGGGCTGGCAAGCACACTCGTTGACGATGAATAACTTATTTTACTGCATCTTTAAGTAATATTATAAGAACATTATACCCAGATGAATAGAAAAATATGTTAGTAAAGTAATGACGAAATGGAAAATTTAACCGTTTTTTAATTTAAATTTGGTGTTTAAAAATGCCTGTGATGTTTCAATTTTAGTTGAGTATTATTAAATAAATCACTAGAATATACTATAGAACAATGTTCAATAACAGTTTTCAACATAAGTTTTATTTGCTACGTTGTTTTTCTTAGACACCTTTGAGAGTCTCGTAAGAGGTCTTTGGTCACAATTAAAGACGGCCCTGTTCGAGCCCTGGGCCCCCCTGGTCAGTTTATGAGATTGAAATATGATTTGTGCCCGTGGCGCGTGCCCCGGCCCGCGTGTCCCGGGCCCCTTGGATGATATTTATTTCGGCCCTGTCCCACCGGCCTGCGGTCAACTATTAGCGGTTTTGCACAAATACGATTTTATTGTTGCGATTTAAGCATTACACAATAATTGCTTCCGAAAGGACTTTCTTCGAGAGACCAAATGAGAAGTATTTATCTAAATTCTCAATAATAAGTACATAATATATCACAACAGTTCGCTTTTAGAACATGGAAGATGGAAATCACTTGATAGAGTTTGCAACAAGGAAATAATACTAAAGTGTCAGGCCGAGGACATTGTGAAATAGTCGGTTCAGGAATTTATTTCAAAATATCATTCAGTTGATTCAACTATGTATTTCTATAATATCTTTGGCCTTCCTCTATCATCCCTTTCACTCACTTATGACGTGTATATTTGTTAGTTTTTTTTCCATTCATTCTGTCTACATACCCAAACCATCTCAGTGTGCTCTTCTTAGTCTAATTCAATGCCATAAGATCATATTCACCCCTAATCACTTAATGTATTCGTCTCGTATCATGTCCCCTCATGTATTGTTCTTTGTGCACGCATTTTTATAGCATTTATTCTTCTCCTTTCAGTCTTTTTCCACATCCAAGTTTCACTACCATTTATAAAAAAACGGTAACAAAATACTACTGTGAACTATCATCTTAGTAGATTTTAATGCTAGTCGGTTCGCGTATATGTAAATGTTTCATAGATTTTGTTTATTGCTGTTTATTTTGTAAGTCTATCTTCATCCTATCGTTCATTTGTGTAGATATGAATTAAGATTCAATAATGCGCCTAAAAGTGTATGTATACAAACAAAATTTCAAAATAATAAGAAATGGAAAAAATATCGATTTAATAAAATATATGTCACGAGGAGTTAACCGATTTTGATTTGCAGCAACTTAAATAGTCATTGAAAGTGTGGTGTTTGAATTTTTCTTCATATTGGTTAAAATTATTTGAAAATGAAATTTTCTTTTTATAGATACATTCTGCAAAAGTATTTTTGTCCTATATAAGAAGAGTCGCATATATAGAGGAAGTTCGTGTATTTATTACGTAGATGTCGCATTTGGTATTCAGTCCGGGCGGCCGAACGCTCATTGCCCCCGCCCTCGCCCCCGTCCCGCCTCCTCACCGCCCGCCCACCGAACGACGAGCCAGCGAATGCCGAGGGACAAATGCCGCCATTGGTGGGAATATCATTTGGATATTTGGGATACTGCCGAAGATGGAAAAATCCCAACCTGTATGGTACCTACCTTGGATAAACCTACTTGCCTACCCTGGATAAACCTCAAGACGGAGATTTTATTGAATTTTTGATTTTTTGATTAAACCGAGGTAGAACATAAATTTTGTGGGTCAAAATAACTAAAATATTATTTGGGGTTCGGCCAATATCGTTAATTTATCTTATCTGGATTATTCCTTTTATCAAAATATCATGTTTATTTTAAATGTCTACGATCACTTGTATTCCTTCAGAAAGTAACCGTTTGACATATCCACATTGGTGATTTGGAGACATTGGATAGCTTGATTGGGAAAAAACATTGTTTTCGGGTTCAGAACCACTGGATTGGGCATGGAACTCGCGGTTCGTCATCGCACATTTTGGCAATACTAACTCACATGTGAATAGGCACCAGACGAACTCTTATATCAGACTTGAACCGTTTCTTATTTTTTCCGACACCACTGGGAATCGGACTTAAAATCCCCGAGTGGAAGTCAATCATGTTACCAGCTAGGCCATAGAGATCATCATGAAGATTAGTGGAATTGTTTATTGTAGTACATTTTTGTTATACATAAACGAACCTTTTGGGTTCATTGCCAAATGGTAATCTTTTCCAACCAACCAAAAAGAAGTTACAGAAGCCGCAAGTGAAAAGCAGACTGAAACTTTTTTGGTAAAAAAATCGGTACCAACAGGAATTGAAGCCGAAGCCCTGGATTTTAAGACAGGCATTTAACCAATAAGGACACAAAGGTTGTCATTATACTAAAAAATATGTTGAGAACTTAGGACGAAAAACTATTAAAATAATTACCAAAATCGATTAACATAAAATTTCTTCTCTTGGGAGTTAATGACGAAATTCTATGAAAATATAATTGCTTCTCTTCAGAACTAATGACGAAATTCTATGAAAATAAAGTTACTTCTGTTCAAAACTGATGACTAATTCTATTAAATTAAAATGTTGACATAAATTAACATATTGATTGATATCATTAAAATCGATCTCTGTAATTTATGACTATGTATGTGTTGAAGTGTCATAAATATTTTTGTTGGAAGTACTAAAAGTTATTTTCATATTTGGCCTCTCTGTACAGGCAGGTACACGAAATTTATTTCCTTTTGTTTGAAATTATACACACAATATTTTGGGTTTTAAGGTTCTAACCCATTCAATTTTGATATAATGTAGCATTAATTTCGTACACTGAGGATATAATGAAAGGTGAAGTAAATACAAGAAGTATGTTTGAGAAGAAATAGATCTTGTGTGACGAGATATATGGTAGTGGACAAAGCAAAAATTGGGTACATACTTGGATAGAAAGTGAAAATATGTCTTTTCTGAATACCCCGAAAGGGACATTGCGTGATATCAACAACGTAATGTCCTTTTTAATAGCCTACTAACGATTTGATATATTAGCTTTATTTTCATAGAAGAAAAAAATTAAATCCTGGTAAATTTACATAGATGTTCAGTATACAAAGATCTTTCATACAATTAAGAGGTAAGTTATGTTTATATTATATGAATTGAAATAATAAATGAGTTCATTGGAATTATGGAAAGGTATCTGTTTCCCTATATTTGACATTTTAATGCTATGTGCGATGTAAATCATGTGTTAGCATTAATTAATAGTAACTAGACAATTTTTAAGCTATAAAATGCAAATAACTAAGATTGGTCTAGGCCCTGAAAAGCTAAGATTGGTCTAGGCCCTGAAAAGTTTAATTTTATAGTTTGAGTTTTTAAACTTTTTCGTGACCTACCTGCAAACAAATAGCATATTTCACTAAACAAATAATAAATATTCTTTTAATTTAACAACACATTTTTTTTACAAACCGAGGAAAAGTGTAATACTTGTGAGTACATACAGTACAGTGGTATTTACAATATTAACAGTAAAATTAAATAATACAGTTTGACCCGACTTTGATAATGAACGATAAGATTAGTCGAGTAAGGGTGAGGGAGGGTTAATTCGGCAAGGGTGAGACAGTATTACAACGCTCGGCGCTGTGGGTAGGGGTAAGACGCGCCCAGCGGTGTACAGGGCACGCTGGCTGGTGTCAGTTGGCAGTTATGGCCGGGGCTGCCAGCGCCGGCCTCGGGGTCAAATGTACAGGGTCAACTTCTAGTGACATGAAGTCACTGGTAACGGCATTACAGCCCGCCTCGTGTTGTTATCGCTATAGTGGTTAGATGACAAATCCGCTAGCTGCAAATTTCAACTTTTTCTTTCTGGTGACTGCCGTGAGAAACATAAATATTTACGCATTTCGTTTTTTTTTCATCTTCAATACATACTTTGAAATTTACATCTAGTATAGGTAGTATAAGTAGATAATAATTCTAAACCCCTCCATTTTGTTGATTTAGAGAACTGCTTTACTAGGCAAGCCTTGAGAAGCTTCGTTCCGTAATAACAAATTTAATATGTGAGTTCTAAATTCTAAAACACGCAGCTGAAACATTCTCACTCTGCACATCCTTATATCAACTTTAATCCCAAGCTATTAGATACATACACACACTCACATATATATATATATATATATATATATATATATATATATATATATATATATATATATATATATATATATATATATATATATATATATATATATCACACTACTAAGCGAAACAAGAGAAGAACTGGAGAAAATGATTCAAGAGCTTAACTTAGCCAGCAATCGAGTGGGCTTAAAAATGAACCTCGCTAAAACCAAAGTAATGTTCAACCAATATACACGTGCATCAACGAGACAAATTAAGATTGGCGGCATAGCCTTAGAAGAAGTCCCCCACTATATATATTTAGGACAACAAATATCAGCAGACGGGAATATGATCAATGAAATTAACAGAAGAATAAAAATGGGCTGGAGCGCATTTGGAAGGAATAGTAGAGTTTTCAGGGAAAATCTCCCGTTATGTCTAAAAAGCAAAGTCTTCGATCAATGCATCCTCCCGGTACTCACATACGGCTGTGAAACGTGGACCCTTAACTCAAAAATAATACAGCGCCTCGCCACTACACAAAGAAGCATGGAAAGAAGTATGCTGGGGATAACAAAAAGAGATAGAAAGACAATTACGTGGATAAGAAGCCAAACGAAGGTCACAGAGATAATGGAAAGAATACTCAAAAGTCAATGGGAATGGGCAGGACACGTGGTGAGAAGGGAAGACAATAGATGGACTAAAAAGAGCACAGATTGGATACCACGAGAAACAATCAGACCGAGGAGAAGACCTCAAAACAGATGGGACAGACCCTTCGTAAAATTCGCAGGCATGACCTGGCAAAGAGAGGCGAGAGACCGCAAGATATGGAAATCTTTGAAAAGCGCCTTTACCCAGCAGCGATCAAACCAAGACACAGAAGAACAATAAAGATTTAAACCAAACAAAACGACCAACAAGTAAATCTAAACCTGAACCCGACATATTCACAAAATTTTATGCTAATTCATTCGAAAATAAATTACTACTTTAAAATAATATCTATGCTCTCAACTACTGAGGCTACTAATGCATGTACTAATAATTCTTTCTTTCCAGCATTTTAATACCACACCAAGTGTACCAATATGGTTAAAATCGAAGCATTTCATGCTGAGACAAAATCACTAGGTGTCCTCCAAAGCTGTACGGCAGACAGAAAACGGAGGTAGCCACTACCCTAATATGACAAAACCTGGCGGGTTTCACTAAGACAACTGGTGAACAGATGTGAAGCCCAAAATTTAAGTCATAGGGGTGCCCTCACTCAGCAATGAGTAGAAAAAGGGCAGATAAAGATAAAGATATATATATATATATATATATATATATATATATATATATATATATATATATATATATATATATATATATATATATATATATATATATATATATATATATATATATATATATATATATATATATATATATATATATATATATATATATATATATATATATATATATATATATATATATATATATATATATATATATATATATATATATATATATATATATATATATATATATATATATATATATATATATATATATATATATATATATATATATATATATATATATATATATATATATATATATATATATATATATATATATATATATATATATATATATAAATATATATATATACACACGCACGCACGCGCACGCAGACACACACACACACACATATACGCACACACATACGCACGCGCACACACGCACGCACGCACACACACACACACACACACACACGATTTCAAACACATCATAATGTCATCAACCTCATCAAAATTAAATCCCACAACTCATCATCACACACTACATTCGTATCAATCATTCACTCACATTCGTGTACCCTATGCAACATAATAATATATGCTCGCAATAAGAGGAATATTTAGTTGAACTAATTGGTGAAGCTGGTAAAAAAGATTAATAAGATAATTACATAACTATGACATGTCAGCGTCGGTATTTAATGGTTTAGTTATTTAAATATATAAATAAAATAAGTTAATACTGATACTAAACCAAAATTTTATTCTTATTTCACAAAATATTCTGAGATTGATTTTTTTCAATTAAAATTTATGATAAACTAAAGGAAATTGATCAAGATTTGGAAAATCGTATTAAAATATGGACCAGTATTACAGATAAGGTAAAAACTGTTTCTTATTTAGAATAATTTTTCAATTTGCTTAGATCCAGTAGAAGCTAGAATTTTTTCCCCTTGTTATACTTCCTTTATTTTGTTACGTGTAATCCACTGGTTCCAAAATTTACATTACCCACAATAATATATATATATATGTAACTTAGAAAATATAAAATATTCAAAAGTATTCAATGCAACAAAGTCACGTTAAATTTTTCTTTTTTTTTTTAAATATCGATGTAGTAGTTTTTGAAACTATCCCCACTGATGGTGTTAATGCCAATAGCTGAAGTCAATTTGTATGGTGAGATGGCGACAGCTTGCGCTGTAACTAGGGCGCTCCGCGCTGTACACTATCCACAACTCGAGATATTAACACCGTGGCCCCTGACGACCTCCCAGCACCGCCTTATGGTGTGAATAACTGCGTGAAGACATTACAAGGGTCACAATATTTACTCGAAAATATTTGTAACTTTCCACTCAAACAAATCTCTTAAAATTTATAAAAAACTGCTTCTATATTTTGCAACAGACACTTTGAAACGTCAATCAGGGTAGTAATCTACTGGTTATCATATTAATGTGGATCAAAAACTCTTTAATATTTACATTACCTTCTATTTTCATGCAGTTTCAAGTGGTTTCTACATAACATACATGTGTGATGTCGAAATTTAAGGTAACAAAAAAAACAAATAGTTAAACTCCCTGCCTTAAGATGGGAATGGGAAAGCAAGGCAGGCTAGTGTTACAGAGATCCAGAAACATTAAAGAGCGTGCCTAGAAGACAACATTGTCTTCGTTCCCAATAATCGAGCTTTAGGATTAAGAACCACTGTATTAGGCACGAATTTTGCAGTTCATCTTTGCACATGTTGGCAATACTTTGAGTAATATTATCAGATGAGGTTCATAAGACTGGGTACCATTTTTTGGCTGCCATCGTCAATCAAATCCGAAACCGATGGGTGGAAGAACAGTTTAACCAACCAAGTCACGGAAATTGCCACCGTTAAAATAATCAATGTATCATACTCAAAGAGTATAAAACAGAACATAGCCACGATCATACTGCCAGCATCTTTCCATGATAATAATGATGATGAAATGTGTGGCGCTGTATTGGGATAAATATCATTAAAAAATATTACTTATATACTATTATGAGTGTGGTTGGCCCTATTGCGCGGAATATATTATATAATAATATATTCTTTGAAGAGTGGGAGGGCTAAGAAAATTTAATTCTCCAAGAGACTTATTAAAATTATAAATTATGAAATATTGTATATTACTATGACTCTTAAATGCACCCATGTAGTATCTAAGTACTGTCCCAACTCGGAGATTGCGGGTTCGATTCCCGTTAGTACCGATTTTTTAAAAAGGGTATTTGCATGGTTCAAACAATATTAAATAAAAATCCATTTTTAAGATATCATTGACGTAATTTTGGTTGGTTGCAAAATATTGCTACATGGTAATAAGCCCTTGGCGTTATATTGAATACAACGGAGGCATAATATAAAACCCAAGAAACACAAATACAAATAAATACATAAATATATTATAGTTTTATTGATAGCAACATTATATATAAAAACATTCAGAAATGGCATATGTGTATATATCTCAAAATAAACAGCTGAAAATACATTTAAGAGAGAGAAGCTATCAAAATGTGGGCTCATCTCATAACATCCCCCCGACCGACATACACCCTACCAATATAAGACGAGCACGGCCGCGAGACGATCGGATGTTTTTCAACCTACAATCTGTAACAAAGCAATGAAAACCTCCTTTTCACGAGTTTACTACAGTTAAATTTACTTGGAGGTTTTTAAAAATTGGTTACGTGATAAGGAAAATCCAAATTTAAAATTAAAAGTAAAATACATTTAAAAATTGGTTCATGATCAAATCGTTCAATTTCATCGGGTTTTACTTTCCCCAGTTAATTTATGCGAACGCAATTTATATCAGCAAGTATCACAACATTCGTTTAAATTTAAACTTATGTGTGTATGTATTATACAAAAATATTATTGATAAATGTTTGGTAGACTAAGTGGTGCTCAATCTCTCATCGGAGGAGAATGGTACAAGTTTACACAACCAGCCAGCCTGCCAGCCTGCGCTCGCTCTCGGCGGCCAGATATTTATAATTAGGCGAGATATATTCGCGTGGATTATAATGTAAACAAGAACTTATAATTAAACAATGGCTAACGTCTGTGCAGATGTCGGAGGAAAAGGGGAAATGGGGAAAAGTGTTGCGAAAATTAAATTAAAAGATTTATTTTAAATAAGTAAAGTGCTGGCTAATTTTCTTGGTATATATTCAGTTCGATCCCACCACCACTCGTGCTGTTATGGGAACAAAACAAGTCCCCATTCAGCACAATATACACTAGAAGATCGAAATCTTTTTTATATTTTATATGAGCGCGGTGTCACGTAGTGACGAAAAAGGGAACTGCCCAAAGAGACATTTCTGGTGGCGACACACTTGAGTGGGAAAATAATAGTAGTAACAACAGACTTAAGGTCCGACATCATCGGAGAAGGAAAACGACTCACAGCGCAGTAATTTTTTTCTTATAAAGTGGCTTAAGGCCTGGATTTTAAACAGTTCAGCAAGTTGCCTGTACTTACACAGAAAATTTAAAATGCAGCAAAACTATCCTTTGACGTCACTAGATCGGAGTAGTAAATCGGTCCGAAGATGAACTGATGTAAGGCTAGGCTAAGTGGAGTTCCTTTCGGAAATAACTGACTCGATTTTCATCGCAGTACCACGGAATGTGCTCTGCTGATTGATCCAGGTGGCCGCAAAAATTGCAACAGGGCGAAAGGACAATACTGAAGCTAAAAAGTTTGCCATCAAAGCTCCCATGGCCAGAGAGAAATAGGGTATTCCATAGTTTGGGTAAACCCACGACGAGCCGAGGTGCGCCCTGATGCAAGGAAATAATTTTATTGTCTGTCTTCCCACGGACTTCATTTAAGCTTTGTATCATATTACATGAATCGCCTGTAGTGATTAATACAAAGTGAAGATTTTTCAATATTCGTACTGGTAAGTCTTTCAAATATAGGGCTCTTTCTGCCGTTGATCGAGACAAAGAACATTGTTGCATCAATATAATGAAAATATTTGGTTCAAAAGTAATCAATTTATGACGAATTTGTAAAAAAATAGATTTGTTACAAGTATTTACAAATAAGGGAAGTAATACAAAACTGTCAAAAATATAAAATGCTTTAACAAACATTGGACATTCATATTATGTAAACCATTTGTTTCGTCAAGACTAGACCTCCGTGACTTTGATAAGATGCATGGTTCAACTCCCGTTGGTACCCAGAATTAAAAAATGGTCCTAATCTAATTTTTACTTTACGCCTGTTTAATTAGTTCCATTCTGGTTGGTTGCAATGCTTGAAATAACAATGTACATAAGAAAAAAACATGTATTGAATTATTTATTTTCTCGATCTTTTTGATACGACTTTGGAATGATAGTTTTACCCTAAAATGAAAAAGTTTATAAATAAATATTAACATTTTAATATACTTATTTGGATCGGAGTCTATGAAGAAAACTGGAATACCAGTCTTTTTTTAAAATCTATTTAGAAACTGAAAGAAACTCTTCCAAATTAAGAATCAAGATATTTTGAAAGAAATTACAGAAATGCCTATAATAAGAGCAAAGACAGAATGGCAAAAAAATTAATGACAGTCGAAATACAAGGAAGTTTAAATTAAGAAAGCCATTAAGAGACCGAATTCAATCTGATTATTTTTTTACATAATATTATCTAAACGATTATTCGGCAAACAGAACGGGAAGAAGGGTGTTCGGAGATTGTCATGTTAAATCGGGCGGCCATGGACTATTGGGGGTTGCGAGCGGCCTATACTATGGGGAGAGAAATGTGGGGATTCCCCTCACCATAGCTCCCGGGAACCAAACCAGAGACCATTTATCAAATTAATGATTCTGGGATTCAAATTTTAAACTACGCACCGCACCGAGGAATCTGTTTTGCTCTATGGGCACGAACTAGCTTCGGCTGAGCACGCAGACCCGTTTGGCAAAACATTGTATGTCTGTAAACAACGAGAGAAGATAATGCGAATTTAAATATTTAAATTACAATCTGGGATACGTTGTTACACTACAGACAGATACGAAATAAGTGTTGGATCATCTTAACTCTAAATTTACTTTATTTTTGTGGGAAAAGTAAAACATATATTTCCACGAAAAAAGTCAATATAGTTTTTGTTATTTTATGACGATTAAAAAACAAATAACAGATAAAATTGAAGATTAATTGTTTTTCTTAGAAGATGAGTCGAGTCTTGAGTTTAACAATTTATTCCATCTTCAGAATGATACAAAAAATAACTCGAGCAATTTAGATAAACAATGGCCGAAAATTGTGTTTAGCTTATACGTGTATATATTCAGCACCTTTGAAATTAAGTAAGCAACCTTACTTTCGTACCGATAATATCTATACAAGAAAAACGAAACTACTTTACGGACAATTCAATATAAATTTACATAGAATACATTTTTCAAATCTGAATCAACAGTTAAAGAAAGAAATAAATAAAAAACAATATTGATAAATAACCGTAGCATGTAACGATTTATAAAAAATTGAAACACGATTTTTAAAACCTAACAAAAATAACATTTTCTACGACTCAATTAAAACCTCCAAAATCAGGCAGGCGTGTTACAGAGTAAATTAATTTCGAGATAGGTGGGTTTTGCTGTGGAAGAAAAAACTACTAATCATAATTTTTATCATTATATTGGCCATTAAATCTAGCGTTTACATTTATATTTATATAGCACGCAGATTAACGATAAAAATAATAATATAATACAATGTGAAAATTAGATCTAGTTTTGTGGACCTGTAAAATCTATAGAGCTTAATTAAGTTTTGAATCAGACTTTCTCATTTTTTTATGCATGGTGAAAATCGAATAAAGATATTTTTTTGATTTTTTTTTATTTCATCTAAGATTTAGAGCATTCATTAAATAGATTAAAATAACGGTTTTATAAGCTTTCAACGAATTTCAAAATATTATTTTCAATGTTAAATATATGTATATATATTTAATATTTAGCTCTTTTCAAGAAGTTTATGGAAAATTTGTTTAAAATTTAGACCAGTGAATTTTAAATTGTTTCCTTTACCAAAACCGCTGATCAGAAAGTAATTTTTACCCAGCGTAGGTAAAACACTAACTGCAAAGAAAACCATATATGACAAGTGAATAGATATGTAAAAAATAGGAAGCAAGCAATATGTTTGATGCAATATATTTATTTTAAACATTTTAGCAGTTCTAAAAAAACATTTAAAAAAATAATAACATTTTTTGTTTTGTTTCATCAAATTATCTAATAGAAAATCACTTTTACCAAATTTCTGGGCAATTATATATATAGGCTTAGGAATCACTGATTTAGATTATTAATATATGCCATTCCATAATTTTTGTTTTGGGGTTTGCAGGGAGATAAAACCTTCACACCTTTCTATTCTTGCACACAGTTTTACCTCGTCCACATCCATATATTCCTTCTATCTAGAGATTCTTCTTCAAAGCAATTTATAATATGGAATTTCATGAAGTTAAAGCCAAAGCCTTTGATAAATCAAACAACACAATTTAAAGGTAAGCTCAAAATATTTTTTCATAAAAATGTTTTTTGGCTCAATATTTTTTAAGAGAAATCGTCTAGTAATATTAAGTATTAGTAAAAACTTAAAATACTATTATAAATTATTTACATTGTAATTTGTTTTTATCAAACTAAACCTCCACAATGTTAATGCCTTAACTATTAATAATATATTATTTACATTAATTAATATATACATTTTCCGAACCTGACAGATGTATTTGCATGTACTCGTACATTCAGTGTTAAATAAATAAATATTATTTCAAAGAAATAACATACTTAGGTATTGATTTGATAAAATTTTAACATAATAAACTTTAACATTTTTAAGAATCTACTAATCTTTTAACTTATAAGTTTTTGCTCTCTTCGGCGTTCTTAATAATTTATCGACACTGAATTGAAAATAAATGAAAATGTATTTAACAAAACAATATTTTCCTTCAAAAGTGAACAATCCAGTGTGTAGGACTGATCATAAAGATAACAAAAGGGTGCATGTACCAGTGGTTGACTTCCATCAGTCCAGATCGTGGATCCACACGTACGAGTATTTTTGTTTTCCTATCTGTAATCAACGTGCTCGGAGTACCCCCAGAGAAAGAGAGAGCGAGAGAGAGATAGAGAATGGCATCCCTCCGTCACTGTATGTTTGTGTGGAAACACAATATGAGAGATTAACAGATAAAATACTCATTATAAATATGGCGGAGGCATGTTTACACTGGCGTAGTTTCCCGCCCGGGGTGACAGGGGATGGTCCTATCGCACCTCCGGTCACGGGGACTCCGCTATCATAGAGCGCTGTCGTGAATTAAATGCGTGGATTAAAATCATTTTATACCAAACGGCCATTTTTACGCATTGTTTATTATTGAGAGAGAAAAATCATAAAGAGATTTTCAGATATGTTGTTTTTTGTTTTGTACAATTTCTCTCAACAGCGTGAACGAAGAAACAAATCAATGTTGTTTTGAATAATGGTAAAATGTAAGAATTTACATGATTAAAGTGACAGGAAAATTAAAACTGTTCTCAAAAAACGAATTGATTTTAACTATAGGTATACTTTTCAAGTATATTTTATAATTCTCGAGATTAAGATGCTTCCCGTTGATTGTAAGCTTAATTTTTAACTAAGATTTCTCGGGCTCGATTCCCGATGGAAACCAAAAAAATAGTGTCAATTTATTTTTCATCAACAAAATGGTTGGTTTGAATAAATTTTTAAATGCCTTCCATATGTTAGACTAGCCCACCAGATTGTACTGTGCACAGCATACATCACAACAGGGTGGATATACAATAATAATTGTTAAAAACCATTAAGGTTAGAATGAAATTTTCTATCGCAGAACTTCGATAAATTGTAGTAAACACTAGAAATAAATTTGTCATTTTTTAGATCCAATTTTTTTTTACATATTACATAATATTTTTTATATTATTTTACTAACATTGCGAAGGTCCTAAGATTTGTGGCATCCATGAGGAACTTCCTAAAACCCATGCTTCTCTCAAGATAGTTGAAACTGCAACTGTACAATGCTGTAATCAAACTAGTAGTCACAAATGGAGCACAGTAGTACACAAAGTATTGCGGATGATACAAGGCCCACTATGATTGTTGATATGTGGGTACATTTCATATTCACAATACTCTGTGTCACAATGCTCCGAATGTATTTAGTACAGTATTGTTACAAGTTTGTCTTGCCCTATATAAGAGCTGACAATGTGTCATTTGATCGTCCGCATTAAATAAACTTAACAATGATAACATACAGGAGATGCAGTAGATAGCATACTTGGTGACAAGTGAGAAATAGCGAGATCTGTTCCTTGTATTTATAGCTTTGGATCACCAGCGATAAGGGCCGTCATTATGGGGACTTCAGATCTTCAAGAGGTGATGACTATCGGAGGAGATTTTATATAATATTATTCAAATTATATTGTAAGATTAATAATATAAAACATTGTTTTGATAAAAAATCATTCACATAATTTACGAATATGTAAATACTCTCTTATCACAAACTCTGAGATTCCGATCAAATGGTTTGATTTGAGAATGCTTAGGCAATATCGGTTACTAAACTTACTCGTATATAGGATAGTTGGACATCTCCGCCGCCCTACGTGTTACTGGAAGTAATTTGCACTTAGCGAATTTGATCGCTAAACGAGACTATTAGCGCTCGGGTCAGGAAGTTGTAATGTTCTCGAATCTTCGAAGGCCAATTTATTGAAGCTAAGTAGTGCGAATTGCTTTTGTGGATTATTTGATAAATTGTTGCTGAGTGTGGAGTGGAATGGAGTGAAGTATGAGAGAACAACAGTAGCCCGACGATATAATTGTGCATTTCCTCCTTACAGTTATGGGAAGGAAATAACAACTTTCTCCCTTCACTTAAATAAAGTAAATTGAGTTCTAGCGATATCATTATAATTATATTGGACTTAATCTTATCTATGATTACTCTTCATTATAAACCACATTCAAGTTGTGCTCCAAACTATAATATAATCTTTAAAATTCAAAACTTTCATTAAATATGTGGATGGAAAAATATCTAAGTTGGCTAATCGGGCTTCTTTCTTTTGTATTCCTGTGTTGCTTGATTGATTGGGAGAGTCATATTAAATTAGAAAAAATCTTTAGAAAAAACATTTGATTTGTTTTTGTATATAAATCTTGTGAAATACTCGTATATACTATACTTATGTATATTTATAAAAATATGTCGAGATTATTTCTTATATAAATTTTTAATATCAATAAATACGATAATTTATTAATTCAAAGTAAAGATAACAAACAAAGTTTCGCTCTTTCTTAACATACAAGTTAAATATGTTTTATAGTAACTATTTATAGATGTATGAAAGAAGATTTTAATGTGGATGTTTAATAATGATTTTAATTGTATTAAAATGCTACTATTTAACACACATAAATTTTTAGTTACTTCATTCTATATTCTGCCATGTATCGTCATTCCGTATATTTTTATCAGTGCACGCATTTATTTCTACAGCATTTTTTGCCGTCGATATAATCGGTAAATACATCGATATAACCGGTAAATATATCGATACAACCGGTAAATGTCACGAGTTTATATTACAATTATAATAAATGCCCAATTTTGTTTTACACATTTTTATCTAACACAAAAAATACGAAAAAAATGTGTGAGTTATTTAAATAAACTTTATGATTACCCATTGATTTTTTCATGATTTAATTGCCGATTTGGCAAGCCATATTAAATCTACAAAATAATAAGGTCAACACGATTATATACAAAATTTAAGTATGTTTTACATTAATAATTGAACAACGAACGATTTCAAAACAAAACGTTATGGGAGGTAATTAATATCGTGCTTTAGTAAAATCATTTTTCTGATTTTATTTAAGCTCAATTTTCTTAAAGGGAACTTTCCACGAACTCGGCTCTGTGTAAGCGAATACTTTGATTACTGCGGTCAGCGGAATTCACGCTGGGTTCATTACAATAAACTTTATTATCGCACGATCGTGATCAAAACCATAAATAATAATGGGTACTTTACCCACAAGTTCGAGCAGTTAACATTCTTCCTAATAATTCGAGAATATTCTTAAAATAATACCACATGCTGACAGATATTGTATTGCTATACTTATTAAAGAAAGCTGGTTGTTACATAATAATATATAAAAGGATATTTCCTTACAATACAAAGGAGAATGCATAAAAAATGGTCTTATGTTGTACGAGTATAAAATTTTCTTAATTTATATCCAAATGTATGTTTGTCATATATCGACAAATCATATGTTATGTATATCCTTAAGACTCTCTTATTGATCCTTTATAAAGTCAAGTATCACTTTATTTGTTTGGTATATTATATATATAATATCGCTAATGCGATTTATATGGACGTTAATTTTAACCAAATTCACATGAGGGAATTCCGTCATGCCGACCATGGCTCGAGGGGAGTGAAGAGATGCTCAAGTCTGAGTGCGGAGCCATTAGTCACAGGCTAACATGACACGGACGGAGGTAACAAGTGAGTCGGGCGTATACACTACATACCACCTAACGCTGTAATTGCATGTGTATCTACCACTGTTGGTTTCTGCTAGCCGGGTAGAAGTGGCGTAAATACTGAAAGAATTTTAATTACTGCTGCTAAAACAGGAATGCTGCTGAGCAAGTAAGTAGGCCGAAACGTTTTCTTCTTCATATATCGCAAACATATAAGGGGTAACACATAATTAGTGAATTAAGGAAAGTATAAAAGTATCTGAATATTATTGAAGACAAATTATATTCCGAAAAAGCAAAGAAAGAACAATAAATTGGCATTCTTAAAAGCATGTTTCTTTTGAAAACAAAAAAAATGAATAAAAATCCGAAAGAAATGTATTCAGTAAATAAAATAATAATGAACAATATAAAGTACCATTTTATGAAAGAGTTTCGGGGTGGTTTTCAGTTGCGATTAAAGTGATGATTTCTGAGAAAAAATATTAGTAAAATCTTTATTAATCTAATACAGTTCATGAACCTTTCACGGGCAAACTCATCAAAGGTTTATAGAAAAGCAAAAAGTTTTGCATATTACTTGATAGGAGCAAAAATAAATCAAGTTTTCATTCCTTCATTAATCATAATAAGCTGTCACATTTTCTCAGTATAATTGCAATAAGAGTTTGATAAATATTTTGTATCCAAAGTAGGTACATAGGCCTAATAGGAATTTCAGTACATTTGGTACGTGACAGTTATAACGGTCGCTTAATACAGACGCGAGTTAATTTGGGCAAAGCGCGACGCAGGTGCTCGAAACTCCTAATTTATCCTTACAGCCCCGTGCCCGCCACCTCCTTTAAATTCTACAAGCCTGATACAACTTTAGGCCTTGGTGCGTAAAGCCAGGAAAAATTATTTTAATTTGCCTCTTTGAACGTACTGTATTCTCTGTCAAATAAAATAAGAAACGAAGGCATTTAAATAAACAAAAAAGAATTTAGAAAATTTCGATGCAGTATGATAAAAATACAATGCTTGGCTAGTAAAGTTTTCTTATTTACTTATTCATTAAAATATCATAAAACCTAACTCCAAATAATCAACTATTTTCTCTCTAAGGTGAAAATTCATAAAATTACATAAAGAAAGAATATATATACATATGTTACTCGTGTGTTCGAAAAATATAAATCTTGAATAAATTTCCATAAATAAAAAATATATTTCGCTCGAATTTTGTTAAAGAAAAGATTCATCTATCCAACGTGTAAATTATGAAATTTGTAGGTTCTAATATCATTTTAATTCTTTATTAATTAAACATTGAAATTAGACTCTCGCAAAAATTTTCAATTAATCCCACTGAAGTCGTTTAAAAGAATCAGGAGAAAAATTGCGTCTCTCAACAAGCGGACTCAACTCTCAAATTGAAACTAAACACCCCGGTACATAGATCCCATGTGACGTATATTTACGGAACGAGAATATGTATAGCCTTATAATGAGAGTGCTTAATAAAGCGGCTGCTATGAGTTATTGCCTCTCGACTCAAAAATAAAACAACCGAGGGGTGCTGCGACACTGTATGCGATTTGGATTTATATTTTCAGACTACATACGTAAAATTTATATTTTCATTTGTTATTCATAGTGACTTTTCAAGATGTTTTTGTATGAAAAAAATCAAAACAATTAATTTGGCAAGAGTAACGCAAAAATCAACAAAGACAAGTTCAAATAACGTGGTAAAAAATATACATATTCAATGCCTTGATATAAATTGAAAATACTTTACGTGTTACATGACGAAAGTGGATTGTTTTGAAAACAAAATCTATGATATAAATGAAAATGCAGTTTAATAATTATAAATATTTAAAAAAAACATAGGAACAATATGTATGAAAACGTAAATTATAAATCAAGATAATTAAATAAAAGTTTATTGCCAAAAGCAATTTATTTCTAGGAAACTTTATTTTGCAATATATTAGGCATTCTTAAACGAAGTTCTTAAAAATGTGCATTTTTACTGGCCAAAGCATTAAAATTAACATTTAAAAAACATTTTGATAGAAATAAGTTACGGTGTTGCAAAAATCTTTCATACAGTGATAACAATCCTTTCCGCTCATCATCACCTGGCAATAGAGAATTAACGAGAGTCCGCCTTGAATCCTTGAATCCTGTATATTGTACATCCTCCCGACATTGTGTTGAACTTACTTCATCCAGCCAACTGATCCCCGGGGCGAGCGGCGGTGTCTCGCTGTCTGGTTCCTCTCCAATGATTTATTGTGCCACCTACTCTCTTTGCACCCGCTTTCTTCTTCCACCTCCTGTACTCCTGGTATTTTACCATTAAAATTTGAGTGTTTGTTTAGAAAACAAATCCGAAAAGGAAGCCGTGCTTGATAATTTATGGGCAACCTTGAACGACACAAATATAATTTAAATTTCCTATTATGAAAATTAAATTAGTTATTCTCTTGTTTCAGTCACACCTTTTTGTAGTTCTTTCAAATATCTCAGGGAAAATATTTTTTCCACGGAGGCGGACAAAAATATGCTAATTTTTAAAAGATTAATAATTTTTTAAATCCTACAGAATAAACTCAGTTTCTTTATTTTTCTGTCTCATAAATTAACGTTATCAAAGTGAAACAAGGTCATCAAAGAAAATCAATTCCGGAATAAGAAACACAGAATAACTTTTGCTTAGTATTTGAATAGCAAAAAACCTTGATTATGGATCAATGAATCAAAGAAAATCAATTCCGGAATAAGAAATACAGAATAACTTTTACGTAGAATTTGAACAGCAAAAAAACATTGATTAGACCTATGAATATTAAAAACAGAAAATTACGTGTTTGGAAACTGACCGCAATTTATGAATATTGTATAATAAAATGTCGTTTTTTTATCTTCGTTATATAAAAAATAACGCGAGAATTCCGTATGGAAAAAGAGTTTAATTTTTCACGAAGTCTTAACTGTTCATGCTGTTAGATTCCGGAACCGGCTACCAGCTAACATAAGACTCGCATCATCGTTGACATGTTTCAAAAAGCACATGAAAAACATTTTCATTCAGTAACATAGGGTATTTTTCTGGTTTTTCATCATCTTCTTTCTTCTAGCCACAACTTTTTTTACTGCTATTGTTAATTTGGTATTGCATGGCTTTTGTGAACATCTACAATGTAAAATCCTTTATTTTAAATTCAAAACTCCCTCTTTTTTGTACGAGTAACAGTAGAAATTCGTGCAAAGTGGTAAAGACAAAAAAAAGTAAAATCACTATACCATATGGTCGGGTGGAAGACAGTACTACCTAGCAAAAAAATCACTACATTGTACGTTGTACGATAAAGTATTAAATAAATACATAATATAAGGTATGTTTGAAAAATCAATCACAGATATCCTATTAAAATTATCCAAATAAATTGACTAATGTTTTTTCTCAAAATAATGTATTTACAATTATCTTCTTTCTTATTTCGTTATTAAAATTCGTATTGCTCACAAATAAATGGTACCAATATTAAAATTTCACACAGAAAAATATTGTTGTCGTATTCAGTCAATGTATTGTACATATCTAATAAGTGTAGCAAGTGCGCCCTCCCCGTGCGAATAATTACGAAATGTTATTATTAAAGGGTGTCCGAAAAGGGGATGGGGTAGCGGCAGAGTGATCGTTATATTATTCTCACTTGCAACTGTGACAGGATCCAGAATCGAAAATGTGTAATTACTACATCTTGGTGCGGGGTGCGTACAACCCCTGCCCGCGGCCGGACACCCTCCTACACAGCTGCGACCCTGGTGGTCAACCCTTTAACTTTCTCAAACTGCCGAGTTATTCTATCGATTGATTTTCTCATTAGATTTAAAAAAATGTATGTTCTTCTTGTAATTGAAATTTTTTATGAACACTAGTTTTGAATAAAGTATTTTTTTAGTTATCAAATATTATGTGTGTTTTATTTATTATTTCTGTGAAAGAGTTATTATAAACCTAACGATTATTGAATCAATCCATTGACTAAATCTTAAAAAAATATTACTTTCTTGGATCCACTACTAGCGTATTTGAAAAATTTAATCATTTCTATCTCAATTTCTAATGTTACACCAAATAAAGGTGTTTCTGCTAAATTGAAACGTAAACATAATTCATAAACCTAAATCATTTAATATTTTAGTATAATTTAACTGACACAACATTTAGTATTTAACGAAAGTTTGTGTAATCTATTCAATGGAATGGATGGATAGCGAAAAAGTGACTAGTTGTTGTAACATCTTATGGGGTGTGACCAACCCCAAGCCTGTAGTTGAGCCCCTAATGGTCAACCCTTTTGACTTGTATTAGTACAAAAGTGTGATGGAGTTTTGTCGATTGTGCACAAATGAGATTATTATTTCCACTAGAGTTGTCCTAAACCTGGGATGAATGTGTTCGAACCAAAGCAGGGTTGAAAAAGTTCAACTTAAAGAAAACGACAAAAATAATAAAAACAAATATAGTTTTAACAAGGTTCTTGATGGCCTGGAGAACGTACGTGTAAGATGGAAAAAGGATAATGAAAAACCAGGGAAAACACGCTATGTCACGAAGAGAAAAGTTTTAAATGTATTATGATTTATGATGATTGATGTTAATCATACTAATAATTTAATTAAAATCTATAATGTGTATGCTAAGAGTTAAACATACATTATTTTACATGCGATTGGATTATTTTGTGAAAGATTTTCAAAATACAAGACTTTTTTAATATGGGCTACCGTACAAATCAAATTAAGTCTTCCTTTGGATTCCAGTATGTATTCTCGTAGTGGTTCTCGTTATTAGAATTAGATTTGTTGCGAGAAAAAGAATAACCATTTTGGAAGAACGATAAGGTATAGATTACAGAGGCGGATATAAAATCAATATAACGTCATTTTTTAAACTTAATAATTAATGCTAAAAGGGGTATAACTTTTATGGCACTCCAAAAATATAAAATACTCATAACGGAATCGTAGTTTGATGTACTTGCCAAAAATATTAGCTTTTTTGTATTGCTTTATATTACGCTCCTGTTGTGTACAACTTAACCTGGCGAGTTAATTACTACGTTGTAATGTCTTCCAAACAACCAGAAATATGTTTAAGAGGCCTTAAGGGAAAACCAGACTGGACTCGCTTTTAAAAACCGTGGTTCCACGGGAATTGAACCCGCAACCTCCGGGTTTGGGGATGTTTTACAAAGTAGGTCATAGAGGCGATATATAGGATATTTTCATCAAGGATTTTGAAAAAAAAAATTATATACCAAATCTTAAGAATATGTAAATTTAAATAATTTAAATAATTTATTGGTCATGAACAGGTATGGTGACATTCTTTAAAATAAATAATTGAGAGGCTAATGGTTAAAATATAAATTTCAGAAGTTGAGAAGTATCATGCAGAGTTTAATATAATTCCATTTAAAAGTAACGGCTTCATTTATTTAAAGACTTGCAGGTTAATTTTGTTTTATTTATTCCCTTTAAACTTCCATCGCCACAAACTGGCACAGAATCGGCTCATTTATTTACCAAATGTCTAACGTACGAAACCGTTTATTTCGTCTCGACAAAGTGACACGGCTAAACTTTATTTACACCGAGGTAGTAGTAGTAGTGTCCAAAAAAGTGTCTAAGTTAAAGTTTAAACGCGATTACCCCGACAGCGAGCCGATGCGGTCCTGTCCAGCCGGACCGCTGCACTCGGTAACCCCTTTTCCCGTTTGATAAATGGCCAATTACATCGGTGCTCCCTCCGAAGACCTCCTCCTTCTCCCTGTTTCCCTGTTATCCTGTTCTGTTCTGGACCGTTCAACTCTTTGTTTTCACACAATGCTTAATATCTACGTACATATACGCTACTACCCTGAGTGAAACGTGGTCAAAACTGAGATAGGAAATGCAATACATCCTTTTTGTAATATTTCTTCCTAGGATCTAAATAGTTATACACATTTTTAGATGAATAATAACTATATTTTAAAAAGTGATCTCTAAATATCTGCTATATCTTCTTGATATTCTGTTTACTCTGGGCTGTTTAACTTCGTTTACACACATTGCTTCTTACGTACGTTCAAGTGTTCAAAAATGTAAAAAATATGTCCACTTATTTTTTTATAATAAGCAGATAAAGTTTTATAACTATTCAACAAACTTTTGTAACTTATTTTATGTGGCCCTCCTCAAAATTTTTAATAATGAACGATTTTATTGGCTTTTTCGAAACTGCTTGAAACTATTCATGTCTTTGTTCAAACATAAACTAACAGTCATATTAGCAGGTTAAAAAAATACAAAAAAATGGACTTGATTCGATGAACGTAGCGGCTGCTGTGAAAATGATACTTATTCTCTAAATATATGCTCTAATGCGACAATTATGGCATAACTTGACGTCGTTACTATTATTTGAAAATTCTTTCGCGATCATTTTCATATCGATTGTAAAATAAATTTCAGAAGATATTTTTTTTTCGAAATAAGTCAAGTTTTTTTTGTCCTAGGTTATCAAATAACCAAAAAAAAGGGCGAATACTAATGAATTCATCACCAAACCGTGTCAAATGAAATATCAGACAATAGTAGAGAAATAAATTGTTTGTATACTTCCAATCCGCTTATGGTATGGCCACACGATTGCGCGACACGAGACCAGGCACGTGGCAGCGTCGAGGGAGCACAATTTGTATGGACACATATCAAATTACACGACCAGGCTCATTCTTAGCAGCCTCATAACATTGATACTTTGTGCTGCTCAACTGGAGTAAATACTAAGTGAAAACATTGTGGGATGAAAAGTCGGGAGAAAACAATGCTTTTATACACTAGACGCTAACAATGAGATGATTGGTCATAGACGTAGCCATTTAAACGGAATATCACTGGAAATATTATATTTTTATATACTAGTACCTAGATGGAGGAAGAAGACGATTGGTAATTAACATAGCAATTTAAATTAACCATAACTTGAAATATTACAATTGTTTTGTTTTCTTAAAAAAAAACTTAGGAAATCAACATGTAATTTAATTTAAAAGAAAAGAATATATCATTATTTAAAAGTTAGATAAATTGGGACAATGATTTTAATTTATAGTTATAACTATTGTATTACACTTGTATACAGTACAACTTATAACATGGACTTATTGCCATGTGATAATCTCTTTCAATCAACCAGAAAAGTATTGAAGAGTAGAGAACAGAATCTTTTAAAATAACTAGGTTCAAATGCGAAACGAATAAATAGCCACCGGGCTGGAATACAAACATTTTACCGATTAAGCGATGGACGTCATTATGACTAAGATTACCGATACATACAGGAATCAGAATAAAAATAATCTTAATTTTTTTACTGTATATTATAGGTAGAGAGAAATAATTAAATCTAATAAAATTCAATAGCGAAGTCAATGGAGATTGGCACACGTTTTCTGATTGAAAGAAACCCAGGTTATTATTTTCATTCTTCACTTTTTTGAATTAATTCTGTTTTTATTGACAAAAAATAATATTTATGAACGTAAAAATAATATCATCACTATTATTAAAAAAATGTTATTAATCACCGAAACTAAAATTATTTTAATCTAAAACCAAGTCGAGATATCTGCAGTTATCTTCAAAATATAAAATATAATATAAAATCTGGACTATCAGATTTGATATTTAATAAAGCAATTAACTTTGAAAATATATCCGAGTTTGTGAGTGCGCAAAGAAAGATTATAAAACAACAAAATTTTATCATTTAGAATGGCTAAAAATTTATTTCAATTTTAAACAGATTTAAGGAGGATTTATAAAAATTGCAATAAAAAACTGAAAAGGGGAAGCTTAATTCTACGGATTACATATTTCCTAAGGGATGATAAATGGAGGAAGAAAAAGTTGAAAAAATAATATTTAGAAAGAGACCTATTTTTACATTTGGATAAGTGCGCGCGAGAAAGGGAGGGATATACAGGGGGTTGAAAAGGGGGACAGATTAACCGTTCATGTTTTATCTCTTCATTTTTATAATTGCCTGCCATTTTTTCAGGATTACTTTTTATTTCTCGTCCAACTTTTTCCGATTGCTGTCACCATCGCAGAATATTTGCGAACGTATCTCTGTTAAAGTCGGAGACCTGCTTTATTATTGTGGCTTAATGTGTTCTATACAAAATATGAAACGAGAATTTAAGGAGTAACAATAAAGTTTTATTCTTAAATAATTTTGAGCTTATTTCTTCTTAATATTTTTTTTTGAAAACATTTCTTAAGTAGTCTCTAAACCTTGTATGGCGAAGCTTGGAAAGCAAAAACTATAAAAATTACTGAACTATGCTGGCTCGAACTTATATCGTATGCAGGACACTAACCTCAAAAGACTGTTCAGCGATCCGATGGGGTGTAGGAGAGTAGGGAGATTTAAGTTGGATGGCTGGATGGTGTAATAGAAAATTGCCGGACACTAAGTGTAACCCGTTGGAGAAGGACGCTGCTGAGAGAGATTGGTGGCAATTTTTTTGCAGATAACCCAAACCTATCCAAGTTTGTAGGACTGCTGATGTTGAAAACATTATGTATGTTCTTGTGAATCGGGTTAAACATGTTTTACACAAAATACACGAAGTCTTTACTCAATAACACCATTGTGTGGAAAAAATAAAGGATTGTTACATTTTTGGTAATTAACGCAAATTATTTAGAACAATTATTTTAATATTGCTTAAGAAATATTTTATTTAAAACAGGGCGTTCAAATAACTGAATATGTTACTTTACAAATGTACGTTTTAGAAGTTTATGATATAATAAAATGGAATTATATGTAAGTGAAAATATTTTAAATTCAAATTCTTTATTTCATGAAGGAAAAATAACAAGAGCATCAAAATGGTATTAAAATTATAAATCTATAAAAAAAATAGCAGAACTCGTGTTCTCCCTATTCTGTGACACAGCGAATAATAACAAAGTTATAGTGATAAAAATAACAGCAGTTATGAAGTTAAAAGAAAAGTGTAACTAAAAAAAAAGAGAAATGAAATTATCTCCGCGCTCCATGTCCTATAAGAAGTGAGAAGTATTTAAAAAGTAAATTCGGGGAATCCCCACTGGCGTTCAAACTTTCTCCATTATTATCTGTGGGCTTCGCATCTGAATTGAAATTTTATATCATTCACTGCCACAATAACAAGCCGAGTGTTCTCACAACTTATCTTGGGGGATATAATGATACGATTATTGTACTGTTTTATAATTTTTTTTGTTTTAACCAAATATACGAGAAAAACCAGTGTTTTGCAAATTTTTTTGAGGTCATGAAACACATTTAGAATTAAAACCAGTTATATATTAAACAATGTACATATTTATAACTATGGAGATAAGTACTTTACATGATTTACTCGTAATTTAAACTTTGTTTCAGTTTCAATTTATTTTTACTGCCGTAGTATAACTAAGGCCGGAAAAAGTACTGTGTGATTTAGTAAGATGAATGTTGTCCAGTCCAGAGTTTACGGGTTCGATTCTCGTTGATACTCGTTTTAAAAAAAACGAGTATCAACTGGAAGAGATTGCCACTGGTGGCTGGAAGAGATTGCCACATGTCAATTAGCCCGCCAGGTTGTAGTGTATACATAGACAATATAAACAATCTTGAACCATTTAAAGCCGAGCCAATAATACCAGTTAAAGAGAAACTAAAGAAAAATGTGTCATTCGATATATGTGAGGCAGGGGTGAGAACATCGGCGTTATTAAAACGGTTTATAATGCATTAAGATTATTTTTTTCTTAAAAAAAAAAAGTAAATTGACTTGAACACTAAATTGTTGTGTTATTAGGGTAACAAAAGGCAAAGGATCTCTTACGGGGCAGAAGGCATCACGATGACAGCTCGGTGAATTGATCACCGCGCTTCGGACAGTTACTTCATTAAACAAACATGGCGATGCGCACGCGAAAACACCTGCTTCGCGCTGCTTATCTCCTGATACAATCACACATTACCGGCTCGGTTAATTGTGTTGACACCGGCGGTGACAATGTGGTTAAACTATTTATTGTGTGATTGATGCCACAAGATAGCCGCAGGTTGAAAAGAATAATGATAAATCTTTTAAATGTTGACGAAACTTCCGACTTTCACTTACATTGTCAATTCCTTCGTTTAATTAACATCATGTCTTCACTATTCTTGTGGATAGATCAAAGACTAAACAAAAAAACTCTGACTGATTCCACAGTATTATACGAAAAAAATATATGCTAACTCCTCAGGACTATTAATTATAAAACAAAAAATATTAATAAAAAATAGTTTCAATATAATAAATTAATTATGCTTGTATCGCTAGCATTTAGGGGCATTCACACTGAATACATTTTACTAACATCCTTTTTCTTGCCAGTATTTATTTAGTATCAGCAGTAGTTAAATAACAATTCTTTAGACGCTTTTGGGATGACAGGTGTTACGAAAAAGCGTTATATAAATCATTCGATTATATATCGTTTTTTAAAGGATATTTGAAATACATTTTTATACCTAGTTGTTTAAAAATATTTTCACAATATGTGATTTGTTAGAAAACAAACCTCGTTGTAATTTGTAAAATTTTAATTTCAAATTAGTTTCATTAATGTGATTATGTGTTGTTGTTGCATGTAAAGTAATAAAACATCAAATGACCAATTTTGGAAAATAACTACAGATCTTTCAAAAAAGGGAACTTGTAAATAATGTTTAACAACAAACACAGCTGATACTCGACGAGTGTTTTTGTTACTTTTTATTGTCAAGTATTGTGAATAAAAAGCTTTGATGGATCCAATTAAATATTTTATAAGTATTGTATTTCTTCCTTTAATTATTTATTATATTGATGATATTTTTACTCATAATACTTTAAACCTATTATATGTATAAGAAAACTAAAATAAAATATTTTTAATGAAAAATCTACCTTCGCTAATCTGGTTATTAGGGTAGCATAAAGTATAGAATATTATGCTGGATCTCATAAAGAACTTTCGAAGTTGTTAGCCAAGTATTGATGGGATAGAGTGGGTGGCAGTGGGTAGTTAGTCCAAGGCGTATCCTTTTGGCCGACTTAGAGGAAATTGCGAAATGCACTTAAGTCGACGGCCAATACCTGATGGGTAATATAATATAGTGGATTAAGCTCGCCAACTTGCCGGGATATCGGCTTTGGAACGTCGCAGAGCTCTCGTCTAACTCGACCACCGCAAAACTTAGGTAGCGTTTTGCTAAATAATATTGACGTATAACTTTTAATTAGTTCTTTCAAAGGGAAAATAAAAAAATGTGAGGTTTTCCCAAAGATCCTATTTTTAATATTCAAAAGGTAAAATTTTCGTGACTCATGGCGTACTCTGATGCTTTTATGACATCAATGTCTTATTAGCCTTTTATATTTATCTCTTTTAAAGTATTTTAAGGGAAATTTATCTGTAGCAAGACAGTTTGTTATATATTTAACTTTTTTTATTTTGTAATATATTTGTATATTTATTTGACAAACATGATATTTTACAAATATTAATAGCGGGATTTTTCTGTGTTACACCTTAAGAACATATTCTGTATAACCAACTTATCATTGCTCACTAGTTGAGAACACCCAAATTTAAGTGAAACACCAATGAAAAATATCTTTTATTTCTTTGTTATCATTTTATTTTGGTTAATTAGATTTTTAAAATTAAATTACTATTTCTTTTGACATGTTCGAAAAGATTAAAAATATTATTATCTTATTTTATGTTGTTTACTTGTTAATGTTATAAAAATATTGACCGATAAATAATAGATGATTGTCAATAATAGACCCATCAAAAAACTTGGTGCTTAAAATGACGTGTAAATTTTTGTGAAAAGCTAACATCGACGAAAAAAATATTATTTAACAAAGCGTATAAAATATATTGATTTTGACTGATATATCGCTTTGAAAATTTTTCTTGAGAAAAGCGAAAGGCTGCAAAGTGTTTCAAACAGCATAATACTCTTTTTCGGAGCAAAAGAGTATTATAAGGCTATATTTACTGGGGGGTTTCTACCGTTACTTACGACACACAAGAAGGAACAATAATTTACCATTTCTCGTCCATTGGAGGACAATCGGAGAGAATGTTTAGGAGAAAATAGTACTTTTTATAGTCAGAGAATTCTTTCATTCTCCCTCGAGCAGTTATATGTGTATCAGGCCATTTGCGTGCCAGCCGAGAAAAACTGTGAAATAATATTCTCTATGCTCGAATCTACTCATGCTTGGGCGATGAAGGAATATATTTTTCCATTTCAGATCACTGAAATTGATTGAGGCACTCTTTCGTCTACTTTTTGTTAAAATTGTCAATTGACCTTTTTATTTTAGGTCCGATTTTGACATTTGAATCACATCTGTGTTATAATGTTATGTCGCTAAGTTAAAAACCAATAAGTAGAATTTTTTGAGGATTGATTAAATATATGTTTTCATCTTTTAAAAAAATGTTTACCAACAAAATTGATTTTTGTAACAAATTTTGAAACTGTGAAACTCCCAAAAGTGACTTCAAATAAAGATAGACCAACCCATTTTTCCAGTTCAAAGATAATTGAGGAAATATCTCGCCGTTTTGCATAGGCCAGCATGGAAAAAAATATTACATACCAAAAACCTAATTTAATCTTTAAATATACATTTACTAGGTTAGTTACTAGGCTGGTATTTTTGTACTAACACGATCAATCTATGAAGTTTTAATGTTCAAATAGACCAAATAATTGTTTTCTTAGTTGGGTCTTTTTTGCATAATAACAAAATTTCCATCAAACAAATTCAACGAAACAAGTTCATGTTGAAAATGTTATTATATACAAACATTTCATAAATTAGGAATTTTGTGTCTAAAATACTTAACTTAATGCGAACAAAATTCGCGTAAAAAACATAAATAAATTATTTATTTTCTAAGAAAATAAATTCAGCTACAGTCCCATTGAAAATCGAGAGTTTGATTCGGTATAGAAACCCACATTTTAATAGAAAACTCTTTCAATTAAAGATATAAAGCAGATAATAAATGTTTATACAGACGTATTTTTTCCACAAATAAAGCTTTCGGAAAAATACTCGCAGATAAACATTTCTCCTTTTGAGAAGGGAGGCCGAACCGTGTGTTCGGGCCGGGGGTGGTTCGGGGGTAAGACGGTCCTCGGTTTGAGCCGTTTTTAAGACCATCGACACAAAAGCGCTGCGACTGATTTATTGCCTCGGAAGAGGATGGATAAAAGTAATGCTTTCATAGTGGCCGCTGGAAATAATGCGGTACATCCTCTCTGTCTAATGCGTCCGCATACCCCAGATCCAGACTTATGTGGTAATAAGATAGGTGGATGTGTATAGGGGGTGGAAGGCTACTCTGTCTTCACGCGCTTTGAGAGTGTCTTACATATTAATGTATTTAACAAAAGATGACTAGAAATATGTAGATTTCGATGAGATTTTATTTCATTAGCAGTACGCTTTACCTTCATTTATTATTATTTATTT
The DNA here is from genome assembly GCA_949825065.1 of Odontocerum albicorne. NCBI lineage: Eukaryota > Metazoa > Arthropoda > Insecta > Trichoptera > Odontoceridae > Odontocerum > Odontocerum albicorne. The sequence continues at coordinate 23,555,166 of OX463855.1, forward strand.
TGAAAGTACAAATTAATTTTTTTATTGAATTATAGAAAAATAACTAACACATTTTTTAATTAAATAATTTTTTGAAAGTGTTTCAATTGTGTATCCTCAGTATAATACGTTGTGTGCACCAATAATCATATTTATAAGATCGAATGTCTATTCAAAATACATGTGTTAATGCGAAATTAAATAAATGTCCCAAGTCTTCTGGCATGTTAAAGGTTTGAACTTTTACAAAATTATACAATAATAATATTTCATATTATTTCGGAAACTTTTGGAAATTCTATAAATAGGCTAAATATTATATGATCTTTTTTATTGAGTTTCATCAATAATTATCAGTTGACAGGCTTTAGCTTAGAATTTAAGTTACTTTTAATAGATAATTAAGAAAACAAAACTATCATTTTAATAAATAGCATTGAAATACTGAGATAAATTATTCATTTTCGACAGATGTCTTTAGTTCGAGACAAAGATGGGCAAAAATGTGTGTAAACGAATAAAAATATAAACCGTAGGGTTGTGTTCCACTCTGTATGTTTTGGCGAAATGATGTTTTTGTCAAAGACACAAAATAATGGACGACAAAGGAATGTGTATTCTGTAAAGCCATATTTCATGCTAAGATTCCAAATGGATTTTGCTATCATAAGTAAGAAAAAATGGAATTGAAATTTGGTTCTGGCGAATGTTTTCTATCTTTAGATTTGACTCTTTTGGCGCCTGCTTATGTGTTGACATTGTAAATAAAATATGTATTCGTATGTTAACATTGTAAGCAAATAACAGTGTCAATATTAAATATTCACTTTACAATCTGCATACGTGTCAAGGGAAGTTTTTCTCAAACTCCACAAAAATAAATAACTATAACATTGTGAAATACAGAAATCTGTGATGCTTTATTGAAGAAGATATATTTAAGTATTTTAGAGCCAAGAAATAAAAAAGAAATGAAACATGAATTAAATTGTTAAGAATTACAAAGCGATCGGTAAGGATCTACTTTATTTCGAGTTAACAATTTATTTTATTTATTTGCTGTCGCATAGCTTATAACGTGATAAGTCTTATCTGAGGTAACTAATAAGCACTAGTATAATTCAGGTGAAAAAATGCCTGAACATGAAACCGAGACAGAAGAGCATACGAAAATCTCTCCAGTCATAATTTTAAGTCCACCGGGAATCAAACTTGGAACTTCAGGCCTTACAGACCGTGTTCTAATCGTTGTACCATGGATGGTGAAAGTGCCATGGGTTTTGATAGACATGCTATTTTAGAGTAATCAATTGTAAAATGAGCGTTTAGGGTTTTCCATCGCCTCTTCCGACCCCTGTCGCTTCTTATGTTCCTTCGTGTCCTCTACTGTGTTCTGGACGCCCCCTAGAGAGCAGTACGGTCCATCTTGTGAAATATTATACTATTACACTACAGGGTAACTGTTGATCAATATTTGTTTTATCATTTTCAATTCATATAAAATAGCTCAAATATAATATATATATAAAAACTATCATTTCATTTCCCGCCTTATATTTTTTTAACTTTTCCCGAATTTCTAGTCCGCTTAAATACTAAATATAAACAAATTTTAATCTTAAAGTTTCGTGTTTTGCATTCAGCGTCGGACTTCAAATGCTCCTTACTTTAACCTGAGGTAATAGAACCACGTTATTCCCTTATTTAAGGAAGCTACCACAAATTTGTACTATATGTAAAATTAAATACTAATTACATCTGTTAACTAATAGTTTAGATAGATATTTGAGTGATTTTTATCGCAATCTGAGAATATCTCGTACTAACAAATTTTCTAGTATTAATTAGAGCAATACAAATTTTAAATTATTACATAAATAAAATGAAGATCGTTGTACGAAGGGGTGGGATGATTGTCTACGCCACCAAGAGTGGGAGTAAAGGCCGACCTCTTGTCGCCACCCAGAGTCCAACATCCAACAGAGCGAGGGCGGAAGAGGATGGGAAGGATAATGCTGAGTGGACCAAGCCTCGGACGGCGTCCAGCGGGGAAGTCAGCCTGTGTAAAGGAATTAATGACACGTGTCCGATCGGGAAAATATAAAAATGAACGGTATTTTTAAGGAAATGTTAAGGAAGAGTAAGCACTGGAGATTATGTAAATAATGGTTTTCTTTGACGTTGGATGCTTTCTATATCAAAATATAAATTTCAAAATCAAAATGTGCTATACAGTGAAGACATTATTTTCACTGTTTATTTTTCACTGTCCGTTTTTGGAATCATGGAAAAAAAATAAACAACTTGATCTATTAAACATTCTCACACAGAAGATAGTCACAAAATAAAAATATTTTTTTATTAATAAGATATTAAACCTCGTCCCTAATTCTCATACAATTCACACCCTAATCCATATTTTCCTTGAGATTTATCTTTTATTTGAATTTTTGTTAGATTTTCTCAAATATTGTTTTCATTCCCTAACTTAACCACTATTTTTAATTCGCTAGGTCATAAATAATAATAATATTAAATAAAAGCGGGTTGATTGAATGAAATTGTCTTAAAGCAATAAATTCCCCAGATGTTAAGCATACAAATGAAATTAAATGAAAATTGTAATAGTTGAAATACTTGGACTTTTGAGACAGCAACCAAAACAAACACAAAGTTGGAAGACAACTACTTCTGAAAGTTCTGAAATAGTATTTTAATACGATTTTTTTGTTTTATAATTGACTTTCGTTGTATACAGTACAACCTAACGGGTTGATTGTCATGTGTCAATCTCTTCCAATCAACAAAAATCGAACCATGGGTGGGAAGACAGGCGTACCAACTAGGCCCCGCATATCATTTTTTTCTTCTAGTGTTTTCATTATATGTTTTAATTTTTATGATAGAAAGATTTTTTTTTAATATTTTAGAATATTTTGGATCAGTTTTGAATTTATGAACCATAATCGTCTTATGTTGTTAGAATATTATTTAAGAGTTGTAACATATATTTAAAGCAAATAATTAGAATGACCAAAGGCGAAAACTTCCATTTTAGAACTCGTAAATAAATCAAGTCAGAGAGGTGTTAAATATTGAATTGAATTTATATCTTTGTAACCAGCTCCGGTATAGATTTTTGAAACTATCTCACACCTGACATATTTATGCAGCATGAAAATTCGTAATTTACAATTCGTTCACAATCAGCCAAATAAACTGTGTTAAACTATTTCGTAAGTTTTTTGTAGCTTGAGGGGTTTAGTTTATATTAAACTTAAGCGTGAGAGTAAAAAATATATTTAATTAGAAAATTTATCATTCTACATACAGAGTTTGACTATTTTTAAGGAAACATTAATAAGCGTTGCAATAACGTCGTGTTTGATAGATTTCAATTTTAAAAGAGTTTAATTAACTACGATCTTTAATAGTGTTTTACCACTTTTGATATATTAACTCATAATTATTGACTAAAAAATGGCACTACACTACTTAAGTGCGGTCAATTTGTCACTCATAAAATAATTTGTGAATTAAAATCATAAATTTTAATATTTAAATATCGTGTTTCAGGTAAAGACAACTTGACAACTTAACGTCAGTAGTTAAGGGTTAAGTGAGAACGTTGTTTAAAAATGAATATCATTGCCCTTCATGATTTATATGTCCGTAAGAATTTCTAAATATTGATAAAAAGGGTTTGAAAACTGGGGTACGTAAACATAAACATATTATATTAAATAGCGTATGTTTGTATCAGTCATATACTCGTACGTATCAAGAATTTTCAGATTGATTAAATATCAATTGATTCAAATAAAGGGTATATACATTTACTTGGTAAATATTGTATGGTTTTTTATTGCTTGTGATAAAAAAAATACTACTAGGAAAAAAATATCAAAATATTTATTTGTAAAATATAAAACTTTTTATAATTTGTAATGTATTTTATTTTTCTAGCCAGGTCACGAATTTGTTCCTCAAAATATCGATTCGCTTATTTTTTAAGATTTGTTCATACACTTATGAATTATTTCAGAATTTATTTTTGAATCGGCAAACATTTTAATAAAAATTCTGAATTAATTACTCTAGCAGGTGTTAATTGTTGAAAAGAGGAAAAATATTTTTGTATATTTATCACTTAAGAGTGGAGTAGGTTTGCATTAAGTCTTAAACAACATACCCCGAGGCCGAGGCCTGGGGTAAAATGTTCGAGAAAACAGAAAGCGTCGAAAACATCGTGCATTAAACCAACCAGGGCCGGGGCGGAACGGGATGGGTGAGGGTGGGGGAAGGCGCACCCCATTTGCCGCTACAATCCCGAAATAAATAAAACTGAAGCCTTACCCCGTGCCTTTTCAGGGCCCGGCGTGCTATTTTTGACTATATAATTTAGAAAAATAAAGTTTGAAAAACTATTAGCTGAAGATTTCTAAGTGAATTTTAATATTCGTGAAACATTATATTCATTCATCACTCGATTAATGAAATAAGAAATAAAAAAAAATATCGAATTAATTAAATGAAAATATTAAAAATAATAAAAAGAGTCTTATAAATGATATAAAAACGTATGCACTGGGAAGAATAAATGGGGTGGGTGACAATGTATGTAAAAAAGATTTAAAAATAGATTGTCTAAAATTGAAATAAAAACAAATTGATAACATTATACAAAATTAAAAAAAGTATTTATAGAAAAAAAATAAGTACGGTTAGTGTATATTCAAAATTATATTTTTATAAACATTGTTTAAACTGAAGCCATTAATTAACATACATATATTTTTTCAAATAATTCATTAAATCACAGTCAATTTTATCTTATTTTCAGTTGAATATATACTCGTATACCTATGAACTAGTAAATTTTTTAAATTTTCATTCAAATAGTAGTAGTAAAAGTTCTTGACAAAAAAATAACCAATGTGATCCAATATGCAATGCTCAAAAAGATTTACAAAAAAAGAAAAAGTTGACATGTGAAATTCTTTAGTTCTGTAATATATTTAATAAGAATGTAATTACACATTTCGATAATATTTTGAAAATCAATTGGCCTCTGTGGCTTAGTTGGCAAGATGCTTATCTTCCGACCCACGGGTTATGGTTACGATTGTCGTTGGTACCTACCATTTTTTTTAAATAAGGTTTTAGTCTGGTATTCTTCACTTAAGGCCTCGTTAACAGATTTCTGGTTGGCTGGAAGATATTATTACACGACAATAAACCCGTCCAGTTATATTGTATACATCAAAATCAAACAGTCAGCATTCAAGCTAAGCTAGTTGGCGGATATTAACGAAAGGTTCAAACATTTTAAACCTGACAATCTTCTAGCGAATTTGATCTCATTACCATCGGAACATTGTGTTTGATCTGTCAAGACTCTGTGCTTGTTAAAGTGCAACACCTTGCTCACAATACACCAATATATGCAGATGCGTCTTCCCTCCACAAGATGGCTGAGAATCATACTCAATCACGAGGGATATATAACCTATCGTATCAAAGAAAGCTTTTATATAATAAATGGAGTTTTATCAGTATTATTCGAAGCATATTTATCATACAAAAATAAAAATTCCATGCCTGTTGAAAATTCCAACCCTGCAACAGCCACCTTCCCGGCTGGTCCCGGCCTGGAAGGGTGTACGGATGAATGGAAAATACAACAAAATGAAAATACGAGAATAGGTAACGAGTCGACCGACGAAATACGACTCGATCCCCTCCCCAGCCCCGCCACCCTCACCCCCGCTCTACCGAACCAACCTCGCCCCGCCCCTACCCGCCCGACCACCCACCGGCTGAAACAAAAGAATCAACGCGGAAAATTGGGGTAAGATGTATGCTTTTTTGGGAGTCTGCGAGAATTTTTTTTTCAGAGGAAATAATCTAGATGTTGAATAAAAAAATAAACTTTTGAATAAGGCTTGAAAGTGTTCATGGGCTGTAAATCACAAAGCTGTTTCTGGGTGCCAGATATTATTATATTTCCTGAAGACATATTTGTTTTCATACTATTGTTTACTATATACACTGCCGTTTTTAGTTTATTGACTTTTCTGAATTTTATTCTATTTATTGTTTTTTTTTTATAAATACACATTGTTAAAAAGTTTAATGTTACTGTTTTGTAAACATTTAATTTACGAGATATATTTAATAACCATGTATTCGTTAAGTAACTCTGAGTTATCAAACTTAATTATTTAATTATTTAAATAGAATTAGAGGAATTCGTGGAAGTTAGGTCCACAGTCGCGGTAAATGAACTGCGAAAGAACACATGTGCAAGCATTCCGTTAGAATGATAATGCATTCCGTTAGAATAATAATAAGATTCAATCGATCTTTTTTAAATATGACATATTTAGGTTATGTATTACATTTTCATTGTGTACAATGCAACCATATGACAATCTCTTCAAACCAACCAGAAAATCTATAAAACGCTTCAGAGAAAATAAGACTAAAATCTTTTTTTTTTAAATATGTTTTCCAGCGAGAATTGAACCTGTAACCCCTAGATTGGAAGACACGCGTTGTACAAACTAAACCACACATGTCACTAGTAGGTACATAAGTTTTTATTCAAAATATTTACAATGTGTGTTCAGTAACAAAAGTTATGACACTATTATTCTAAAATCGCTTATCCTAAAAGATATCTGAAAATCAATGGTATGTATAATTTTAGTAACTTTTATTTAAGTTTTGATATGTTAAGTACACCAAATATTAAAAACAAACATTTTTTATTTAATACGTAAAAGAAAGACGAATCATTAACGTTTAATGACTTACTTTTAAATTCTCTGTCCATATTATAAACATATATTTTTACCGTAAGAACCTTCGTAATAGACTACAAATATAAATATCGAAGAGTGGGCATAGTATATAAATAATACACAATTTCATTAAAACCGAGGCTTCGGATAAAATAGGTTCAGGTTTTTACCTAGCCTTAACCCTTACTCTGGGATCAGAGCGTGATGCTGGATGCCGGGGGATGGGTGATACGATTTTGGCACACCCATTCTGCCTACTCCCGCCGCCGCTGGTAGCAGAGTAGAGAGCACACAGTATGGAAATGTTGGTCAAATATATCATCCCTCCTTGACAGGCCAATTCTCTTATCTCTGCCGGCATAGCGCGCTGCTCGCCGCCCCGGACAGTGGCGTTGAAATATTAACTTCTTTTGGGGGCACGTACTCGTATTTACATTTTTCACTTGAATGGGTTCATTCTTAATCGATTACAATAAAATTTCATGCACCATTCGTATAATTTGTTGTATTTTTTTTCCATTGACTCAAATCACCATTCTGAGAATACTTTCAGACACTATCTAGTGATATTGATTTTTTTCAATAGAAGAAAATCAATAGGCTGAAATAACGTTTCATAGTTAAGGAATACTAAAATAGAGCAAAGTTTGATGAAGAAACTCCACGATTTAAGCAACTTGCTGGTTGTCGACGCTTAAATTGGACATAAAATATGAGGAAAAAGTACAAAAAAACTTATTTGAAACCATTGTGACAGCGACTATCAAGAAATACATCTAAGCTTTCATAACCAGTATCATTGGACTCGTCGTTCAGAGTAGAACTCAATATTTTGAACTTTTAAGTTCAAATATCTCAAAACACAAACTATCACTAAGCATTCTATGCTGAGACAAAATCACTAGGTGTCTTCCAAAGCTGTACGGTAGACAGAAAACGGAGGTAGCAATATACCTTTGTATGACAAAACTTACCGGGTCTTTACCAATATACCAGATAACCAAATAGGGATTCAGTGGTTCCCTATATATTATGAGTATTTTATCCTTACGGCTCGAGACACATTTATTTTCTTTTATAGATATTCTAGGCTTGAAAGAATGCCAAATTTAGAACGGTTTTTTTATTTATCTTATTATGTATTAACTTTAACCAAACACATCATTCCGATCTCTAGCCAACATAGGTGCCTATGTATTCGAAACGCTATTTATATGGACTAATTCCCTAAATATATTTTATAAATATAATTAATCAAATAACATCACTTGAATGGTGTGTGCGCCACTGTGAAATAAGAGACGCTGCCAGGGGGTGGATTTGGTTGGCTCACCCCTGACGCCCTCTCCCAGCATCGCGCCGGTTCAGATCGGGATAATGTGCCGCAGGCGCAACTTATCACACAAATGTTTTAATGATTGTTTAGAGATGCCAATGGGAGAGATTAGCCAGCCAGATTACTGATTGATTGGCAAGCTCTGAATATCTCTGGATATCAGAATGCATTTGTGGCATAGTAGAGTTAATTATGTTACATTTTGTACTTGCAATAAAAATAAGATATTCCCCTTTGTTGCTACAAAAATCGTGGAGTATGGGAAGCCATGAAGCATAGACCTTTTCGTGGTCTAGTTGGTAAAATGCTTTTTAGCCCGGGAGTTGCAGGTTTCAGTCTAGTTTTCACATAAGGCTTGTTTAAACACCTTTCTGGTTAAATGGAAGTTATTGCCACACGACAATAAGCCCACCCGTCCGGTTATACTGTGTACAATAAAAGTGTAATACGATAATAAAGAGGCGCTCTTGGAGTGGGCTTTGGTCATTAACTGGTGCCAGAGAAATACATAAATATAAATTTGAAATACATAATTGATTTTAGATATCAGCTACAAAGTCAAGACTAAAAAAATGGTAAAAATTGATAATCTTTAACTTTGTGATCAAATATTTTTAAGGAACTATTATATATTACTTATGTTGAAAATGTGGAAACATAATGTGAAAACTTTTTACACACTTAACATTTGTGTTAAACATGTACAATATAAAAACAACTTAACTTTTACGTATTTTTTTAAATATTTATAAATAATATGTTATTGCGACTTCCTTCATTCTCTGAAAAAAAAATACAATTATTTAAGAATTTGATTTATAAGTTTACTCTTTTGACGTATCAACAAATTTAAATATGTGTATTATAATAAATACTGGAAAATTAAACGCTTATTAAATGTTATGTAATATCCAAATCTAGAAGAAATAATTAAATTTAATTGTAATACTTATTAGAACTTACATAGCAGACCGTATATGTCAGAAATTTAGAACACCTCTCAGATACACTGTTGAAAACTCTTAACGTCGGTAAGGCCTTTATAACTGAGTCAAAATGTTTGGTATCTTAAGACGTGAAAGTGCACAGGCAGAAGGTACCTTTCCTCTTAATTAACTGGAAAAATAGACAGGTAATTTCCATTATCCGACAGAACAAAGCGTCGGGCAAACTTGGAGAGGTGGAAGAAAAGGAAAAAAACTTTCCACTTCCTGTAATTTGTTAGACGCGAAAAACTTTGCGATTAATGAAACAATGCCGCGGGCAACACGTCAAGATTTAAACCTGGATCATAATAATAATTACTGGAACCCCTTCTTTTCTCTGTGTGTAAACTTCCAGAAGTTTGTCTGTGATATAACATCAGTCAGCCCCGCCCAGAGCACCGACAGACTTACATTTCTGAACAGAGACGGTTCAAGAGTCTATACTTCAACCTAACTAGACAAAGCTGTGCTGTAAGATTGCAATGACTAAAATAATTTGGAAAATATAATGTATGTGAGAAATGTGTCCATATTTGTTTAAAAAATATAGAAAGATTTTTATCCTGGCAAGTTTATTGCCACATGGCAATAAACTTGCCAGGATAAAAAAAATTAAAGGAGCATAACAGTATAGTATATACTATTTTTCTATTTATAAGACTGTTAGTTATTATTTTTCTTCTGTGTATGGGTCAGTATACAAGGGTCTCCAGCATAGTCAAGAGGAAGATGAAGCTGGTGCAGTCCACCCAGAAAAGCGTATACACAGGATACCAGTTCATGGTATGGTATGTCTATTTTTGAAGTTTATTCTGAAAATCTAGCCTCATATTTGAGTTAAAACTGTAAGTTTACGAAACAAGGATACTCTTAAATGTGGTCTTAAAAAGTAAAAAAAAAACCGCTTCGTTTTTTGAAATAAACAATGCATTAATATAATTTCTTCATTCATATAGTAAAAATATTTATAATTTTAATTAAATGAATCGTTGAAAATAATCACATAAATGTAATATTTGCTTCCATTTTATAACTAAGAAAATCTTATGTATCAATTATTTTTTTAAATATAATAAACAAAAATGATATATGTAATGATATACGGCCATATACGACAAATGAAAGGCAACAAACCCAGATCCATTAAAATTATATGTCCAAATCAAATTACCTGTTGTTTTTTCTCAAATTGTGTATATTTCTTGTCATGTGTGTAATAATAATAATAATGTGTTTAATTACTTTATTTTTAGTACTTTTTTTCTCTCTCCAATTATGAATTGTGTTTTCATACCCGAAACTAATGGGCGAAAGTTCAATTTAAAACAACACTCAAGAAAGAAGCGTCCCTGGTTGTAAATTAGCCAACTGGGGAATGTCTCTAAAATGAGACATGAATTGAAACGACTTCGGACCGGACCGATAATACGAGTACATAACAGAAAATATGCTTTGTTCGATTTATAAAAAAATAAATTAAATAATTATTACGTTTTTATTTGAAACAGTTTTTATTGAGATATTGTGTGATGGAGAAAAAACTCAAATTTAATATAAAAAACAACAACAATGCTTATTATAATTAGCAATTTATAAGTCTCATTATTTTTACCTCAAATTCTTTGAATTTTAGCAGATGCTAAAGAAAAATAATGAATTTAAAAAATCTGCCTTAAATTTTTGAACATATTACTGATAAAAGTTTAACAGTTGAGTAAAAAGTGTGAAATATTGTATAAGAAGTTATTATAATTTTTTTTACTGAAAAACTGAGTTGGGTATCATTGAATATGACATTATTTAAAAATGAATGATACCTAAATTAATCATTAATATTAAGTTATTTTGAATAAAATTTCTTTTGAATATGAAATATGTAATAAATAAGTGCTGGTATAAGAAAAAATACAATTTTTCTTAGTAAAGTAAATATAAAATAAACTTACAAAAATGTTTTTGCAGAAATAATAAAACTCGACATCAAAAGTACCTTTGAAAGCGAAATTTCAGTTTGTATTAAATATATCAAGATTGATAAAACGTCAGGGTGAACACGATTTATTACAAAGTAAATATTTAACACGATCGTGCGTAATCTCGTGGTAGCCACATTCAAATTAGTTCGCTTGTTCCGGGGGAAAGTCAAATACTTCCGCTCCTTCATGTTCTCCCGGTCGCTGAGTTTGGTTGGGCTTCCCTTAACTGGGGTTGTTACTGTGTCTCAGTAATCAAAATTAAGTCTCAATGTCTCCCGAGTTGCAAACGTTTATTAAACGAGGATTTATTCGAGTTTGACAATTTGCAGTTAATTGGTTTTTGTTTTAGTATGTGAATAAATTTAGTTAGTTAATCTACATATCAAAGAAAAAAAATATTGGTATTATTTTTTAAGATTATCCTGTTTTTTTATTTGAAAGTCTAATTCTACATCATCTATTAGACCAGACCTGGCCAACCCGCGGCCATATATGACGAATAATGTTTTTTTCAAGTGTCGGGTACTTCAGAATGTATTTAAAATCACATTTAAATAATTAAAACCAATAACGTTTCTATAATTACGTGAAAAACACGAAATGCATAAATTCTGCTGGTTTATACAATATTTCCCGCGCATAACTTCTCGCTCGTTAAAGCATTGGTTTCCTAAGAAAGTGGTATCGTTATATAGTTCATGTAACAAAACATTGTCTATGCAAACCATATGGCGTGGTTTCCTAGAGAGCGTCCCATCGATGCAAATAAGTAGTAATCGGATGGAGCCAAGTCTTGTGAGTAAGCCGCATGCGAAATTATTTGCCAACTAAACACCTCAATTGTTTCCTTGACCTTGCCTTTTTTGATATTCTGGTCGTTTTTCACGCAATGCTTGGTTCAAATCCATCATTTATTGTCGGTAGCGTTCAGTATTAACGGTCTCGCCAGGTTTTAGCAGCTCATAATAGATAACACCCTTCTGATCCCACCAAACACAGAGCATTGTCTTCCGTCCATAGCGATTTGGCCTTACAGTCGATGTCGCTGGTTTACTTGGAGTTACCCATGATCTTTTACGCTTAGGATTCTCGAAATATATCCATTTTTCATCGCCAGTCACAATTCGATGGAGAAATGATTTTCTTTTATACCTGGCAAGCAGCATTTCGCAAGTGGTTTTTCGATTTTCCTGATGTCTTTCATTCAGTTCATGTGGAACCCATTTTCCCACCTTCTAGATCTTTCCCATGGCTTTCAAACGTATGGAGACAGCTTCTCGTGTCATATTTAATTGATCTGCCAGTTGTTGTTTCGTTTGAGCATTATCCTCATCTTATAATGCTGGCAATTCGGCGTCTTCAAACTTTCTCGGTGGTCTTTCACGTTCTTCGTTTCTCACGTCAAAATCGCCACTTTTGAATTTTTTAAACCACTCAAAGCACTGTGATTTACCAAGAGCATGCTCACCGTAAGCTTCGACAAGCACTCGATGCGATTCTGCAGCAGTTTTCTTATATAGTAACAGAAAATCAATGCTGTCCGCAAATCGTAGTTTTCAGACACAAAAACAGACTTGTTCAACGCCATGAAAACATATATTATGTAGTTGTATTATACTTGTATTATTGTGAGTTAAAAGTCTTTGACAAATGTAAACACAAGGAAAAGGCGCCAATGACGCGGTTTGACAGTCACTACATTGACAACTAGAGCCATCTATGAGCAAATTCCGGTTTCATATTTACAGACTGGTATGTGCGGCCCTTGGGAAAATTTTAGGTCGTCGATGCGGCCCGAGGTGAAATTTGGGTTGGCCAGGTCTGTGTTAGACAAACTGATTATTAACGTCATTATTAAGATAGTCTTTACCATTCGTTAACTGGCTAAATTTCATCGTGTTATATAGGAGCATACTGATAATATAGTATGTTATATAGGAGCATACTGATAATATATTACATAGGAGCATACTGATAATATGTTATATAGGAGCGTATTGATAATATGTTATATAGGAGCATACTGATAATATGTTATATATGAGTATACTGATAATATGTTACATAGGAGCATACTGATAATATGTTATATCATTTAGGATCATACTGATAATATGTTATATCATTTAGGATCATACTGATAATATGTTATATAGGAGCATACTGATAATATGTTATATATGAGCATACTGATAATATGTTATATCATTTAGGATCATACTGATAATATGTTATATAGGAGTATACTGATAATATGCTTAGTTTATGTTTTTACCACAAAAGTTTTATAATTGAAATACTTTTTATTTTCAATTTTATATATTTAACACATCACAAAACCATTATATTTTTTAACAGATAGATAGTTTACTAGACTAAAGTTTAAAAAAGAAAACAGTACGATAAAAAATATCACAATTTTCCTGTTGAAAGCGAAAAATCTCAATTTATCTCATATGTGGGCGTTTGTATGTTACTAAAAAACTACTGATATAGGCCTATTTTTGTCTATAAATAAAAACCGCCCTTGTTGTTTAAGTAAACAATGCCAAAAAAGAGACTCGAAACGAGTAGACTTAAACATAAATTATCCGGAGACCATAAGGTGGCGGATGTGAAATTGATCACAAACAAGAGTGTGTTGGTTTTGGAGCGCCCCCTTCAGGGGCCAGGGCCGCCCTCCCCGCCCTGGTGCGGCTGTGACGCGGCATGTCAAAAGTTATCGCTACAGAACACTTCTCAGTCATTTCTCTTCAAGGCCCTCCTCACTCGTCTTGGGCGAGGGAAGAAGAAATTGTTCTCGAGCTCTAGGGAAATCGCACCGTTGTTTTCGATTCAAAGTATAAAATATTCGTAAAATTGTGTTAATATTTTTTACATTATTTGTCACTATTTCTGTTGAAAAGAATTCTTATTCATCTCCATATTTTATGATTTTCTAATACAATATTTTGTAACTACAAATATAGTATATTAACAGTAATGAGATCATTAACAGTAAATAGATCATCATCAAATATATTAACAGTAATGATCCCAACACCATCCACGCTGTTATGGGGGTATAATAAGTTCCTTTCCTGCGCGATCTATGCAGATCTATGCAGATCTATGCAGATCTATGCAGATCGAAAATCGAAATCTTTATTTTTTATGAGCGTGACGTTACGTAATAACAAAGTTAAAATGTTCAAAGGGACTCCTCCTCTGGTGGCAACACATCTGAGTGCAATCAAAATAGTAGCAATGACGGATTTGAGGTCCTACATCGCTGGAGAAGGCAAAAGACTCGTAGCGCTGTTATATATATACTCGTACTTATAAAACGGCTTAAAGCCTGGAATTCAAACAGCCTATTATTAAGTTGCTAGTACTTTTATAGAAAACTTCGATTGTAACAAAACTATCCTATGATGTCACTAGATTGGAGCACCCCTTGATTTCGGCTTATGAATCAAACCACAATCTTTACAGTTTAAAGTGAATATATTCAGTAAAATTTCATTGAAATCAAGACTGTAATATAAACATTTTGAAATCGAAAAGTCTTTAAGATAGGCTAACTAGGATGAATAATTATTTTTCCTATTGATAGTATCAGATAATCGTTAAATGTCTGAAGAAAGATAAGGGATGTGGGGTAATGTTTGTAGCACAAAAAGTAAGTGGATCAGAGTAATGAGGCTATAAAAGTTAACGAAAAGCCTATAAAAGTGAATATTTCAAAAACTTATCGGTTGATGTGTATGTACAGTGATTGTATCGGTTTATGTGTATGTACAGTGATTGTATCGGTTTATGTGTATGTACAGTGATTGTATCGGTTTATGTGTATGTACAGTGATTGTGTCGGTTTATGTGTATGTACAGTGATTGTATTTGCAAAGCTTTAACTTTGACAATAAGACTTCTAGAAGGTATTGTAGTGTGCACTTTGGTAAAAAAAATCCCTTTAAAGTATTGTATAAATGTTATATATTTTTATACTAAAAAATCGTATATTCATTTGATATTACGCATCGTATATACTCCACTCCGTACGTAAAAAAACATATTTTTATAAATTATGACTATAGGAGTCACAGTACGCGACAAAGGTGGTACCATCAGGATACCATAATAAGTTAAGCCCACCGCAGACCGGTTGGTCTCACAACACTCATAACAGATTCCAGCGAGCGAGCTTTATGTGGCAAGCAGCCCGCGATAAGGACTTCTGTTTTATTATGCTATCCTAATACTGCGTACTGATAACGAAACAATATGACGGATTTAAACTGGAGACTATGTGGAAAAGATGAGAATTTACATTAAGTATCCGCATGAATAGCCAACCCACAGAACTACTAACACGATTCATATGTTATGGCAATATAAGATTTGTTTTACGCACACATCTCGAATCATTACGTGTTAATGATATTCATAACAAAAAATCTTTATTATTTTCGTGCCAATAAATTGTAAATTGTTGATGAATATAGTTAATAAAATAATATTTTGAGTGTTATGTCAGAATATCTCTTAACATTATTAAATGTACAGGGTATTCATGAATTAGACTTTTGAAGTTTATCTCATTTATTGTATCATAATTTATTTTATATTGGTCGTATTCGTTTGTTACAGATGTCATTTTTGCCAAATTACTTGAAATATACGCAGAAAAAAAGAAAAAAATGTTTTTTGGATGGTGATGGTTAAATTTTGTATGGTGATGGTTAAGTTTTGTATAGTGATGGTTAAGTTTTGTATGGTGATGGTTAAGTTTTATATCGTGATGGTTAAGTTTTGAGATACCAATGTATCGCAAGATTGAAGCAGTAAAAATCAACTTTTTTTTGTCATTCAGAAATAAAATTAATTAGTAAATTAAAAAGTAATTCAGACAGTCCAATCAATATAAGTAAAATGTTTACAGTACAAACTGGAAGACTGAAAATCAAACTGGATATTTGAAAAAAAAAATTGAGTTCCAACAAGAATCAAACCCCCGGGTTGGAAGACAGGTGCCTTACCAACTAGGTCACGAAGGTAGTTTATATTAAGAAGAAAATAATAATAATTACTGCATGTCTAGTAAAATAATGAATCATTGTTAGTTTTTGAGTTTTGTTATCGACTTTAATTTGTCCATTAGAGCAGTAATGGATTCCAGATTGTTTATAGCTAAGCGTTTCCTCTATGTTAGGCATTTTGAGAATGTCTTTGTATCGACGTTATATACCTCCGTTGCATTCATGCCAGCCTGTTACTCTTGTGTATCCCATTTATAACACTTGCTAAATGGACCATATTCACCATTCACTCTATCACTAAATCAAATGCGGCTTTTCCATTAGCTGCTCCGAGATGTATTGAGGGAAGGACGGAGAGAGAACGCGGTCGGAAGATCGAGGGAGAGAGATATATATATTTAATGGACTGACGTAAAACCGCGAGCACTATTTATTACAATATGAATTGAATAGAAAACGGCGAATCAAAAGATCCAATACAGTCAATCATGGAGCCGGCGGAATGTTGACTCCTGCGCCCGCTCCGCCTCTGGTTCAGCTTAACCACCAATTTCTTTTCAAAAACGTGAATAAATAAAAAAAATGTTTTCAAATCAATACAAAATTTTCGGTTATTTTAAAATATGTGATACACTCGTATACCATATATAAAATATTCTCAAAAATTTAAGTAGTTTGATTTAAACTATAGGTATGACAGATCCTTGAATTAATTAAATAACACATTATTACATTAGAAAATACTCCTAACTGCATATACGAGTATGCCTTGCTTTCTGATTAATAGTATAGGTAGGTATAATTGCTTAGCAATATTCGTATATTTTCATAGGATGTATCATACACATTTATATATTCAATCCATTTCCCTGTAGGGGTAAGCAGAGAAGAGAAAATATGAGTCGGTGACACTATCAGGATATACTTCATTCGTTTCTTATACATCTATATTTGTATCATATACATTTATATATTCAATCCATTTCCCTGTAGGGGTAGGGCAGAGAAGAGAAAACATGAGTCGGCGAGACTATCATGATATACTTCATTCGTTTCTTATACATCTATATTTGTATCATATACATTTATATATTCAATCCATTTCCCTGTAGAGGTAGGGCAGAGAAGAGAAAACATGAGTCGGCGAGACTATCATGATATACTTCATTCGTTTCTTATACATCTATATTTGTGTGTATGTGTGCTTCTATTTCTCCTACTTCTTATATAATACTCGTATTTACTTTTTACAAAGATTCATTTGGCCTGCCCAACCATATTTTTTTATAATGAATTAAGAAAGAATGAAATGGAAAATTTTCCTAGTTACAGTCTATGATACTCGTAATTACGGAAACATATTATTTTGTACAATACAAATGATTCATATGATGACAGTTAATTATCGCCCTGTTCTAAAATACTCGTCGATTTTCATTCCTTATAAAAAATCCTTCGATCTGGTGATAACACACTCCTTTGCATACCAACACACCAAACCTCATTTTACCCAACTTATTTTATGACCCAGTCAACTAGGCTCGACTATGGAACAAACTTTTTAAAGTTATCAGATATGTACCATAAAGAAAATAAAATATAAGTATTATTATAAAAGGCAATCGAAGCCAATCTTTAAACCATAATAAACGATCAAACAAAAAATCCCATGATAACATCATGCCCCAGCACTAGACGCGACATCATTCGTCGTTGAACATTACCGGAATCGTCCAATATATCGATTGATGAACACTTCTCATGTCAGTCATAGATAAAAGGCATTCCTCTATCACCATAATAACACACACAATGCACACACCGCAGGGTATAGCACACCGCGGTGCGGAGATCAGCGATGCGCCATCATCGTTTGTCAGCGCATTTCATGCATTGTTGAATAATAAGCCAATGCAGTAACGTAGGTACCCACTTTGTGCCCGGTCGCAGATCCTCAAATTTATCGTTTTGGTCTCGCGTTTCGTAAACAAACGGATTCTGTTGTGTGTTGCTGCAAATCAAAGTATTATTACGGGTGAAATGTTTATTTGGTTTTGTTGAATAAAATTAATATAAATATATCGATTAGCGCCTGAAATAAGATGTTTCGATAAAATATGCTAGTAACGGCTTAGTGGAGAAATCTCACGAGTTACGACTGCTAGTTTTGTAACTTTTTATTTATCTGTATATGTTGATAAACACTTGGTGAATTATTTGATGAAAACTAATGTTTCCGTTTCGCTTTTCCTTTTTTTTCTACGTTGGCGCTTGTATAGCTAAGAAATAAATTTTAATTAAAAAGTGTTCAATAAATATTACTTTCGAAAATTTGTAACGTATCTACTAAAGTGTCCAAATCCATTTAAATTGTATCCGTTTACGTTTAAATGAACACCACACGTTAATTTAATATGAACATTGTATATTCATTCAACTTGAATATTGCATTTCTTGCGTCTTGAGCCAAGCAAGCGGGCGCCCGAGATTCGATTTCTGGTATATTCGCTTCGGGATTGGTTTTACTCTTAGATCATTTTAGATCTGAATGTATGTTTTTCTGTAGCTTATAAGTTGTTTATCTCTAACTTTTCCCTATCTGATAACATATTTTATAACTTCCTCGGATTCGCGTATTTTATATTGCGCGTATTTTACATTACACTACAAACAAAGTAAAATGTGTTACTAAAACACATCGGAAGATCTACACAGGTTCTTTGTAGTTCGTTTCCATTGATAAGTTTTCTGCAGTTTTCTTACGAAATATATTTTTCTAAACATATGCAGATGCGGGAAGTACCTAATGTAATGACCGCAGCCACTACCTTCACATCCTAATACTCAACGTATATGTATTTATTTTGAATGGTTTTTAATATATCAATAATATTGACTTAAAATCCAGAGTTACAGTGCCTTTGAGAAAATCTTCTCTTTAAATGGCGCTATACAAATTGTCTTGTACTCGTATCCCTGATATCCCTGATAATTTTTCGGTTATTCTTAAGAGGAAGACAAGAAAAACTAAACGA
This sequence comes from Odontocerum albicorne, assembly GCA_949825065.1. NCBI lineage: Eukaryota > Metazoa > Arthropoda > Insecta > Trichoptera > Odontoceridae > Odontocerum > Odontocerum albicorne. The sequence goes on from OX463855.1 coordinate 23,574,302, forward strand.
TTGCATTAATAAGATCAATGTTGAGTATCTGTGGCAGGGCTGAATGAGTGTGCCCAGAGCCGTGCATATAACAAACAGGCATTTAGTCCCGTCCTCCTTCTGTCTATGTCCATCACTTGTTTCCCGCTGCTCTGGCATGGTGCAGCTACACAGCCTCCGCAATCTACAACCGTATCTGCCGACCATCTCGCCACGACACCACAAATCTACCCGTCACGTGAACCATTCACAATCATACAGTAATTTAGATATGTAGAATATATACTGAATTAATAAGTACCACTTGAAAATGTGCTAAAATTCTAAAAAAATACTAATATTTAGATGCCATTATTTGTTGAAACACGATTATATTAAATGTAGGTCAAATGATATGTTACGAGTATCTAGTCTGAGATAATTACGGAAATACGAGTAACCCACCGCTTTGTTTGAGCTTGCAAGGAATAAGAAAAATACAAAAAAAAACTAACCATTAAATACCTATTTCATTTGCATGATATTTTTGCATACATGCCAAAAAATTGAGTTGGTTCTTTAACATTGAAACACGTAACATTGAAAAATCTGCGGCCCTTGATAAAAATAGTGCGCTACGTAAAAACTTGCAATGTTTTTTTTTGTGATTAAAAGTAATACACTATTTTTAGACTCTATTATAAATTGAACCAATGAATAAATTGATATCACATTCATTGAGCATTTTTAATACAATTGATATCCTTTAGATGTGCAGTTTTGAGTTTCAGTTATCATATATAACGTTAGAAGGATATCAAATAAAGTCTTGTAAAAAGCAGGGTTTTAAGGTACGACTGTCAATTAATTTTGTACTGATTTTTGCCAAAACCTTTCTTCACTTTTTATTTTCCGTTAACTAAATTAAAATAACTAACTTGAATTATTATCTCTAGAATAAACTACGATTTTCTTTTTTTTCTTAGATTCAGAGTGTTATATCTTTCCAGGGAACTTGACCTCCTAGTATTGTTCTTAAAAGAAAACAATTAGTATGAGTCTTTCATGTAGTACAATACAGGATTTTTTTCAAGTTTCCATTCTTGTCAGTATCTCCTGAATATCTTAAGATTTTTAGAAAACATAGGTCACGGCACAATATTTAATTTAATTTATGTTATAATTTCAGAATCTTTAAAGCTTTGGATCAAAATGGATTAGATTTTTTTGTCCTGTACTCGTACCACCAATTTTCATTTAAGACTGACTAAATATATTTTCTTGTTTTTCCCTATGAGCTAAGAACATTCATAGTCTATTCGGTGTATAGTTAAAACAAAATCGAAAAAATCAACACTTTTGTCCAAGTCGTAAGTTCTCTCTTGAAATTTTTAAAATTCCTCCCGAATAAGTGACCACTCATTCATTCAGCCATGGCCGAGATGCATAATCCCAAGGGACAACAACAGCTAAGCCCCTTCAAAATAATTCCATCAGTGGAATTTGGAAGAAATAAAACACGACAAGGCAAAAGGTCCACTTGAAAAAAGAAGAAAGAAAAATCTCCCAAGCACTTCTGATGTTGTTAAGGGTCAACGCGAGTCATGGGCAAAGGCGTAATTTGAAATGACTTTTTTATTTAACGCAATGTGGTGTTAAAAATTACTTTATTTAATATTTGAAAAAAAAAGAACATTTATATAAACAACTTTAAATTACAAATCATAATACTTAACATACTCACCTTTTAATATCTAAGTAATTTGAAACACAGTGTTTCGTCTGTCTTTCATTCATCGAGGAACCTCTTGAAGATCGTAAATTAAAACCAGACTGAAACCTTATTTTATTAAAAAAATCGTCAAGAGTATAAATTTAATCGAATTGATATTTTATATTATGTATTGATATTAATATTTGACTTTGCTTCGCAAAGTCAACAACTACTGAAATAAACGAAAATAAATAAAACTCTTGAAAAATGGTTGCTGTAATGTATTGTAATGTACTTTCTGTATTCAGCATAACCTGGCTGGTTCGTTGCTTTATAGAAATTTCTTCTTAACAGCTAGCAATATATGTTCAAACACTTTATAAGGAAAACCAAATGAGGACCGTTTTTTGGGAATCATCGGGAGTTGAATCCGAAACCTCCAGGTCGGAAGTCAAGCATTTTACAAATAAGTCTACAGAGGTTATATAAGTGTACAAGTTTTTTTTTAATTATTCTAAAATAAAATCTAAATTTGCTTCTTATAACATATATCATCATTATGCAGTATCCCTTGCGGGGTAGACATACATGACTGATCTCCCAACTTTTCTATCCTTACACACAACTTTCGCCTTTTCCACAATCCTACATCGTGTCATGCACAATCTTATATTATTCGTATTTCTTACTTTACAAAATCTAGCAGCCGTGATTCAGCCACCTTAAGCATTAAGCGTTAAAATAAAGAAGAAAAACATAAGTTATTTGATTTGTTTAAGTATCTCGAGCTGAAGACGAAGTAAGATAAATTATGTTTAATAAAACGCGTCATTGAGTGTTGCACTTTCGAGTCGTTACTTTTTCATCAGGTCAATGTATAAACTTTGCCTTCTTTTAATATTCGAGTGCAATTACTTCAACAACTACCGATCGGCTTAATACTGCGGTCATTATCACCTCATAAAGATGTCAAGTGATACCAGAAAGCGATTCAAATGACAGATTTAAACACTTAATGAACTGCGATTCGATTTGAGAAAAGCATTCATTCTCATTCTCATTGCGAAAGAATTTTTCGTTGATATTTAAACAGCAGGTGGAAAACTTCTTTATTTACATTTTAAATGATTTTTAAAGTTTTTATTTTTATAAGTTGTATTATTTTATTTTTTGATTACGCTTATATTGTATACAGTACAACTTAGCGGGTTTATTATCATGCGGCAATCAACCAACCAGTCAGGAATATTGTTAAAGGTCTGACGTGAAAACTAGACTGGAAGTCTTTTAAAAATAAATTGGGTTCCAGCGGGAATCGAATCTGTACCCCTTGGTTTGGAAGACAGACATATTACCAACTAGGTTTCGGAGGTCATCATAATATATTTAGGATAATATGCAAGAAATAAATAGATTCCTGTCTGGATAAGAGTTTGTCGAAGAGGTTACTGTTACAATTTACCGCGTATAGTAGTATTGTTAATGCGTATGTTGACGAACTGTAAATTATGTACCTACTCCAATGCTTCTAAAATGTTAGACTAATGTATAGGCTACGCTTTTCCATATGTCTGCATCATAAATGCGGATTTGTTTTGATGAACGAATGCTTGTCTAAAATTAGTAGGTATATGGTTTATTAAAGAAGCAAACATTAGATATTTTTATTAAGAAATTGCTTTTTCGTTTCAATAATTCAAATTAGTACATACACGTATTACATAATTATTTCACTCAATACCTTACTTTTTTTTACTTAAAAATTACTGAATTATTTAACTTATTGCAAGTGAAATTATATACTACATTATTATTTAACTTACCCAATACATAATACGAAACTGATTAGGGATGAATGTGAACATAAGACTGTGCTGATTAAGATGAAGAAGAGCAAACTGAGATGATTTGGGCATGTAGAACGAATTAATTAAGGTAACAAATATATTGTGATAATGTGAAAAGGTGTTAGTGAGGAAGACCAAGGAAAGCATGGTGAGATCAAATAAATATTTTGAAAGAGGAATCGTAAAAAGTCAAAGAAATTGTAGGATCTCTGTGAAGTGTATAGATATAAAAGAGGTGAAAGATTTGAGATAGGAAAATCTGTAGATCTGTCTTCTCTAACTACCACGACAGCAAAATGGCGTGTATGTGTGTAATTAGTGAAAATAATAATTTGTATTACATATTATTTTATAGAGCTCTATAAAGTTAAAGCTGAAAGTTTTGATACTGTAAACATTACTTAATGTTTTGATATTGTAAACATTAGTTAATGTTTTGATATTGTAAACATTAGTTAATGTTTTGATACTGTAAACATTAGTTAACGTTTTGATACTGTAAACATTAGTTAATGTTTTGATACTGTAAACATTAATTAATGTTTTGATACTGTAAACACTAGTTAATGTTTTGATACTGTAAAAATTAGTTCATTTTTTCTATTAATAACTTTGAAAAAAATCTGTGCGTTCCCTTCCCTCCAAATGGGATTGACTTTGTAAATTATTGGGAATGTCAAAATATTTTATTTTTAAGAGAACCTTCTTCGCTCTAGTTTTAAGAATGTAAACGATCTCTTAGTTGATTAAACGAAGTCACGTTAAAAAGAACCCATGGTCTGAGAAATAAATAAATATACGTTTATAAAAAAATATATCATACATAAATATGCGCTTATTACGTAACAAAATATATCATACATAAATATGCGCTTATTACGTAACAAAATATATCATATTGTACATAAATATGCGCTTATTACGTAACAAAATTTTAAGCGATAAAAATATTACCTATTTATTTAAATACGTATAGTTTTTATATGTGCTGTAATAAACTATTTATTTGGTTTACTGTTGATGATACATCGTAAAAAAAACCTGTCTCAATTCATTTTCTCTCCCATGACTCACTGTTCTTTGCTGCTGAATACTAACAGTTTGTTACGTAGGCAAATAGGTATAACATTTCTCTCGGTAGTAATATCAACATGTCAGCTCACCTGTCTACTCACTTTCTTTAAAAACTCAATCATAAAAAAGTCTTATGTATCAATAACCAATATTTATTGAGAAGGTGTGACTGAAATTAATCATTAAGATGGTTATTCTTAAGAGGTTGTTAGATTAAATCGACAACTTACAATAAGAAACGGTGTTTTCCTGTCAAACGAAAATTGGAATATTGATATAATATGGTACGTACGAATTCGTATGAAGACATTGATTTATGATAAGAACAAAACATAAGGATATATTTTCGCTTTTATTACAATACATTGTTTAGAATTTAACTAAGCTCTCGTTAAATTACGATATGTGTTAACGTGTTTTAATTCCTTGCAAGTCCATACAACGTAGTGAGATGTATCCTCAATTATCTCAGGACATGTAAAATGTGGGTTGGGTCTTTATTGGTCAAGTTTTATATTTATGCCAATTCATAATTCTCGTTTAAAGAATGAAAATAATTTAATAATGTACGTCAAATGTTATTTAACTTTTTGGACGATAACTTCTTATGGTAGGTGAGATATTAAAAAATCGAAGGCATTGCTTATTAAATAAAAATTGATAATTACTCACTGCGATTCCAATATACTTCAAAATCATTTATTAATGTTTCAGTTGGACTTACCTGTAAAAAGAAAAAAAACATTTTAATATTTTGAAAACAATACAACCTATATTAAAAATCATCAACATTCCAAGTTTAAATAAAAACTCAGTACAACATTTTAAAAAGGAAAACTACTAATTTTCATAGTTGTTGATTAAAATAATTCCAGCATAATTGAAAATTGGGGTTTGTTTATTAATTATTATTTTTTCTTTTCTTTGTGTTAAATCCAGAACATTTCCACCATTATATGAATATTTCCACCATTATATAAATCCAGAATATTTCCACTACTATATAAATATTTCCACCATTATATAAATCCAGAATATTTCCACTACTATATGAATATTTCCACCATTATATAAATCCAGAATATTTCCACTACTATATGAATATTGTAATTTATGCGGAGCACAAACAAGGCCTGTTTGCGCTCCCTTGAAGATGAGGTGAAAGCCTTGAAACCGGTAGGGTTATACCGTCACAAAAAAGTGGAATAAACAGTATGTGATAAAAATAAATTACAATGTCTTTGAACCTCCACAACGTTAATGCCTTAACTATAAACAACTATATGAATATTTCCACCATTATATAAATCCAGAATATTTCCACCATTATATAAATCCAGAATATTTCCACTACTATATGAATATTTCCACCATTATATAAATCTTCCACCATTATTATATGAATATTTCTACTATATGAATATTTCCACCATTATATAAATCTTTCAACCATTATTAAATAAAGAATATTTCCACTACTATATGAATATTTCCACCATTATATAAATCCAGAATATTTCCACCATTATATAAATCCAGAATATTTCCACTACTACGAGTATATGAATATTTCCACCATTATATGAATAAAATAATACCATTTTAGTAGATTGATAATCAAATAATTTTTATGGCTATTAAAAATATGTTTTCAAATTGTGAACGAAAATAAAAAGAAAATAGAACATTCATGTGTTATTGTATACTTGAATTTAATCTTAAGAGCTTACAATAATTAAGCATGCTTTATTACTTCGGCGTTGTTTTCTACACAGAAAATTGTTTAGAAATTTAAGTGAGAAATTAAAATCATGCGCGTAAAAGTAATTTCCTAAGGTGTTAGTTCCAATAAGAACTCATTGAATTATTAAGTATTTCTAAGGAACTTTTAACACACAGGTGTGGTGTTAAAGGTACGAGTACACGTATAGAACAAGAATAGAGGTATGTATACTCATGCTAGTCTCGTAGTTAAAGGTCAGACCAGCGTGAATGGTTCGAATGTCGGGCATTCCATTGCATTCCACTCTTCAGATATTTAACGATCGCCTTAACACTTTGATTTAATAATAATGATCGTCAAATTTGTATATGAATAGAACGAAAAAATCTGAAACATATTTGATATGCATGTTCCCAGAATCGAGATATAGCACCGCACTGCACTGCATGGCGTTACTTTGAAACTATGAGTCGTATATTACGTCAACATCATCGTTAAAATGTAAAATCTAAAGCAATATTATTTCTATGATAAAATATATGAATACAATAATAATAATAATTGATTCGAGCAACTGTGTAAGGGTGTGCGATGCATCTTAATATTTAGCTTAACTTAGTTTCAACATCACGTCGAGTTAAATTCATATTTAAATTAAATCCTTTAATGTTCATATGTTAAATATCTATTTTACATAATTTCACGTAATACCTGAAAATGTGTTTTTTTTTATAAATGTGGAAATATTATTTAAATCTTATATTAATTCACGGGTATAATACAAAATAACACTCTTGAAAGATGGGTGAATAGCTAAAAACAAGAAAGAAAAGTGAAGTACTTTTTTTTAAAATTCTTTTGTACGATCGAACTTTGGTATCATTGTTAGGATGTGCCAGTATGGTATATATGTAATTTTTATTCATCCCATATACAAGGGAAATAACAGTACTTATTTATTTAATTCACGTTTAAATGGCTTCATATTTTTGTTTTGAAAGAACTAAGGAATTATTTGATATTTTAGTATGTGAAAAAATGTTATGTGCGCTGATTTTTTTTGTGTGTTTACATTCAAAATAATAGTAAAAAATGACAACTTATGATATAAAGCGACGTTTAGAGAGTAAACTCTCCTCAAGGACGCTGTTACTCAGGATTTGAACCTATTATCATTGACAGATTCAAAGAATTATAAGATAAAAATATACAAAATAAACATATAAATATATCTTTACATACACAAGCTGAGTGTAAAGTTAGGAAGATAGGGGCTGTGAGCATTAGGTTAGGTTACTTTTCCGCAAAAACCTTTATAATACGAATTCGAAATACTAATAAATAAACAAATCTAGTAGCTTATTTTGCTCATAAAAATGAAAAAAACATTCAAAAAAATTAAGCAAGATAAGCTTAGCATAAACATATTGCGCAAATTGAAAAATATTTCTTGTATTAAAAATACACCCTAAGTACTCTTATTTATTACACAGTTAATGTTTTCATGAAATGTGACTATTCATTAGAGTTTATAAGTAATACCCGTTATATGCAATACTGCATTGAAATTATTTAATTTACCACAGTTTTGAATGTTTCAATTGAATGGGGTGTGCAATTTTTTGTATTGAAATTGAATATGTGACGATATGGTAACGCCTTTACCTTGTAAAAGCGATATTAACATCTGTCGATGATTGAAGAAAAATATTATCGTTTGAATACTAATGAACTCAATATTTTATTTAATGTGCTCGTCGTATTGTTGTGACGTTACGTGCATAATACAAAGGGAAATATCATACAGTACGATATATTATGAATAAGGCAAATTATTGTTTATTAGAGGTGAACAAGTATACTAAGTATAGGAGTCTACTTTTCATGCAGCAGTAATATGGTTTGGATACGTCGCATTTTAAAATAACTAAAATATGTTTATTAAATATCATTCCTCACAGAAAATAAGGCAACCTGCGAACAAATTGGATGAATATAGATAGAGACGAAAACAATGAGAAACATTATAATTTGTAAACCTTTCTATGTAACCTGGAGCATGAACGTATAGAAACGTTGAATTATGTTTTTCGAGTAAAAATTGAAATGTATTTTTATTCTATATTTCATTTGTGATGAGATGATCTTATGTTATATGTGTCTTCTTCGTCGTCAATTCAATACTCAAGATTGTGACCCAGTTGAGAGGTTGCACGGTTTATTTCATAAATAGCTCTTTTCAAATGTTCGTGGCATTCTGATGAACGAAAGGCATTTATAAATATAATATAGTATATACTTGTAGTTGTTGGTCAGTCCATGGGATGGAAGATCTTTCACCACCTTTAAAAGCCTAGAGTATAAACCCCGCCTTGTTTTCGCCATTTCGTCGTGCAATATGATCAATTAATTAAAAATTCCACCTAAAACAGATTCTTGACATTCGCTAACGAATACGCTTTTATAATAATGGGCACATTCGGGCGTTTTGTAGTCTGGTTAAACTACATTTGTTAAAAATATGTATATAAATATTTGATTGAGATTTTTAATTCAAATTTCCGAATATGCCTTATGTAATGCACAACTAAAGGCCAATATAGTTGGGCACAAAGAAACACAATGTACCTGGTGTAATAACAGCAAAACGTGTTCTCCGTAAGAGCTAGGGACGCCCACCTGTTTACCGGGCCCCACGTTCGTCCCTAAGTGCAGCCCCTTTCGTGTACCTCAATAGTGACGTGGCAAATGCCAGTTTGAACTAATCAATGATTGCACCCAATAACCTGCGGTTAATGTAAACCTTTGAAGTCAAAATTTACTTTGTATAGCGCTTTGCAATTTTTTAGCACTTTGCACAGGTTTAATGATGGCGTGATAAATTACACATTACAGTTTGCAGATAATACGAGTACACAGTCTTTCAATAAAAAAGTATAAGATACTTTATATCAATGAAACGATGTTCCTTATTAACCCATTGTAAAACTATTGAAAATATACATACGAGTATGTTACTTATGTACGGGTACAATATAGTTAAATACTCGTAGATCGCCCACTGTAAAAAGAGAAATAATGCCTTTGAAGATGTCTTGCCATGTTTTTGAATTTCAATTCTTTTATACTGAGGAAGTCAAACAATTTTGAATGTCAAATATCTATTTCAGATCAAAATATGCTGGAAAAAGACTTGTACACGTTTATCACGATATGTTTAATATTTACAGTGTCTTAAATCTGATGAAAATTATATTTCATTAAATTTATAAAATCTTTGTTGAAAAAATTTCTATTCAAAACGCGTTGTAAATTTTATGAACAGGCCATTAAAATAATTCGTTTAAGCTAGAATGTAACATTCGTCGTACAAAACGTGTATTACAAAGGTTAATTTAATTATAGCCGAAGGCATATGAATACGATTAAACTTTAAATATCACTTGCAAACGTAAGAAAATAATTAACTTTCTGCCAGCAAATTAAACGACTCTCAGAAGAGTACTTTGTCCGAAGCATTTGATAAATTAAGTTCGAATTAATCATCTCATGAGTTTTACGAGAAATACCAAAATATCCAAGATCCAAGATCTTCATCACTTAGGTAGGTATGTTTTGTAACAAAATATCCAAGATCCAAGATCTTCATCACTTAGGTAGGTATGTTTTGTAACAAAATATCCAAGATCTTCATCACTTAGGTAGGTATGTTTTGTAACAAAATATCCAAGATCCAAGATCTTCATCACTTAGTAGGTATGTTTTGTAACAAAATATCCAAGATCTTCATCACTTAGGTAGGTATGTTTTGTAACAAAATATCCAAGATCCAAGATCTTCATCACTTAGGTAGGTATGTTTTGTAACAAAATATCCAAGATCTTCATCACTTAGGTAGGTATGTTTTGTAACAAATAATTATTGTTACTATTTTGAAATTAAGCAGAAAACAGCTACATTCGAAAGTAAAATAAAGCTGTCTAGCGAGGCAGGCGTAAATAATTATTCATTTTAAAAAGAAAAATAATTTTGAGTATCATATAGTATGTCTACAAAAACACCTTTTAGAAACGGTAATTTAGAATTAAATTTGTTCAACCATTTTGTAGAATAATTTTAGCTTTATTTATTTTGCCCAAAATGATAATTTATTAAAATAAAATTTAAAAATTGAATCATAATACATTTTCTTTTAAAAAATATGATTTAATTTTTTTATATACCTGAATTATATGATGGTGTATGTATGTACATAAAAATTAAAAAATATATGAATGCGTCTAAATGATAGCACATTATATTGTAAATATTGTGACGATTTAATAGTTGATATTAAACTAATATTGCTTTTTAAGATAAACGTAACTTCAAAAATCGTACTCAATTTACCCATTCAAAGAAAGTTCTATTCTATTGTTTATAGTTAAGGCATTAACATTTTGGAGGTTTAAAGACATTGTAATTTGTTTTATCAAACACTGTTCATTCCACTTTTTGTAACGGTATAATCCTACCGATTTCAAGGCTTTCACCTCATCATCAGGGAAGCCCAAACAAGACTCTGTCATGTTTGTGTTCCCCTGATAATGAGATAAAAGCCTTGACACCGATAGGGTTATACCGTTATAAAAAGTGGAATAAACAGTGTTTGATAAAACAAATTATAAAGTTCTATTCGATAAAATACACGATATTTGACTCTCAAAAGGGGAAATAAAAATTTCAGCGATTTAACATATTTTCAAAACACCACTTTTAAGAACAAACACGTTTTGAAAAAAAAATTAACCCAATCTACCTTATTTATTTTGGAATTCAATTCATTTCGTCATGAATATGTTTTACTTTTTTCAATGAATGCTCATTTTATATTTTCAAAGAAATATCGTTGAAATTATCATTTTTTCATGAATATTTATAAAGTTATTGATATTTATATGGCTAAACCGTATCGAAGAAAGAGTGTATTGATTAAAAATCCTGGAACATCGTGAGATGATGGCATCGAATCGATTTGTATTCGTGTAAGAGTGTTAATTTGGGCGAAGGCAGCGCTGTTCGGTATCAGTGGCGCATCCGTACATTTAGAAATACAAGTATGGTATATAACAAACTGCCAATAAAAATATATTATAAAAACAAACAATACAATATTATACAAAACTTGTACAAAAATTCTACCAAACAACTACAAAGCTCGGAAATGTTCGAGTAGCTTACGTTTTACCAAGTACAACTGTATCTGAAGACTTTCTTGAGTTTTACATAGGTACGTACTTGTTCCTATACTAGTCTTCTTTAAAATTTCAGGACTAGATTATAAACTTTATTCAATCAAAAAAACTATCGGGAGAAATCGTCTAACTATCGTCTTGCTTTGCAGGATTACTTTTATGGATAATATGTGGTAGTATAACTGACGTCCGTGATTTGATAGATAATTAAATTGCTGCATATTTAATGCCTCCCAGCTTTTTTCTTTTTATAGAGGAGTCGTGATAATTGTAATTGATTTTGTGAGTGCATTGACCGCACTGCAGAAAGAATGATGCGCATCCATTTTCCCAGTTAAGTAGTATTTTTTACCATACTATTGGAATGAGCTGTTGGTTGCATAGCCTTATCAGGTGTGCACATAACATTTCTGGTCTACCCCGTGATCAAAACCCAACAATTTCCCTTGGATCACCAGCCTCTCAATTGCATATTCTCGTCTGATAATATGCATGGCCACAGTGTCTCATCAGTTGTATAATTGAAGACAAACGCTTTTTTCTTTCATAGCTTAGTTTGTTAGAATTTGTTTAATTTATCCCATTTGTTTAATTAAAATTATAAATCGCCCTGAAGATTACTACTTGACTAATAGCTTAAACGATTAAATTTATTTTTAAATATAAACATAAATTGAAATGCAAGTAGATCCGTCACTGGTCGGTATACTCGAAGGTATTGTCGGCAGTGTCTGCTTCAAGGTACATGACCTCCGACACGGCCCGGCCGCGAAGAATATGCCCTAATGAGGTACCAGCCTCGCTCCTCGGCCGATCCACGATCCTGGACCCTTTGTATATATCGGCTGCGTTACCATCTCTGCATATATCGGTGATCAGGGCGACATGCGGTGACGAGATATCGGATACAGAAAGGAAGGTTTACCTAACAATAAGAGAATCGTGAAATATGACAGGATTCAATACTTATTCAATAAGAGCCGAAAGAATGAAGGGTTTAAATACGTTTGAATGTACATGGTAAAAGTGTGCTCACATGAAAACAATAAGAGATTTTCTAGTAAATGGTTGTAATTTAACTCCATTTTTGTTTATAAAATGATATATAATAAAACTAAGTCAAAGATTCACTAAAAAGTTGAGTAAAATTGAGGTATTAAAAACTAATATATAGTCAATGATAAAAATGAACTTTTATAAATATCTTGGACCTACATAACTTTTATCGGATAATATTTTGCGTCTTAGGTCCGAATTTCTTAATAATAAATACTAATATTTAACCTTAATTTATTTATGATTTGTATTTCGAGACCTCATATGCTCCTTGCTTTAAAGTGAAGCAATGAAACCACGTGACTCATTTATTTAAGGAAGCTACGACAAATTTGATGAAACTTGACTTGAAATACTTTTTTTTCAATAAATAAAATAGTTAAGACTTAATATTTAATGAGAATCCGAGCCTTAGTGTCATCACCTACCGAAGGTAAGCGATCATCATAGCAATTTTTACTTGAAAAAATACAGCTTGAACAATAAAGTTGTGCTTTTTCCGTGTAGAGGTTGAATATATAATAAATTTGACAACCTCCATGGCCTTGTTGGTAAGATACCTGATTTTGACCTGGGATTTATAGAATCGATTCATGTTAATAATCAACTGTATTAAAATAGGTTGCTCGAATTTACCTACTATTAATGTGTATTAACATAATTGATCACCTTTAAAAACTGATAACTTTAATCTTATTTGATCTTTTAATAAAACAAATTATATATTGTAGTATTTTTACATAATCAAAATTTCCCGTTTCGCGAAAGTCAAATACATCAGTTAGTTATCATTGTTAATATTTTAATCTTTTATTTCTTTTTCACAGATATAAACCTGTTAATATGTTGATATTCCAGTATGTAACTTCCAAAAATATTTTTCAGTTTAATTCTATACATAATAAAATAAAACGATTTACTATTTTAAAGATAATAACCGCGCTATGTGAATCGGTCTGTGAAAAGAAAGAATGGTATAAATAGTTGGATTTTTTAAAATAAAGAGTAATTTAAACAAAACGCAATAAAAGTTTACGGTCTGTTAACACAGCAATATGTGCAGAGAGAAAAGTTTGATAATATTGTTCGTGTTGGAAAAGTTTTGTAGAAAGATTGTGTGTCATTGTAATTGCACACTGATAAACTGATAAGCCAACGAAATTATTACACGTCGACGTAAAAAATATAAATTACTAGTTGTAAACAGTTAGATTTGAGATAATATCTGTGTTCTTAAGTGAAATGGCATGATTCAAGTGTGTGAACATTTGTCTCGCTATCTTTGCACACAATAACTAATAACACTAGTTAACAAATTTTAACTTTTTGTCTGTAACAGAGATTAAATAATCTGATTCTTATTAAATCAACTCTGCTGATTACGAAAATCGCAGTGAAAAGTTTGTAACACGTAAGATTTTTGTGTAACAAAAGGGGGAGTGTTTTAATAAAATAAGTACGTTTTTACGCATTTCAAAAGTCGTAATTGCAACAATGAAAATAAATAAATTCCTGAAATACTAAATTTAGACACAGAATACAATGCTGTTAAATAGGAAAATAAAAAAAATAAAAAACAGAATAAAAGATAATTACCATAAGAAAAATTTACCTTATATACCAATTTTTTGTTAAAAAAATAGCCTTTTTTATCAAGTTGATCGAATCAACTTTTTTTTAGAGATTGTATATTAAATTGAATGAAAACTCAAATTAGATAACTTAGAAGCCTCTACATCACAGTAAACAGCCATAAACATATTACTAGCAACATTTTTGGGAAAATGTATTTTCAGTGACATTCGACATTCTAGATTCTGGTAACTGCAAGAGTTCTTGTACAAGCTATTCATAATTGTCAGCTTTATTATTACCTAGGAAACCACTAACAACTCTTCCAAAGGCTTTCCAAGTTTTTAGTTCTTCAACACTTAATTTTTTTTCGAACTTTTTATCTTTCAAAAGTTTCAGTTTCAGTCAAAAACTAATTTCAAGGTTTTCTCTTAAAATGTACGCGATGGAACATTTTCAAGTTCATATTCGTTATCAGCACACAAAAAATTGACCGAAAATGGCCGTTTTCATCCTTGCTACAATCCATTTTCCCCCTTGTTCGAACTTTTCATCTTTCAAATGTTTCAGTTTCAGTCAAAAACTAATTTCAGATTTTTCTCTTAAAAGGTACGTGATGGAACATTTTCAAGTTCATATTCGTTATCAGCACACAAAAATTTACCTAAAATGGCCGTTTTCACCTTTGTTACAAAAACCTTGTTAACTAGTGTAATTATTCTTAGTTTACCATGGTTCTTCTATCATAAGGTCTCGGATTCAAAATGGTATTTATAAATCTGAATGTTAAGAATTTACTTTGCTACAAAAATTTCAAAGAAATTGAAAAAAAAAACTTTTTAATAAAACAACGGATTAAATGCATAATATTTCATGCATAATCGTTCCCCCTTAAAATAATAATTCATTTTACATTAAGTACAGTTTCATAGTACAAGTGGCCTAGTTAGTAAGACGCTTTACTTTGCGATGGTATTCGAAACAAAAATGGTCCCAGTCTGGAAACAATACTAACACGCGCTAAACGTGTCGTCTTTTTACGTGCGGGATAATACTCGGAATATGTGCGATAAAGAGCCGCGAGCTTTGTTACTCAAGTGGTTTTAAGCTCGAATACTTGACGAATGGGGATGAATACAATGTTGTCTCCCAGCCACGTTTTTCAATATATCCGAATCATAAAAAGGGAGATATGTACCAAAGGGAATCATATGAATACTTAATAAAAAAGTATTATTATAAACTTTATATTTATTGGTTTTAAAATAATAATAATTTGCGTTTTTTTTTAAATATCAATAAAATACGATCAGATTGTGGAGAAATTTGTCGAACTACTTGAATGAAATGTTATGTTGTAAAATTGTCAACTCAGTGTCGAATTATTTAATGTATGTTCATAACATTAGCGGGAACCCGAAGGCTTCCTAGGACTCATTCTTTTATTAACCTTCAGAGGTCGATAAACGATTTAAACATCAGTTTAACATGTCCTTGTTGAGATTACGATTTAAACATCAGTTTAACATGTCCTTGTTGAGCTTACGATTAAAACTATCAAAACTGGTTCCTCTTTATTTTAATAATCCGTATTGTGAAAGTATTTTCTATATTTTGTTAAAAAAATCTGCAAATAACGCGAGAAAACAACATTCATAAGGATCAAATTTCGACGCGATCAATTCAAAGTGTATTTATGTATCTTAATGTATTAACAAGTCGAAGTTGTATGGCAAATTCAGATCTAAAGTATGTTATTTTTTACTGATTGGTCTTGTTTCGAGGATTGAAATCGAGTTGATCGTGAGATTATATATGTTTAATGGACGCGATTGCAAAAAAATAATGGCTGGTTGGATACACGAGAAAGCTATTTAAAATATTTATTGTGGCCAAAAATCAATCATCGAGGAAATAAACTGATTCTCGATCCGTGATATTTGAAATGATACTATTCTAATGACCGTTTCGGTTGGGTGCCATTTCATTTACTTTATCCAACAAGCGACCTCCGTGGCGTACTTGGAAGAACGCTAGACTTTCAATCTAGATGTTTAGGGTTCGATTCCTGGTGGAATCCAAAAAAATATCATAATAGTCGGGTCTTTTCACGTACAGGAATTTAAAATCTTTCTAATTGAGTGAAAAAAAAATTATAAGGCAATAACCCTGCCTGATTTTACTGTATACAACGGAAGTGTTATACGATGCAATATTAAACGTTTTTACCTAACATTCATGTACTGTGTTTTATTTCTATCCCTTGAAAATATATCTTGTTTTTTTTTATTAACTAGAAATTTAAATGAGTTATTCTTATCGTTTAGATATACTTCTGTAACGCTGTTCTAATCTTACGCTAAAATATGGCATCTTCCTAAACATTTCAATTCCTTGAAGGAAACCATATCTTCCCATACTCTGAAGTAATATGGTTAGCAATTCGTAATCGCTGACCGAGATAACCGGGTCTGCTTTTTCAATCCATCTCAATAAAGATGTTCGTATTAAACGAACTCGTTCATCATATCTTGGAGGCACTTTTTATTTTACGCCAATCTAAGAGAGTCAATTTGCTGTGATCGTTATATTATTTATTTAATAAAATCATTTTATTAACAAGTCCTGTAGAATTAAATTTATTTCATTATATTTTTTTGAGTTTACTCCCATGTGGAAACTTGTTACAACCAACCGGAAAGATGTAGAAGAGGTCGAAAGAGAAAACTAGATTAGTACATCTTAAAAAAATCATACCAACGGGAATCGAACCCGCAACCTTCGCAAGTATCTTACTAACTAGGCCACGGAGGTCACGTTATTAGCAAACACGTTTTTTTGAAAATTTAATAGTGATGTAAAAATTTAATAGTGATGTAAAAAATATAATTGGACAGCTAAACTTATCGTTGGTTTTAATTTTTTGAAATTTAATAGCGATGTGATATTGAAACGAACAAGTTAAAAAATATTCACCAAAACAAGCTTTATGTGTACAGTTATGCAAAAACCTGCTTCGTACATTGAAAAACATAATCAAGTAACGTCGATTGTTATATATTTTCAGTCATCCCTTTGGAGACATATGTATTTAATTTATAATAACCGTGTTGTTTATAGTTAAGGCATTAACGTTGTGGAGGTTTAAAGACATTGTAATTTATTTTTATCAAACACTGTTTATTCCACTTTTTTATGACGGTATAACCCTACCGGTTTCAAGGCTTTCACCTCATCTTCAGGGGAACGCAAACAAGACTTGTTTACGCTCCCCTGAAGATGAGGTGAAAACCTTGAAACCGGTAGGGTTATACTGTCACAAAAAAGTGGAATAAACAGTGTTTGATAAAAATAAATTACAATATAATAACCATATTTATTTTAAGCAATAATATATCATATAAATTTAAGTATATGATAAAAAATTATATTTGAAATTTTCTGTATATTTTATTAAACTTTTAGAAGTATTTAATTCATTATGTTGATGTGGAATATAACATTTCTAGAAGTAACATTCTTTGTGTTGATGTGGAATATAACATTTCTAGAAGTAACATTCTTTGTGTTGATGTGGAATATAACATTTCTAGAAGTAGCATTTTTGTCAATAGTGAAAAAAACTGCATCTCGATATGTTTTTATTCTAGCATTTACCTTGATCATTTTATTGAACAAGATTCCATTTTAAGATCAACATTTTATAAATCTCCTTTCACGAAACGATAAGTGAACCAAAAGCTATAAAATTGCGCAAATTACAATTTAATACAAGATTGAAGTTCTTGTTCAAATATAGATCGACAATAATTTAAAATAAACATGTGGTAAGAGTGAGATCGATTCAACTCGACAAATATCTGTGAAGTAAAAAGTGATTTTGATAAAGTGAACGTGGAGAAAAAGAAACACGAAAAAAGAAATAATTTACCATTTACAGATAAACATTTAACATTATTTCGTTCTACAGTGGTTCTTAATATTTCAAAATAAATATCACATTTTATCGTGTTGATTATAGGCGTTAATAACAATGATTTAATTTATTTTAAGGTTATATAACTGATAGAAACAAAGTTAAAACAATAAATCATAACACATTTAAGAGATTCATACTCGTATCACTTGATAAAAAATTTAATAAATTATAGTATATAACATTTTATACGATTGAAAATAGTACAAGCATTTTCGATTTAAGTAAAGTATATTAAGTAAGTTAAGGTATCTGCAATTCGAATAACCAAAATGTGATTTGTATTTTTAAAACAAACCAAATAAGCTTTCAAGTTATTCAAATATTGAACTGTATTTTCTTTAACCAAAATCAAGCTTGCTACCAGTATCAGATGTAACCTGTTATGTGTTACGTACGTTTTATAGTAGTATTTTTCATAGAGTGCTCCAATCCTTTTGGCTCATGATTGAGTTTAAGGGAACTGTTGAGTTTCTGTAGGTTTATAAGGATGACGTTCAAGAGAAAGATCCCCGATGAGTTGAACGGATTAAATGAGGTACGCAATAGAACTACCTTTAACCAATGTGCAAAGTGACCAATACAGAAAAGACTGGAGAGTAATCGTAAAGAGCTGTCATTAGAGTCACGAGGCTTATTAATGAGTGATATACCAGCGAAGAAGATCTTCCATTTATAAACTCATAATTTTATGATGTTAAAACTATCAATAAATTCGACTAGTAAAGATAATAAATAATCTATTTTTCTTTCACCCTTTGCCGTTACCGTGACTTGGAATATTGAAAACATTCATTCATAAGCATTATATTTCGTTCATATTTTGTATGTATTCACTTACCATACGCTGTAGTTTATTATCATTCTACCATGACATCAGTATGCAACAGTCCACATACTTGTACATTCACGTTCAATATATTTACACCACATTTCTTTTTATGTACAATACAATGTTTATTTTAAATTATAATTACATCGTTATTATATCAAGCAATTTTTAATTACAAAGCGTAACAGGAAATTTTTGTTTTTGATGTACTTGTACTATATTTTCTTTCTGTTTTGTACATACATTTTTGTCTGTTTTGATTGTTATTTTAATTTTATTGTTGATTTGAATTATTTTTGTGTAACATGTTTTGAAGTTTGTTTAAATACTGTTTTAACACGAATTTCGTTTTTTTTAAATTAATAATATTAATTGTAGCCTTATTATTTGTAAAGGCCGTGGCAGTTAAACATTAATAAACAAATACTCTGCCTATCAAATTGTACGCGACTCAAAATTTGGGAACACACTGAAATACCATGTTATACCGCCATTGATCGCTTATTGATCCATAAATTATGGTGAAACTGCTTTTCACACGGTGTCCGCATAATTAATTTGTATGTGTATATATTAGAAATGAGATTTATGGAATACTTCATTTTCCTTGTTCCATTGTATAAGGTCCAAATCCAAATTTCACATCTGTCGCCGGGCATAAGAAACGTATAAATAATGAAAGCAATCACTGATTATACATTTCCTGAATTATTTTGTGGTTTGAAAAAATTTAAAAATAGTTCGAGTCGGAAATTGCGTAGTGGTGATTAATTTTAATGGTTATTTAATTTTTTTAAAACTTGTATTCATACAAATATCCTATATGTTGTTTATTGTTTATTCGTCAAAGTCGTGGGAATATAGACAAAATATCAAAGTCGTGGGAATATAGACAAAATATCAAATGTTTTATCTAAAAGCTATCAATTATATCATTTAACTGGTTATTTGCGGATTCTAATTTATAAAGAAAAACATTGGTTTTACGCTTTATACAATTGTTTTGTCGATATAACATTATGATATTATCGATATAACATTATGTAATATAAAAAAAATGAAGATCACTTTAGCTAGTTAATTAGCCAGGATGACAACTATTGTAATGATAGCAATCTGAGGATTATTGCTATTTGAATATATCTTTCTACAAACCCAAAGATTTTAATAAGGCGAATAGTACAAAAGCACACATGATTTTTTTTGTATTACACTTTCGTTTAAAACGCTTTTGATGAGAGTTAGCTCTCTAAACGATGCTATATAAATTGTCTTTTTATTATTAGTACAACTTTAAATTTCCTTCAATTCACTGAAAGTTGTTGAATAGGCCCTTTAATAAAAGAAGACTGGAGCCCTTTTAGAAAAATAAATACCAATGAAATTCGAAACCACAAACCTCGGGGTGTAAGATAAGTTTCTTGTCAGCTTAGTCATGCAGGTCATTTATTGTTTCGTCTTCACCGAGAATCAAACTTGTTACCTTCCTGTGACTCTCAAAATTTTGCTTAAAATCTACTGACAATTAAAATATTATTTATGTTGAAATCAATATGTGTTTCCTGTTAAAATCTTAAATAAATCGAAGATTTTATGCTGAACTGAGAGACATATCTAATGCTTCTATTCTCGAAGAAGAACAACGATAGATTGTTGACAATATGCCTATGATAAGTCTTCCAATTCTTTGGACACATTGCTCGTTGTCAAGGAGACTTAATGACGTCAAAGAATAAATCATCGGATCAATTACTTCTCCTTTCTGTAAAGTCAGACTTATGATCTGTATTCATCAGAAATGCCTCTTTTGAGATGCGGACTCCTAGCTAAACTTCCGTCATTTTGGAGTTCTTTCTTAAATCAATATAAATCAGATATTCGATAGACTTCTTCATTCCTATTGGCAACATATTATCAATCAACGTTTAATTTGAAACCAATACGAGGAATGCAACTCAATATATGGCCTCTTTCCATAATTAGCTAGTCAAACTATCCCTCAAGACCCGGCACTGAGGAGCTGGCCAGCGCCTTTAAGCGAGCTAATAGTAATTTCCCTCATTCATATCGGCAATAAACACACTTATAGACGTGTTTACGAGTTAATGACTTTTAACGGAACGCTGGGCCGGCCACCCCGCGCCTCCCGCCCTCGCCCGAGGGAGACGTTATTTATTCTCGGCTGTACACACTTTAATGGGCTAAAAAACTAATGGATCTGTTCAGGGACTGTCTTAGAAACCGGACAACATATTCAAACATATTTTGTTACAATGAGCAATGCTGAATTGTACTAGGCAAAACATTATCTATTAAACTTTTACTTTTTATTCGGTTTGTTTCACTTAACGAACATCTTCAAAATTATTATCAATTTCAGAAAAAAGAGAAATTAAAAAAATATATATTTTCTTCATTAAAGAGCCTCAACAAAGATAAGCTATCAATAATGAAACGAGTTCGAACAAAATTCAGTCTTGTTTGTGCTCACCTGATTATGAGGTGAAAACCTAGAAACCGGTAGGGTTATACCGTTATATAAAGTGGTGTAAACAGTGTTGAACTAAAGAAAATACAATAATGAAATGTTTTATTCCAATATTGTGATATAAGAAAACTTAAATATGAAAAAGAGATACTGTCGAGAAAATCATGGCAAACTGGTATTTACTCGTATATTAGAAAGTATCTGTTATGATTAAACAAGAATAAAAACCAGGAATGTGTATTATCTTAAAGGAGAAAACACTTTTTTATGAAATTGGGATTACTCATTTAGTTGTAAATATAAGTTTTATCTCATAGTATGTTATCTTATTATGCACAGAGTCTTGTTACGTGGCCTGGATTAGTTTTGAAACTCATCATAAGGTTTAATTCTAGGTATTGGATTATACTTCCATCCCCTAAGCCCGCTCCTGCTGCAAGTTCATGTGTACTCCAGTACCGGCGAGACGGACTCTAACACAGAGAAACATGTGTACTAGTATTACCTTACTCCCCCACACAGGTGCAATATATAAAGTTAACAAACACATTCGCGCGTAATGAGCGCAGCCCGAAACAGGTTTTCTTTAACCCTGACTTTTTGTTTTGCTTCGAGACTCCACCCTCCTTGGCGACCCTCCCCCCCGCCGAGAGGGGGCCGAGGCGCGAGGTGATTCCCCTTTGTCCGACGCAATCGGACGTGTGTCGGAGTGAGACAGATGAAGGGAGGCGACTCGGACGTTAGCGGAGCGGTCCTCACTTAGAAGTAAGGAGGAATTTCATGTATTGAAAGGAATATGATCAGGGACAGTGACTCGCGGGCTCGCGGCCTTTGGTGTATCGGTGCATTCTGTACTAATTAGTTTCAAGACAAAATATTAGTGGCATACCACACATCATGCTGAATAAATAGCCCGTGAGACAGGCGAAGAGTTTTTTTATTGGTAATAAAGTCTTAAGGATATTTTGAGAAATAGTGAGAATTATTTAGTCACGTTTTATTACTATTAGCGAGTAATCAATGAATTATTTTCGGCATGTAAAAGTTGTTTTCAATGAATTTGTCAAAAATTTTAATAAATAAAGGTATAATTTATAAAAAATGCAACGTTATTGACAATCTGTATTTCATCGTTGGAGTAAAGTTTGGTTGAAAATTATTGAAAATCTTTTCAAGATAACATATATACAAATTTAAAGTAACAATTCATCGTGTAGACGAGACGAGACGAGCTTAAAATATTAAGACATTAAGAATTCACTAAAACAATGCCTACTATTATGCATACATTCATAATTTATTATAATTAATTAAAACCTACAATTTCCAAAATTAGGATGCATTTTAATTGCATTTCATCTAATAAAGCTGACAGGTACACACTTAATTTTTTAATTGTGTTAGCTATTGTGGCGGAACTACGAGTATTGTTATGTGGCATTATTTGGACAAATGTTGAATATCTTACATAGAAAAGCCAAACTGTTGTCTTTTTTTGGAACCCTCCGGAATTGTGCTCAAAACTCATGTGCGGAAAAAAAGTATTGAACCCATTGGGTACGGAATGTCGTCGATCGAAATTTTATAAAAATCATTTAATTTTCTCTCATCAGACTCATGATAAAAAATACAGGACGTGAATGAAAGGACGAAAAAAATAGCAACCTCTTTAGGGGAACATAAAACGAGATTTTTACTTTAAGCGCGAGGATATGAAGATTTAATTTTGACCTTCATTATTTGTCCTCTAAGTATATTTTAATCTATTCCATGGCCAAGGTATTAAATATAATATGATATGAAGATTAATTTTACTTTCCACAAAAACTAATTGTTATTTGAGTAAATTTCTCAATTCGTTGAAGTTGTCATTCCGCATTATTCATTATACCTATGATTTTAACATTTTATTTAGTAAAAATAACAAGAAAAATTAATTAAATTTGCATGAAGGTATGCTATTTATTTCTGGAGGAAAATATACATTTAAAAAACATATTGTTTTTTTATTTCTTGTATCACTTTTTCATCAATAATTTATTCAATGAAAACATTTTATTAGAACACAAAACAGGTTCCTCAAGCATCAATGCATTTCGGGCTAAAGGGCACGATCTTCAAATTCAACTGATATATGCATACAGGACTCAACCCACAAAACACTTTTTTGTTGTTTATCCAACATATCGAGTAAGAATGCCTTAATCCTTAATCCTTTATGTTCACAAATATCAAGCCCGTAATACGGATATTTAACATATGCTGGAAACACGTCTTAAAATTTTGTTCCATACAAGTCCTGCCAAAGACTTTTTGACATATTTGCGTACATTCGTTGTTAAGATCGAAGGAACCAATTATTTTTTTAGTAATTTCGATAATAAGAATGCACATAAAATCGAAATATATAAACATAGATTCGAATAATTACATAAAAATACATTTTAACTGCCATTAATTTTATTAAAACAACTTTTTTTTATCTATCCTAGCGGACAAGTCATTTGTAATTTAGCCAGGAACGCCTTGATATTATTATTATTGAAATTTTTTTTTTCACTTGGAGTTCAAATGCTTCAGTTACAGATAAATATAATGTTATTAATAATTATAATTTAGTGTTGTTTAGATCTTGAAGATTTATGACAGAGAAAATATATTTTTTGTTGCGCTTAAATCTAAAATATGAATTTACTGTTTGTAAAATGTGCTATGAAATCTTATTAATGAACACTTAGTCAAAATAAGGAGTTTTCTAAAATTTACATTAAAATATCCTACACGAGAACTGCACAAAATATGTAACAGTAATATTTTCGTATTAATTGTTTTACTTTTGATAAAATAATATTCCGTTTTGGCGCTATCTGATATAATAATTTATGAACGATGATTGATATATTAGTTATGCCCCTATAGACTTACAGAAAAAAGGATTTTTTGTATTCATTTTGATTTATAAACAAAGAAAATCAGCATTCGAAGAAAGCATAAAAAAATTACCTGTATCAGGGGCACATAACTCCGAAGATGTCATTGATAACTTCTCAGATTGGCACTCAATGCATTACGCTAGGTCGCGGGACGCTTCGGGCCCGGACACCGTGGGAATATAATGACAAAAAATGCAGCCTACGCAAGAATGGCGTACCACTCCATCTTGAGAGAGAATGAAAGAACACATTATCTTTTTGATAGGCGAAGGAGCTTCGGGACTCGACGCAGGTATGGGAGGATGGTTTATGAACCACAACTCATTGGCGCGCTGGTTCGGGTCGTTTGCCGGAATTATTATTGTTGATGAGAGTTGAATGACTGTCGTGTGTGGTTGGTTATATTAATTTATAACAAGTTTCAAAATAACGCTAACGAGATTGCCATCGTTGAGAGTATTTGATTTTATTGAAATCAAAGTCAATGAATTGTATTGTATTGTGTTGTATTACACGTTCATTGTATAAAATACAATCTGGCAGGTTTATTGTCAACCAAGGCAATTTCTTCCAACCAACCAAAAATATAGGATAAAAAAACGTAAGTGAAAACGAGATGAAACTCTTTCTTAGAAAAAAATGGGTATCAGCAGGAATCGAACATGCATCCTTTAGGCTGAAAGACAGGTGTCTTACCAACTAGGCTAGGAGGGTTATCAAATTCTATAGTCATTACATCAATATATTTTTCATGTCACTTTATAAGTTTAAGATCGGCACATGCTGTTGGAGAAACAATACAACCTTCACAAACCTTTGAATAATCAAAATCAACAATAGGGTATTTTTCTAGAGAATTTAGAAAGATTTTTTACTAAAGTGTAATAAAGAAATCATAAAAATGAGTTATTGATAAACATTATGATTGCATTATTTAAAAAAATGTTACATAATAACGATGTTCTTAAATCATTTCAAATTACAATTTTAAGGTGAAATTACTATAATATATATATTTTATACACCTTAACTTATAAGCGAATCAAAAAAATAATTAATATCCCAATATCTTTGATGACACTTGTAATCGTTAAAAACACATATAAACCCCATAAAAAATAAACAAAATTCACGTTGATAAATTAAATTTCGGCCGCCACTGGGTCTGGGTGAGAACGCATCGATGCCTTAGTCACAGGTGTCGTTTAGACGAGAGGATTTGAGAAGGAAAAATGTTTGGACCACGCTCGTAATTCCCGGGCCGGATTCCGCTCGGATATCTCTACATCTCGGATGACAATCGTGGATAGATTTATTATGAACATAAACACAATTTAGTCGTGTCTTCGGATCAATATTAAACATCCGACCAAAAATTCTTTCTGACCGCGATGGAGAATCAAAAAATAAAACCACATACAATATGTCGTCGTTTAGAATCCAATGTATTACCGAGTTGTGATATCTCGAGATGATTGAATCAATATTTTTCTTCAGTGTTATTTATTCTTTGTTTTTATAATGAATCACACACGTTTAATACTTAATAATTTCCTTTGGATAAAGAAAATTAAAAATTATAACAATATGTAGCAAATATACGAGTATTTTCAATTAACTTGTGATTTATGATTCTAGGTATATTTAAATCTAGAGTTCAAATGATTAATTAGCATAATATCTTGTGCTTGATGTATTGCCTCTGAAAGTAACTTATATATTCTTAAAATACTTCCATATTTATTATCGCAAGGTTCATTTGAAATATCATCTGAAAAACGTATACCTATCATACGTTCGAAAAATATACCTAATTTTAATAAATTTATAAAAAAAAACGAGATATTACCAACGTACAAAAAACTTCTTACATCAAAACACAAACCCAGAGACACGCAAAAATTCCCATCGTTGAATAAAATTTATTGTCCCCCATCGGATTGGAGTCGTCGTGTACCGTATTTCGCGTGATGAGCACAAATCCGCACACAGATATGATTCGATAGTGAAATTTTGAAATGTAAAGCAGAACAGAGCGGCCCGTTCGGGAGCGTCGATAAAATACAATGGTCGATGACAGAGTCGCGAGCTGGAGACGGGCAATTGTAATAACGCGATACGACGCACGGTGAACCCGTAACGATGGATATTTATTGTAAACTATCTCTCGGCTTCGGTTGGTTGTAATTTTTTATTGATTGTCTTAAAGAAAATACTGTTAGATACTGGGCTTATCTTTTCAAGGACTATCAGAGAAATAAGATCGTGAAAGTTGGCACGGGTGGACCATATTAGTTGACACGATCTACAAAGATCATTATGTAACCATAACGATTCGGAAGATGGTTTCTTTGTAGATTGATACAGAGGGTTAAAGACAATGCATTGGAGGATCTTAGAAAGCTGGGATTAGAGCAGAGCTAAGAGAGTACACCAAATAATAAGACGTCTGGGAAACTTAATATTTGAATAATTTGTATGACTATCAGAATTGAATGTGCAGATAGACTTTCACAGACAAGGAACACAGAAATCGTAGGATCATTGCCAAATGAACCACACCATTGCAAAGCTCTTCAAGATTTTGTTGAGATATAAAGTAGTTTCCTTTTGTTATTTTTATTACTTTTAATCATAAGAATTGGACTCTTATAAACTCGGATATATTAATAATATACGAAGAAATCACATGGGAAAAATATTTTAATAAACAACTCAAATTTATGTGATAGGTGAGTTGCTAGTTCAAAAAACTTAATATACTCGTAGTTTAGTTAAATCAATTTGAAAAAATGGTACACAGTGTTCCTGGGTAATCCCACAAAACATGCACTAAAGCTTGAGCACTTTTGTAGCATAAAAGAGAAAAACATTTTCTTTTCCTTGTTGGATTCCAAGTAGATTTTTTGTAAAGTTATTTAATCCTAATGTACCACCTAACAAATTTGATATTAAAAATAAAATCATGAAAAGTTAAATACATTATTTAGAGTAAAGGCCTTAACACTGGAGGTTTAAAAATATTGTGACTTGTTTAGTCAACCACTATTTATTACACCTAATATAACGGCTACCGGTTTCAAGGTTTTCACCTCATCGTCAGGGGAGCACAAATAAGACTTGTTTGTGCTCCCCTGATGATGAGGGGATAACCTTAAAACCGGTAGGGTTATACCGTTATATTAAGTGGAATAAACAGTGTTTAACTAAACAAGTTAGAAAAAATAGAGTAGTTTTGTTTTCTTTTAAAGGAGAGCAGTCAAGCCATATTTTGATTTTTTGCCTTTTATAGATAGCCTGGCCTATATTATTCACGAACGTCCGCGGCCACCTCTATGTATATCTCGTCCAATATTTTACCTCCAGCCTTCCCGAACGTACATTATTCGCCTATTTGTTTATTTTCCATAACCGCAAACATAAATTTAGTATGCCGAACTGGCGGGAAACTCGTGTTTCCACCTGCCGGATTGGAGGTTATGTCAGCCCGCTGCACACCCCGCCAATTCCCGTCCCGTCTTCCCGCCAATATTGTTTTATGCCAGCGATAATTTAGCCACGGGACCATAAATAAAAATTCGAATCATCCGTTCTTTTTTTTTCGTCCTCTTTTTCGTAGCGATCGTGCGTAGGTACTGACTACCTAACGGAATTCTAAATTTCTACCTCGCGAAAAAAATCAGGCGAAAATATGAAAAAGATAAGATATTGTCAGGCTATTATTATTCATAAGGTATACCTACATTTTGTTGAAAAATACGAAAAATACAACGTTGAATGTTTAGCAACGGCAGTGACAGCAAATATATCTTTCCTCTGTTGAATTATACACAAATTATTTTTACATTTTGGCTAACACGATAACAATTTTTTGGGGTCATATTTTAAAATTCTGTATTAGCTAATAGAACGTTTAACTTTTTTACTATACGACGATTAAGTAAGTTAAGTTTATACACTTTTTCTATGATTGTGAATTATGTACTTGCGGGACTCGATAGTGTCATGAGAATATAAATTCATGTCTCCGAATTATTTTTAAAACAAGTATAAGACTCAAATTCAATTGAATATTAAAATATATTTTTAGAAATATTAAAATAGATTGATGTTTAGTATTATTTGGATAGTGATAGTGAAAAGACATATGAAAACATGACATGAGAAAATAATATGATTAAATAAGTAGTTTATACCTAACTATCCAGTTCCGCATGGGTAATGCGAAAATTTGTGAAAAAATGAAGGAAAGGAAATTGGGAAACAATATCCATGTCTAATTAAGTGGATATTCTCAAGGTGGACGTTATTGAACTCAGGAGGTTCCTAACTCAGTATTTACTCAGTCTGGGTTTTTACTTCGTGGCAGTTTAATCCATTTTAATTTTTCCTTAATTTTTTTTGTATTTGAATATTTTTCGATGTCAAAACTGGAAAAGATATGGAAAAGCAGAATTATCACCATCACAACGAAAATGGCGCGGAGACTTGCACTTTGAGAGCAAGCGAGATACGTAGAATAGATGCATTTGAGAGCAAGCGAGATACGTAGAATAGATGCATTTGAAATGTGGTGCTGGAGAAGGATGTTACGAATTCCATGAACAGCAAGGCGAACTCATTGAGAATCGCAAATAGATTGTCGGCAGTATGCCTTCGATGGGCCCTCCGATTTTTTGGGCACATTGTTCGTGGCAAAGGAGATAGTTTGGAGAGGTTTGTGATTACTGGAAGCGTTGAAGGACAACGAACAAGAAGAAGAATCTCAATGCGTTGGACTAACCAAGTGACAGTTGCAACTGGATTGCCCCTAACAACTGCCATTTGTATCGCGGAGTGCAGGGATGGATGAAGAGGAGTCGTCGGAGGCCATAATGGGAGTCACAATGCTCAAGTTATGAGTAACACGTCAGGATAATTTGAGTATTTTTATAGTTTCTTATACTGCACACTAGTGATTTCATATATTCTAAATTTGATTATTTTTTGAAGTTGTTGATGTTTTATCTTCTGTAAAGTAAATATTGTTTCAGTTTGTAAAGTACATTTAACTATCGTTTATCTTTTCAATAAATAAATGCAGTATTCAGCTCCGTTTATCTTAAAATTGGGTTTTGAACTGTTGGAGTAAGCAAATAATACGTCGTCTACTATATCATAGTAACAGTTACACAGTGGAACTCTGAACTAGAGTGTCCTTAAGAGACAAAATAAAAAGCTCACGCATTCGTGGAAGCCTAGGTGTTACAGACATCAACAGCAAGATGGAGGAGAGGCGATTGAGATGGTATGGGCATGTTGGACGCAGAGCACCCGATCACATTGTGAACCAGGCAATCTCCATGAATCTTCCTCGAATAACAACCAGAGGAAGACCAAAGAATTCATGGGTGGTGCAAAAAGATAACCTGATGTAGAGGCACGGCCTGGGGGACGTAGTCCAGGACAGAAGAGCATACAATCTGATGACGAGGAGAGCTGACCCCAACAGTCTTCGCAGACAATGAGTTGGGATGGAGCCAGGGAGAGGAGAGGAGTGGAACTCTGAACTAGACTGCGACCTTTTTTGTACAATCAACAATCGAATGGAAAGGTGGCAGCGAATCAACGAAGGATAAACCTTCGTTAACTTGAATTCACTAGATGATGATTATTATTCAAATATATGAAATGAAATCTGAATATTCAGTTAATGTAACATAACAACAATAATGTATTAAAAATTCCTGTCATGATATTTTTGCGGTCCGTTTTAAGAATCCAATTTAATGAAACGTAGTTTCAGCATCATTCATTTGGAAAAATGTTTGACGTTATTTGTATTATTATTTTTGACTTTCAATTAAAAATATTTAAATTAATGTCACGAAGATATTTCAAATTAATTTACTCTTCAAAATATATTATCCCTAAATTCAAGAGAGAAAAACAATACAAACAAAATAACACAAGTCAAACATATGTCTGAATAAAAAAAAAATAACGAATCAATGTTTCAAATGTGTATTAATTAGAATCAGCTCGAGGCAAATCGATAAAAAAACTCTATTCGAGATTTATTAGGTTCAACGGATTTCAAATTGTGTGTCGAAATGCGATCAATTAATCTAAACGTTAAAATTTTAGACATATCTAATGATAAAAAATCCGACATGAAAGGTATTATATAATAATCTTAGATCTTAAACAGAACAAGGAAGTGGCACGTGATACATACTTATAAGCATTGCGGTTTAATATATAATATCTTTAGATTTTATATAGATAG
Source organism: Odontocerum albicorne (assembly GCA_949825065.1). Lineage (NCBI taxonomy): Eukaryota > Metazoa > Arthropoda > Insecta > Trichoptera > Odontoceridae > Odontocerum > Odontocerum albicorne. The sequence continues at coordinate 23,604,977 of OX463855.1, forward strand.
ATATTAAATTTTTTACGAGATAATTGGTATCAGGATTTAGATATACTTTACACGATATGAAAAATTCTAACGAAACTAACATATATTTAACGGTTGAGTTTTGGGTACCTACTATAATTATAACTGTGTCAAATCATACTCGTATAAACGTAATATTTAAAAAAACTGAAAAACTGTGATTCGTTATCACAAGGTAGCTTTTCAGTTATTTTCCTATGAAAGTGTTAAGTACATTTATAAATATGTGAAAACTCCCATAGAAAGGCTTTTAATAAAGATATTTTGTACATCTCAGTCGCCTAGTTGGTAGAAGCCCTCTTTTCAAACAGAGACTTTCGAGCAATTTTTCACAACAGAACTTTAAGATTTTTTCTAGTTGGTTGTAAGAAAATACAACCAGCCAATAAGCCCATCATGTTGTTCGATCCTGCCACCACTCGCACTATTATTGGGGGCAAAATTAGTCTCCATAATGCGCGCTCTTTAGTTATTATGAATATGATGTCACGTTGCGATGAAAAAGGAACTGCCAATCCTTCTTTGGTGACTACACACCAGAGAGTGGAAAAGTAGCAGTAACAACGGAATTCGCAGGAGAAGGAAAATGCTAATCGATTTGTAAATTGGCTTAAGGTCTAGACTTCAAACAGTTTAGCAAAATTATGTAAGGCTGAAGTGTACAATTTAAAATATTTTTAACATATTAACTGAATTTATTTATAGTATCATCAAACATTAAATATGAATACTCTTTGATTTTCGCTTTGTAATATTAAAAGTTTAGAAATATTAATGTTCATCAATATATCCTTATTAGACATAAAAAAAACAAGTATTGACATCTTCAATATTTATTTGATAAAGTATTCAAATCAGAATAAGTTTATGTTATCAAAAGACAACTAAAAAAAAAGTTTATTTTCAGTTAACGTTAAAATAACCATTTACTTACAATGAAAAATAATCTTTTTCAAAATATTAAAATTGTATAGATTTAATATTATTTAACCTATCCAAGAATGTGAATGAATTTTGTTAGTTAATTTTTTTAAATATATATGTTAATTTATGTGCCATTAAGATGGAAAAAATATGGGATGTTTGTATTTTATTATCGATATTCGTCGTGTAAATTAAAGGCAATAACATATTTACGGAAATGAATTGGAGATATTCGAAAAAAATATTTCTTTTGAGCTCAAATCAATCTTGTCATGCTCATATATCGCGAATGAGATACAAAAACATGTTTTTACAAGGATATCGACTTTTTTTCAAATCTATGCAAACAATTGAAATAATCCGTGTATATTCGTATACACGTGTAAATCAAAAGTATTTGTGAAAGCAACTTTATAAAAATAAAAAGATAATTTTTGTTTCTTAATAAGTAAAAATATTTTATTGAAATTTTCAGACAATATGAAAAATACATAACTTTATAAAAAAGGTTTCAAATCATACTTATAAAATATTTTGCAAGATATTCAAATGACAGTTCTACGAGTAAACAGTTCTACGAGTAATATTGTTAAAATTAATGAGTCTTTGTCGATATAAAAAACAAATAAATACGTATTAAGTGAATCATATTATGATGACCTCTGTGGCCTTGTTGGTCAGACGCCTGTCTTCCAGCCCGAGGGTTACGGGTTCTATTCCCGTTGGTATCCCTTTTTTCAAGAGGGTTGAAGTTTGGGTTTTCTCTTAAGAACTCTAAAATATTTTTCTGGCTAGTCGGAAGAGATTGCCATATGGTAATAAACCCGCCAGGTTGTACTGATTTAACAAAAGTGTAACATAATACAAAAAAATAGAAAATTAGTAGTTAAGAATGAGGACATTAGGAATTAACGTGGATTGAAAGTGGATACATTGCTTAAGATGAAGAGATGAGCATAGAAATGTTTTGATCACTTAGAAAGATTTACATTAAAACACATATATAATTAGTATAGAATGAATGAGAAGCTTGTGAATACATAGAAAAATGTTGAACAACCAAATGAATTAAACTTTTATAATAGAAAATATGCATGACGAGGTGTATGGACTTTGCATAAGTGAAATATGTGTGCCAGGGAATTAAGTGAAGATCTGTTCTCTTTACTCATCTTAATAGGGTCACGGTTTGATGGAGATGATGGTGACAAAGAGAAGTTTAAAGAAATATACGTCATTTCTGTTAAAACTATAGAAATCAAAAATGTATATTACCTATATACCCTGATCACGAAGCTTGTATCAAATTCACTATTTGATAAAATAAAAATATGGAAGTAGGAGCCCAAAGTTAGTTTTAATATTTCCCTTGTTGAATGTCATTTAATTTACATTGAACAACATCTCTTATATCTTTAAGTGACATCAAATTCCAAAGATTGTGTTTGAACAACTTTCCGTGAAAATGATATATGTTGAAAATATATGCAATGCGAAAATAATTTTCGGATATCGTTCTGTTTACACAAGCTAACAGGAGACAAGGAAAGGCGAAGAGATGTACGGGGGCCGCGAGTTTACACATGTAAATCTGCGCGTGCGACATACGCATGAGTTATGATAGAAACTTGGTGCCGACGTTGTTGAAACAATACTCGCAAGATGTACTGGGTGTCTGGATGATTTACATATCGTCCCGCAAAACTGCAGAGGGTAAGGCAAGGGATACGTTCAATTTCGAGATGGAAAGAAAATGTAAAAGAAGTGCTAAAATAGAGAGAATACATTTTTAGGTAAAATATCTTGGAGAAACTAAAAGTATCTGATATACTGGGATTATTTCAAGAGTGATATCTTTTCGCAATTTGGATGTATTTGCAATATTTTTTCGCATTGTTTAATTGTCATATTCCTGAGAACGACATAAAATTTTGGCTGTAGAAAGTAATTTCATATTTTGAGGTTTTCGATTTTTTTAGTATGTCAGCAATTTTGTTGTGCTGCAGAATGCTGGATATTCGTGATCAAATCTTGATTTGGTCATCATCACTGGTAATCGACCTTCTAGAACAGATACCACATTTAAGTTAAGTATCACCATTAAGAATTTTTCAAATCACAGGTGACACACTCGATCGTTTACTGCATCGTCGCCGTGCATTTTATATATAGTTTGTCCAATTTTTCCTTTACGGTATTAAAAAAGCACCATGCACTGAAAAAACAACTTATTTGATTGCATCTTCAAAATTATGCTAAAACCCGCTCAAGCAATTTGGGTAAATAATGGCCGAAAAATGCATTTAGCCATTATCTTTCATAATAACGAAAATTTAGTTCTAACGACATCTATCTGGTAAATACGAAACTGCTTTCCGCACAACATAATAGCATGAAGTAAGGGAATATATTTATTTTGTCCCACCCTAAAACTGTATTACTCGTGAATTCTTAAAATTATAAGAGTGATAACAATTACGCTTACATGATAAAAATTACATCCTCCGTAGCCTAGTTGAAGAGCTTAGCCAGGAGATAATATTTTCTACAGCCTCATTAATAAAATGACCTCCGAAGTCTAGACGGAAAGTCGTCAATCTTTCGATACTTAAGGTCTTTATAACATATTTCGGGGTTGGCTAACCAACCCCGAAATATGTTATAAAGACTAAAATATGTACTGTACGGGATAAATAAAATATGACTTTTATTCTAAAATAGAGACAATAAATCGTAGGTGTTCATTCTTTCAAGAATCGTGTAGAAGTTTTAGATTTTTTTTTTAATTTTTGTTATTGGAATTTAAAAATAATTCAATATGCAGTTAGCATTATTGTTTTGTGAGGTAGGCATAAGCCATGAATATTTCTGGGGGCTGCCAAGTATTTTTCGGCATATTGGACGTGCGCGAGGGAGAAATTTCGGAATAATGGGAATTATGTATGATTTTCTATATCACCATGTGACAGGAGAACATAAATCGCAAGTGCGTGTAAAAAATTCCCCTTTTCCCTGGGAAATACCCCGCGATACACAGCGGAGGCCGTGAGGGCAGATAAAGCATTATGAATAAAGGCATTTTCTTATGGGAACACACAGCACCTTAAAAAAGAGTGTATGAGAAAATTGTTACGTGTTCGTTATGTAAACCATATTTTTGACACTTGTAAAAAATCTACTGTGATACGATTCGTGAATAAAGCATGTTTTTTGTCTCTTTTTGTGTAAATATATTTTTCGAGGTTCAAATGTATTTACTTCCTTTATAATCATAAAACCGAGATGCGAAATAAATATATAATTTCGAGACGTTGCTTTTAATGTACATATTCTCTACTCAAAAATCCAACCGAGAAAACTCTTGTATATTTAAAGATTTTATATAAAAGTATACATATAACAAATTTAAAAAATATGGAAAATTTATATATGCAAATCAGGCCGTATGAAATAAGGTGCATGTAGTTAATATAATATGCTTATACAATAATTTATATGCTAAAAAATATATTTCTTACTCTTGTTTCATCAGTTAGTACTTTTATATTGAGCTTAAAATCAAGTAAGTATTTAAACAGTACACACTTTTTATTTTGTTTGACATGTAGTGTATAATATATTCGACATATATATGAAAATGATTATTATGTTTACCATACTGAATTATTGACACTGCGATTCAAATAAATACTTAGTTTTTAAATGCTGAAGGATTTTATTATAAATATTTTACTGATCTACATATTTTATTCGAAAATTATTATTAATATTTTAACGTCTTAAAATGAAAATTAATTCAAATTTAAAAGATGGCCCCGTATTTTATAATTAATAAGTCAGCGATTTTAGATTGACTAAAAGCCATATCTTCACAGCGTTCAATAAATGTTGCGTTTTGTCTTTCTTCAATGATGAATTGCCTATTTAAAAAAGCCATAGCTTTACCGCGTTCAATAAATGTTGTGTTTTGTCTTTCTTCAAGGGTGGATTGCCTATTTAAAAAAACATATCTTTATCGCGTTCAATAAATGTTGCGTTTTGTCTTTTTTCAAGGGTGGATTGCCTATTAAAAAAACCTACGATTATCTCAAAATTAGTCGTTTGAATTTAGAATGGGAAGAATGCTTTATGTTACATCTTACGCAAAAGTAAACTTTCATATATTCTTCACCAAATAATTTTCTTTTGTTACAAGAAACAATGAAGTTCCATAGGTTTTATTTTAAATGCTGTCAGGATATCAAACCTTGATGTTGCCCGGTCACGCGATCGGTTTCTCTTTTGCATCTCGCTTGAACTGCGTTTTATGTATTTTGATACCAATACTAAAGGGTACTCTTTGGTTGTTACCGTTACACCACGTGAATCCTATATGCCGAGTTGAATTACCCGTCAGAGTAATCGTTTAAATAAATGCATTTTCCAGAATCATACAAAAATATATTGGTTTTCTTCCATAATGTTTATTTTTTATGCTAGGGTACCATAGACCTACTTGTCGACTAGCTTGGAATTCCTATTTCAATCAACACGTGCCAACTAAAATCTCGTTACTGAAGATAAGAATAAAAAAACAATATAAAGAGATACATGATATTTACACTTTTTTAGTTTAAGGAACAAAACATAAAAAAAATAATAGCAAGTTGTTATAAACAAAAAATAGCCACAATCAAACATTTATAGAATTGTCACATTCTGTATTTTAACACACCTGTGGATTAGATAAGACCTTCACCACTGTTTCCCAATGTGTAACAACATTTTCCCAAATTCACCAATGTCCTGAGAAAGGAACCATTCTTTCAATATGTATTTGAGCATTATAACAGTAAATAACGGTCGCTCTGCTGGAAATGCGTTTTATATGTACCATTGAAGCTAAAAACTATTTCGTTTTTGGCTTAAAGAAGTGTTCATCCTTTCAACATCAATTATGCGTTTATTCAAATGATTCTAATTGGATAAATGTGAGCAATTATTCTATGAATTTCAGCACTTTCATGTATCATTATAATTATTTTCAATAACACTTTTATCAATTTTAATTCAACACAGTATAAAATCATAATTTCATAGCTTTCATCACTTTGCTAGTTTATAATTAGAATAAAATCTTGATTTATGATACAAACCATACATCAACTTTAAAATGTGGTAGCATATATTTTTGAAGCTCAGGAGGCATTGTCTTAAAACTCGAAACATAAATGAACCACTCCTTCTCAATGATCTCTATTATAACAATACCTAAAGGCAACATAATGTAAACTGGATATGTATACATATATAGGATACCAGGGCCGATCAAAGAGGTTACTCGCCCGCGCCGGTATCGCCCAATCGGTGATTGAACTAAAATCAATTATTTCTTCGGTGAGCGCGCGGCGGCGCGGACACAAACGGACATCGCGGTCACGCGATCGGCAACCCGGTTAGTTGGTTCGCTAGCTGATATTCCTGCTTGCTTGTTGTGTGTGCTTTCTTACACGCCGATATGGATATGCATTAAATCCATCCAAGATGGAGAATTTTATTCTAGCCTTTTGTGATAACAACATTTGCAGCAAAAATATTTATTAATTGAAAATTATCACTTTGAAATAATTTATTAATTTGGTCTCATAATTGATACGGATTCAATTTATTCAAGAGGAGAGTTTCATTCTAGCGTTTTGTGTTAAAACAATATTAGCGATAAATATTTTTAACGTTTTTTTATTTGAAAATTATCACTTTAATACTATTTTTATAATATATTTGGGCTCATACTTGATGTGGATTGAATGTATCCGAGAAGACAGTTTTATTATTATTCTTTTGTTTTAACACAAATTGCAGATAATTTTTTTTAACATCTTTAGTAATTGGAAATTGTCGCTTTGGGATTAGTTATTTACTTGGGTTCAAACTTTATACTAGCAAAGGTTTTGATTGTGATAACGGTAGTGATTGTTAAGCGACTCGTTTACTATTTAATCACTTAAGATGTTTTATATCTTTGTAAAAATTATCGCTGTGTACACATATACAATTTGGAAATATTATTGTCATGTAGCAATCTCTTTTAAACAGATAGAAATACATTATAGACGTTAAGTGAAAACATGATTGGAAATTCGTTAAAAAAAATGGGTACCAATGGTAATCGAGACAGCAACCCCCGAGCTGGAAAACACACGTCTTACGAACCAAACTATGAAACTAGTTATTTATTAATTATGATATATTAAATATGTATTAAACACTTCGTTCGTAGTTGTTCAAGAACTAGTTGTGAGAAATAGGTACTATTCATTTTAAATATACTTCCGATTCTGATTGAGAAGAAATCTTCTCCAAAATATTTTAATATGCTTAATCATTGATATTCAAAATATATGTGATCGTTTCCTTTCAATAAGGTATAACATACAATATTTGGATAAGTAAACATTACCTAAGGATTCTTGTTTGCTTTTGAATCAAAAGTTATTCGTACAACTAAATATTTTTAATTATTCCGCATTTAGTGAATAATTTTTTGCACATGTTGAATATTTTTTAACTCACATGAATCCCCATTGAATTCAAATTATGATATTGAATATTATTCAGTCCAATTTGTGATTTTTTCTAAGAATCACAAAATAATATGATTGTGGTATTATTCACTTACATAGTTTATATTCAGCCAAAGTCTTGAGTCTCATAAAAGAAGTATTTTGTTTTAAAAACCGTGATTTGTAATATGGGGAACTTAACGATATTTGATTGGACAGTAAATATTAAAATATCGAGCAAAACTTAAAGGATTTTAAACGGTCTAATATTATAGATTATCCTTGACTTAAAAAGATTTTCTAATATTTTGTTAAGTATTATTTTTTTAAGCATTTTCGATGTACTCGTATATGATGACAATCATCCATACCTCAATTTATTATAATTTATAATAAAAAGGAAACTTACGCTTTATATATTTTCTTTAAAACACCAGTGTACTATTCATTATTAATGGCTTCATTTCACGATTTGTAATTTTAATAATTCTGTCTTAAGATAAATATGAGAAGAAAAATAGCTTTCTGTCACCCTTAAGTTCACACGACTGACGTCAGCTACACACGAAACTTGGCAGCAAGTGTTCACGCTATTTCCAATCGAAATAAACAATTCTTGGAATGTCGTTTTATGAAAAATCTTCCAAAATCATCTTGACAGTACTTTTAGTACGAGTATTACGAGTAGCTTTTGCTTCAAACCCGTTCAGAATAATCTATACGATATTTTTTATTCGTTAAAATATAACAAATAATATTCTTACATAAGACAAAGCTTACTGAAACATGAAATATTATAATTTTATATTATTTCACTAAATATATAAGTTAAAACAATTGTTACTCTGATTTTATTATTTAGTTTGAAGGATCAGAAGATCGATTTCGTCTTCTTTGAATTTATTGATTATTCCGAAACGATTCGATAGGGCGGGGTATTATAACAAGGATTTTGCTGTTGCTGACCCTGTGGCGTGGAACGATCCGCCTCTAAGTGTTAAAGATATGGGCGGTTTATGGAACTTTAGGAATCACTTAATAACAAACCGATTTTGGAAGGTTCCATTAAAATTTATTATTGTATATGAAAACTATAGACATACTGAAACTATCACATATTGGAAGACCTACAAAGGTTTCTTTGTAGTTCATCTTCCTTAGGTAAGTTTTCTGTAGTGTTCTTACCTAATATGTTTTTCTAAACATATGTAGAGGCGAGGAAGCGCCTAATTTAGTGGCCGCAACCACTACATTTCTATCCTTACTTATATACATTTATTTATTTTGTATTTTTTTTATCTGTCCATCAAGTTTGAATCTTCTGAGGACAGTCTGTTCTCTAAACGGCGCTATATAAATGGTCATTTTATTATTATGAAATAAATAAGTTAAAATGTATGTTTATTTGATTTTTATTTTGTCTAGGAACTCAATTTATGTAAAAGTAATATATGCAACAGAAATACTATATATTATTACTTTTAAGTATACATGTATGTTCACTATATGTTACATTAGGAGGATCCCAAAGAAGCTCGTGTTTATTTTAAACATAAAGTATTGTAGTTAAAGCCGAAATCTTTGATGAAATATTGTATTGTATGATACTTCGGTTGTATGGTATATAGTGCAACTTGGCGGGCTTATTACTACGAGTATGTGATCAACCAGAGATATTGAAAGAAGCTTTACGTGAAAATCAGACAAGAACCATTTTTCAAAAATCTGGTTATCAACAGAAATCGAAGCCGTCACGCGCAAATAGAATAACAGGCGTCTTATCAACTAGGCTACGGAGGTGTTCTCTTATACCATAGAATGATCGTTTGAATAAAAAATCCGTTTCGAATAAAAAGCAAGCTTTAATTAAATTTAATTATCACTTATAAAATACGTATAATATTATGAAAAAACTAAAATTCCAAACTAACAGATAAAAACAAAAAATACAGTTTATTAAAAAAAAATCCAGCACATTCCATTGTAATAAATCATACGAAATGATAAAGTAATACCGACCATAAGACAGTTATTTCTCAATTAGTGGTCTCTTTGATTAGTCATTTACAATAGTGCGATGTTAAGTTTTTATTATATTTATACCCCAAGTTGCCTCGTTTTGCAGCGCGTTGCCTTTTGACAATTCCAACCCTAAATGACCCATGATTATTCTTTATAATGTAAGTAGGGTTGAAAGTTAACTGGGGGCACTTTGCGGTTTTCATTCTGAATTTTACTTCCGTTTTGTGATTGTTATTGGTTTTGTAGTGAAGGTTACTTTTGAGATATTAATACGACACGGAAACGTTTTAAACCCTTTCAACCCGAAAAATTTACAAATTGGTGTAGTAGATGTAAGTAAGACGAAGTTTCTTCAAAACCATTAAACGTGATAAATATTCACATACTCTCTAAATTCAATAAGTTTATGCATGTTCAGACTGCTGAATAATTTCCTGAATTTTGAAATTATGAATTTTTAAAATCATGAATTTTGATAATCTTATAAAAAGGTAAAATGAAAGAGCAGGTCTTATTCAATGTAATATATCTTTAGAAATTATATCAGTATCGCTAGGCTGCTTGAGGCACATTCATTTTATAATCTATTCAAATAAATTTTGAATAGAAAGGCGATGGGTGTTTTGAGCACCTAGCAAAACTATATACTCGTATATATGCTGAAATGATTTTTAGCAACGAACATGTTAATATCACTTTACTCGACCTACATAAAACATGCAAGTTTATTTCAGTTTTTAGTTTAGGGCTCCACTAACAATATTTAATGAAGTTTAAATGACATTAAGTGGTATCTAAGTTAAGAAGCATAAAAAATACATTTTATTTTAAACATTCACCGCTAACCTTTACCTATCAAGTTTTTCACAACAACTCTTTCTTAAAATGGTCAGGCTTTAAGGGGTTATGTGTAACGAGTGAGGCGGATCGAATAAATGAGCCTTGTGAAACGTTAAAAGTTAAATATTGAACTGTGCGATCTTATGCGGAAAAAAATATCTATGGAGAATTTCCAAATCCCCAATGTCTAGATTCTTCACGTCGTACAAAAGAACATTATATGTGTCAAATAACTTCTTGCTTAAACTTAACACAAAGAAAATTTTGAAGCTTTTTGGAACAAAAAATAACGGGAAAAAAATACAGTAATCTCACGCATTTAATTTACACTCTAGTATAATTCATAACTGTTGGATTGACGAGTGGTTGTTAATACTCGTATATTTCAAATAAATAAAAATAAATATAATACTCCAACAAATAAAAAGGTTTCTGGATTTTTTACTGATTTTGAGTAGCGTTAGATATTAAAACATACATTTATTATGATTGTGTAGTTTAAAAGAAAACAATTCAATTGTTTTCAGAAAATTGTTATACCACATTTATGAGTACTTCCTATAAACCTATAAAACAAACAACATTTAAATGAATCTTCTCTTTGAAACGCCGCTGAAATCGATTTTGTTCCTATAAAAATATCCACTACTGAGTTTCGCAAAATTAACTTAAGGAGTTACTGAAATCGATTTTCATCATTCATTTTATCTGTCAAGATTTGCACCAGAACTTCAGGGTGTGGTGCCGCGGCAAGAACGATGTTGTGGTCGACTCCAGCACGAATGCAGAATGCATGAATTTTTCAAAACACAATTCGGTTTGCGGTTTGCAAGGTGCATGCGGAATCAATGGTTATATTTAATTAAATTATTCTCTGCATGCAATGGAAATTATTCAAGACTGACATGTGTCGCGATATTGCAATACTTATACTCGTATATAGGAATATGTTTGGAGCGTAATAATGAGTTCTTGTAATTCTTTTTAATATTAATAGAGCGAATGATGGATTATACAATGTGTATTATTTCATTTCCGTAGCATTTCAAGAGAAGTAATTTGGTCCCAGCATTCAAACTAACCTTGGACGTGACAAAAAAGTGATGAAAATAAGATATATGCAGTACAAATGAGAGCGTTGCGGAAAATGTGTGTAAAAACGATAAACAGATTAAAAATGAGGATATTATGAAAGAATGCGGATCTAAAGAAAATACAGAGTTTAACGTGAAGAAATGAGCATTGGGATAGCTCAGCCCAGCCTCGTAGAAAGAATTAATGCTAAGGGTTTAGAAAGATAATCTAAACGAGCAAATAAGCAATAACGAAGGCATGAGAAGTTAGGGAAGAACTAGAAAAATGTGGTACGACCAAATGAATCGAATTTGAAAATAGAGAAGAGTGAAAAATATTTATAATAAAATAGTTTTATGAGATGTGTGCACGTAACAGATTCGAAAGATGTGTTCCAGGATAGAATGTAGTAGAGATACATTTCCTCTGCCTACCCTGATGGTGATGACGAATTTTATAGATTTTATTCAGTAATATAAAAAATATTTCTATTTATATACTTTCTTAGTCATAAATTATGTAATGAAGAGTATTTCTCGGAGTCGAAAAATATATATAATATAAGAGTGTATTAAAAACAACCTTTATTGTGACTTTATATTTTACAAGTTTACATGATTTTTAAAGATTCTTTTTTGACCATAAACTAGTTCCTTTTATTATTTTCGTGTTGATCTTAGATGATGTTATTTTGTTTAACTTTTTTAATTCAGAGAATAAAAATACAAATAGCTCGGGGCTAAAACGCGTCTATCTGTGCGCAATATGCAAAAAAAAACTTATGATACTCGTACTTTGGATATACAGTTCAGGGAGAATTCCATAGCCGTAAGTGGTCAATTCAGGCGAGAAGTGTGAATGGCGGAGTGCCTAGCACCTATCTGATGGAGTGACCAGGTAAAAAAATCTGCGCAGTACTTATTTTACGAGACGCGAGCTAGGGCAAGAGAGTACTTGTAATAGATAGGGATGGTTGATGATCATGGTGAATTGTACTTGTAATAGATAGGGATGGTTGATGATCATGGTGAATTGTATTTGTAATAGATAGAGATGGTTGATGATCATGGTGAATTGTACTTGTAATATATAGGGATGGTTGATGATCATGGTGAATTGTACTTGTAATAGATAGGGATGGTTGATGATCATGGTGAATTGTACTTGTAATAGATAGGGATGGTTGATGATCATGGTGAATTGTACTTGTAATAGATAGGGATGGTTGATGATCATGGTGAATTGTACTTGTAATAGATAGGGATGGTTGATGATCATGGTGAATTGTACTTGTAATAGATAGGGATGGTTGATGATCATTGTGAATTGTACTTGTAATAGATAGGGATGGTTGATGATCATGGTGAATTGTACTTGTAATAGATAGGGATGGTTGATGATCATGGTGAATTGTACTTGTAATAGATAGGGATGGTTGATGATCATGGTAAATTGTACTTGTAATAGATAGGGACGGTTGATGATCATGAAAGATAAAAAAATTATACAATAAAATACAAAAAAACAGGAAGAAACGTGTTTCTTCCAAAAATATTTCTTTTCTTGTATTAAGAATATCCTGTAATCTGGTAAAAACTACTTAGATTCATGCAAAATTTTACTGTTTTTTTATCAGTACAGTATTTCATTCAAATTGTTTCTTAATAAGTGAGTATTTATCAATTATATTAAATTATGTCTCATATAAACTTGACTAAAATATGCAAATAAAATTTATTACCTATTAAATTTAACATGAGATCATCCCTGACAACATTATGATAAACATGTTTAATGAAATAATTTATATGAATATTTTGTAATGGATACATACACTTCAAATCTTGCATTTGTTACAGGGATGACATTTTTAATTTTGCATATGCAGTTGCCGCGGAGAATTTAATACTTAATGATGTAATTGAGTTACTCAAATGATTCGTCACCTTTGATAATAAAAATAATAACAAAATGACAATATATGTATGCATAGCTCCGTTTAGAGGGTAGACACTGCTCAAGGGCGCTCCAACTCTGGATTCGAGCCCACTATTATTGACATTAAAAATAGTGCAAAAAAACAGTTGAGTGTAAGAATAGGAAGGTGGGAGCTGCGGCCATTATATTAGGAACTTTCCCGCATCTGCATAATATATAGTATGTCTGCTTTAGATTATTGTGTTTATGCATTTTTTTCATTGAATGATTTTTTGCTTTTAGAATGTTACGTATTGTTCTTTTTCCATTCTTCAAAATTTTATTCAATCTAAAATAGATAGATACTCGTACATTGAAACTGTTGACTCTTTCAAATTAAATGTTAAATGTATTGGTCCATCACTATTACTAAATTGCTGGGTTTTTTTTACGGATTTGCATGTAATGGTCAAAATTCTTCTATTGAGAAAAATCTTCGTATATCGTTTAGAACTTAAAAATGAAGTATTTTATATAGATCTATCATTTTTTTATTACATTGCTAAATTAATTTACATTAATAATTTTTTTTTTCAACAAATGAGTACTCTCATTGATTATTTAAATCGATCCTCGATGGCAGGGTACTCAATTCATCATAAAAATAATTCGAAACCATATATAATAATAATAAAATTACACTCTACATATATATCGCTGTTCAAAGAACAACCTCTCCTCAAGGATATCGCTGTTTAAAGAGCAACCTCTCCTCAAGGATATCGCTGTTTAAAGAGCAACCTCTCCTCAAGGATATCGCTGTTTAAAGAGCAACCTCTCCTCAAGGATATCGCTGTTTAAAGAGCAACCTCTCCACAAGGATATCGCTGTTTAAAGAGCAACCTCTCCTCAAGGATATCGCTGTTTAAAGAGCAACCTCTCCTCAAGGATATCGCTGTTTAAAGAGCAACCTCTCCTCAAGGATATCGCTGTTTAAAGAGCAACCTCTCCTCAAGGATATCGCTGTTTAAAGAGCAACCTCTCCTCAAGGATATCGCTGTTTAAAGAGCAACCTCTCCTCAAGGATATCGCTGTTTAAAGAGCAACCTCTCCTCAAGGATATCGCCGTTTAAAGCACAGCCTCTCCTCAAGGATAATTTATTTAAAATATCTATATCATATTTCTGAGCGCATTTTTCAACCCTAATGAATATCATTGATTTATATAAACATGTCGTTAAATTACTTTTGATATTAATATTTTTATAGGATTTTAATAAAACATGTAATTTATTCCAGCCTGTGTCATTATGACTGCCGATGATACATTTCGCTCAATGGGTAAAATACGTAAAAAATAACGTCGGAATTTATTGTAAACCAACGTGAAAATGTATACACACTCGTAAATTCAATATGGAATTCCATAAACTTATCGTAGAAAAATTAAACCTTATGCAAGATTATATAACATTCTCAATTCAAGGAACCTCGACTCTCTCGACGGTCCTCCTGGCCTTGTGGGTAAAATGCTTGCCTTCTGACCCAAGGTTTGTAGTGTTCGATTCCCGTTGAATCTCAGAATTTTCTTAAAAAGAATTCCTATCTGATTTTCATTTAATACCTTTTTAACATCATTCTGGTTAGCTGGAAGAGATCGCTACATGGCAATTAATTCGCCAGGTTGTGCTGTATACAACGAAAGTGTAATGTAATCATATAACACGTATTTAATATTAACCTTATAAAGACTTTTTACGGTCCATACGAGTAAGAAGAGATCAGAACTACATCCTTAAGTTCCTGACATCCCTGATCCTTGCCTCGACCTCTAATCGCATGTCATTGAACCAGGCTTGTTGGTTCTCATTACGCGCGATGGCCGCAACTGATTTCTATCGTAAACAAATTCGCGGCGACCGACCGGCCGACTATGGAACCAGTAGATCGACTCGACTCACAGTAAAATTGCAATGCCGGTAATTATGATGATAACTTTACAGGACGTATATTCTGACCCTGCTTAACGTGACGCTGAGCCAGAGAACGAGGGACAATATTCCGGCAATATTGAGTTAAATTATTGTACGGTGAAGTTGGCCAAAAAAGTAATATTAGCTGATTATGTAAATAAGACGAGTGTTGTTTTAACATTTTTGGATTGTAGTAATTTTGAGTAACATCCGTATTTTTTTGTGATAACGTTATGTATCTGTCTTTTGGTATATCTTGTATAAAGATGATTTAAATTTAATGAAGCATCAAACCATCATAAAGAAGCATCAAACCATCGAAATCATTGTTCAATACTTTAATTTAAATGTATCTGGCCTATTTATTACTTTGAAGCCATTTATTTCAATCAACTTGTTTTTTTTTTTTAATTATGACTATCCATGATCGTGTTTAAATTCATAGAATATTAGAGTAAATTTATTTTATTATTTTATACTCTTCATGTTGTTGGTATTAACTTTTGAAAGATATTTATCTAAAAGTGTTTGATTTTTTCGAAAGATGTTGATACGTGGTGCTGGAGAAGGATGTTACAAATTCCATGGACACCAAGTCGAACTAACGCTTCATTCTCGAAGAACTGAGAATTACCGACAGATTATCAATAATACTTATGCTTTCGACAAGTTCTCCGATTTTTGGCCACATTACTCGTAGCCAAGGACAGTTTGGAGAGGTTTGTGATTACTGGATGCGTAGAAAGAAGGACGACACATAAAAGGAATAATCTCAATGCATTAGAATGACCAAGTGAGAAATGCAACTGGACTTCCATTAATAACTGCCCTTCGTGCAGGGATGGATTGAGGGGAGTCGTCGGAAACTATCACGGGTATTACGATATTCAGCCATGAGCTACAGGACAGGATGGATGGATAGGTAATTTTTTGTTTTATAAATATTACTGAGGTATTTAATGGAAATTAAAGTGTCATTTTTTATGATGATTTATCGGTATAGCACTGGTTTCTGATTTTAACGATCACCTCAAGATCACTTTCTAACTAGCCCAATCTAATAAAGGAGGATGAAAGATTTCAATGTCATGACAAAACCGCTATCTAAATTTTTAAATTACATGAATGCAATTTAAAATTAAAACCCGGCCGCCAATTTTTGGCAATGGTTGAAATTACGCATATTATCAAGCAAATCGCCAAAAATTGAGCACTCATTGAACTTAATATGGCAAGACAGCGATTTTATGAATTTCAGTTAGTTTTCTTGACCGTTATTTTTTCTTTTATGTTGAATAACATAATATTAGTATAGCATGTATATCTTCTATAGAAATAATAGAATTTGTAAGAAAGAAAAAAAATCAATTGGTTCTTTTATATATATTGAAAAATACTCCAGTGGAACATGTCACAAATCTTATAAATAAAAAATGTTTTCGTTTAAAGAAACGAGAGTAAAATAGGTATTGGAAATTTCTCCGTACCCGGGTCACAGAAACGTTTGCAGGTATGTGTGTATTTCCACTGGGAGAGATGCGGTAAATTTTCTGGTTGCCTTCCCAATGATTTCCTCAGAGACCTTAAAAGCCGTGGAAGCTATCCCGAAATATAGTGGAATTCAATAGGGTAGGTACGCGGCCTCTTTTCTGTCTTTTTCTGTCTCTTAGCACTTATGTGTGCCTGGGAATCTTATCATAAATAAGTTATTAGCGCGAGGAGCAAGTTTGGAAACTAAAAGGAACAGGCAAAATTAAATCTTATATTCCATAGCTGTTTTATAACATTGTACACATTTTATAAAGTTTCATGTAATAGTTAGGACACCTCGACTGAAAAACTCTGTTAGCTAAATTGAATACTGAAATATTAAAACTAAATATTGCTTCTTGCTGTACTAAAATAAGGTTTCACAGGCTCAGGTGTTGTAATTTTCAAATTCTCATAGTGTTCCAAAAGTATTTATGTACCATATTTGAGTAAATCTTTATTTTTAAAAAATGAGGCATTTTAAAGATTATTTTATAATCATTATCACGCTATGTCTATATGAGTAGACAGAGACCACGAATATCCACTTCCTTCGATCACGGCACACATTTTTCCCTTCTGCCATGTCTATACATCTCGTCAGTCATACTCTCCTAGTATAAAATACGTACACAATTTTTTTTTAGAATTAGATTGATTTGATAGCGCTACGTTTTTCTAGGGTTGCTCAAACTTATCGTACCCTCTATATTATTTTTGAAAACTTTTCATCTTTCTACCTATCCGAAACATCTCAATATTCTATTCTTCATCCTAAGTATTGCATCCTTTTAAATGCACTTAGATAACTTGCAGACGATTTATAAATGAAATAGTTGTCCATTGCACCTGACCATCTATATATCCCTATCTTGCACCAGTTTATAGTCTTATCGTCTAATCTCATCTCAAAACTGACCAAATTTTCAGTTAAAATTATATATATTATAGATAACCTACGCTTTACATTCATATTATATAAATACGAGTACACAGTAGAGATGATGGTTTTGTATAATATAATTTCAGGCCTTGAAGCCTTTGTATGATTCCTTAGTCACACAAATAAATACACTTATAAGAAAAAGACGACATTGTGACCTAGTTGATAAGTCGTCTATTTTCCAATTCCAACAACGGAAGCATAATACAAAATATTACAAAAAAGGCTTATTGCTTACACAGAGTCTTTTGTCACATCCAAACATTTCTATATCATTAATATTTATGTGAATTTTGAATCATGTTTTATCAAAGGTAATTAATTCACTACGTGAAATTTGAAATGATAGATTGACATGAATTTCAATATAAAAAGATGTCAAATTTCTTTAAACATGATAAATTATTTTAAACATAAATAAATTATTAAGAAAATCAACGTGCATGTAAAAAAATTAAATAGTTTATAAGAAATCAGAAACCAGTAAACTATTGGCTCAATAAATTGAATTCAATAATACAAAAAAAATTAAATATTTAGTAAGACAGCTTAAGGGGTGCGAGAGGAATCTGTAAGAGAGCAAAATAGACACAAGATAGAGGGACAAAAAAAGTAAAACGGAAATGTTTATTTCAATTTAGTGCATCGGACTCGCTCCCTCGGGAGAGATGGGAGAGATGCGGGCTGGGGGAAGATGCTGGAAAGCAAAACAAATAATATATCGTATCTGGGTATGTATTAACACTTCGGGGGAATATTTATAAACAGGTTAAACTGTAATATTGGAAAAGAACTTTGTCTCAAAATAAAATATTTACGTATTGATTTAGTTAAGGTGGATTGTAAAATACTCGTAACTTGTCAAAAGCTTAATACCTTTTTCACGAAGGTTTACTTTATCCTAACCACATTTTCAATGTTATAACAATATTTTGTTACTTTTCTCAAATGTTATGTTTTCATTGCGAAATGTTTATTTTTTTTACTAAAAATAAAATAAAAATTTGATTCTTTTAAAATGAAGCGATACTCCAAATGTCATTCCTTTAAATATGTTTTAAATCTATGGAAAATGTAATAATTGCCTAGTGATTGTTTACAAAAGTTTTAGCAGTATCTACTAAATATTAGTTTTCAAGAATCAGAATCACACTACTGTCTATTTTTGTCAAAATTTCCCTTGAAAGAAATTTATTTTTCTCCTACTAAAGTTTTGTATCTTTGAACTTCATTAATTGTATTTGATATTTCTTTCAACTTTCCGTGTTGTATTGATGTTATTATGTATCATATTTTTTTACTTTTCGCGTTGTATTGATGGTATTATATTTTGAAAGATATATGTATCCTGAAAGGAAGTATTTTTTTAAGATGTTAATACGGTATTTTTTGTCTAATAATCGTTACTGAGACACGTAAAGGACACTTAAGTGTAACTTATTTTGTTAATAAATAAATCAAATGTTTATTTTTTTGGTTAGCATTAACTTGCTGAAATGTATATGATGTATTTAATAGTCGTTTTTTCCAAATCCACAGTAAGGAATAACAAATATCAAAGAATTTTTAATTCAAAAGCAATTTAAAAAGTCATCTAATGATTTTCGGTGTCTTCATTGATCAAGGAGAAAGACGTGGTGAGATGAGTTCAAAATTTTCAAAAGAAAATATTCCGAGGATCGATAGAAGGCGTTCCTTTGATCTCTCAGCCTTTAAACATCTGTATCAATGGATGTTTTGAACGGTAAATTACACTTATTTATCTTATTTTCCCCCTATTTCAAAGAATATCTCAAGATGAAAGACAGATTTCGTAAAATGCGTATATCATCACCGGGTTACAGATGACGCGGTTAATTACGTGGCCCAATCTTCTTATTTTTTTAATATGTCGTCAAAAACGAAAAGTATCAGGAAATGAGAAGCCAACAGGAGATGACGGCGATGGCAATAATTGAATTCGGGTGTAAGTTTTGAAAAGCATTCTACCGCCTGGCAAGTTGCCCGCTTGCGCAAATTGGGCCAATATAGGATGGTTCAAAAGTGTTAAATGGAGGACATCCGCTTCAATATTGCTGCAGGAAATGTATGTATCTAACTAGTGATGCATTTACTTTTATTTTGATGAGAGCACCACACGGTATCTAAAAGGCAATATTCTATCGATAAGAAAGAAAGATGTAAAGAAATATATACCACGCATTCGAAATACTTATGTACGGTATTTAGATATTGAAATAAATGGAAACTTTTAGAATTAGGATATAGGAAAACTCATTGATGGTATTTATAGACATTTTTAATCAAGTGAACAGCATTCATAGCTCAAAAATATTAAACTTAGTTTATACTCGTACGCGCATTGTACAACAAATACTTCAATGTCGTTTTTAAACCTTAGCTTAGAAATTTTTAGTATTGAAAATATCATCAATTACCTGAGTGAAATCAAATTTGATCTGAACAATTAGCGGACATCTGGAAAGATTGGCAAGGAAATAATTCATCGCATTTATTTATAGAGACAAACATATTCCCGTAGTTATTATACGGGTATCCTAAGTGAATCAGAGTTTTAAAGCGCGTCGGGTATTTTATCAATGTTTTTTTTTATAAAGTTTTGATAATTTTTCAACTCAACTTTTGTAAAGTTATCATAATACTTCAGTGATACTTTCAGTACCTTTAGATATAAACACA
The DNA here is from genome assembly GCA_949825065.1 of Odontocerum albicorne. Taxonomy (NCBI): domain Eukaryota; kingdom Metazoa; phylum Arthropoda; class Insecta; order Trichoptera; family Odontoceridae; genus Odontocerum; species Odontocerum albicorne. The sequence goes on from OX463855.1 coordinate 23,625,460, forward strand.
TATGAGAAATATTAATTATATGTAATAAAAAAAGGTATTGGAACATTAGGAAACAATGCGGATTAAAAAAAGATGCATCGCTTAAGATGTCGCTGGAAGCATTGACATTGTTCGGATAAATAAAAAGAATTAGAAATGTTGAAAGATTTGCAATTTTTTTTTAGATAGACCAAGACAACCCAGCTGAGATGAAATTAATCAAATTATGAAATAGGAAAGGGTGAAAAGCCTTAATAATAGGAAAATATGCAAGATGATGTATGCACGTGGCAGAAGCAAAAGATGTGTGCGCGGATAAAGCAAACTAAATAACTTTTATTTTTTCCTATCCTTATAGGGATTTTGCGTAATTTAAACTCTGTTGAATTTTCACTAGCAAAATTATTTAAAAGACAGCAGAAAGTCTCTTTGATATGAATTCAACATGAGGCGTTATTTTGACTTCACTCTCTGTGGTGAATATTTTTAATTTGTTGAGTTCAATACAGTTTCGAAGATCTCTGTTTTTCTCTACTTCCTTCCACACGACGAAAAAAACAGATGTCTTTGAAACCGGTAGTGGACTAAATAACTAAAAGAGTGTTGAAAATAAAGAAAATTAAGCAATTGCCACAACATCATAAAGTTAGCAAAATATCTTTTTTAGGATTCAAAATATTCCATTCGTTTAAAAAAAAATTATTTCATTACTCTACAAATCTTTCGCAATCAAAAAAAAAATCACCCTCGCCATCAGTTTAACACAGGAAAAAAGAAATTTAGCCGTAATTTTCGTCTTCAGCAAGAGCCCGTGGTCGGTCATGCTTCAAGTGTTTCACAACAAAAGACGCTTATCGTTTTTTTATAGTCTTCTAAGTAATCCTTTCCTTTCCCAACATAATTGTTGATTCGACAGCAAATTACAGCAAATTGCGGTATTCGAAATGTTATAGGTAAAACACTTTGACCTTTGAGGCATGCTCTGCTGTGAAGTCGACCTCAATATGTTAAAAACTCGATACAATTATTTTGTTTTTCGAGACACGAAATCATTCAATCTTTTTTTAACTGGTATCATACTTACAGTATTGTTGTAGTGAAGAAAAAAGTGTAATCAGATCATTCTCCACTTACCTGGAACAAAAAAATGAATATTGTTAATTTTATAAAATAAAATATATATATATATATATATATATATATATATATATATATATATATATATATATATATATATATATATATATATATATATATATATATAAAAACACATGAACAAAATTTTAGTTACATTTACAAACATTGAAGAAGTTTTGCTGTCTAAACCGTTTATTTTCATGTATTTTATTTTTATTCAAATGTTGACGCAGTTCTACTCTACAGAAGATTAACGGTCTATATAACCTGTCACACTAGGACTATTGCCTGTTCTGAAAGAACTGACTCAAACTCGCTAAATTAACATATATAAAATACACATAAAGATATTTTTTATTTTGTCTATATTACAGTATTAAATTAAGAAATATAGATCTTCTTACAATTATCATTCTGTATATCAGTTTTTCTATGGTTGAAATGTTTTACAAAATTTGGAAATGGATCCAGAGTTATATTAAAAATCGAGCCATGGTAAGTTGTCTCTGAAAAATGAAATACGTCGTGTTCACAATTTAATTGGTTGGTCCATGATGAACATAAGTACAAAACAGATTTAAGTTGACTGATTTTAAGTGTTTTGAATAACTAGAAACCCTAATTTGAATGACTTAAATAACATACGTATCTAACATATACTCGTATATCTTTTCAAACAAAATCATTTTTCCGTGTTCATTTCTTACAAGAAAAATACACTGTAAATATTAAATGTTTATGTACAATAAGATAATTTCTTAAATATTTTGGTAAATTCAATTATGGGTAATCAATAAAATTATTCTTAACTATTTAGGATGATCGCATACCCTTTCAGTGTTGACCGACGAGGTTTCGTATTAAATGTACATGGAAACTGTTGCAAAGATAAAACACTTTCAGTTTCGATGGCATAGGTGTAGTTGACAATATCTTATTTTTTAATCAAATCTGTAGAAATTTAGTATTCGAATACGTTAAAATGTGAAAATTCATCACCATAAGTATAATTCCATGCTTGAACCATAGGAATTATTCCTTGAAAATAAATTCATACGTTTAATATTTGGTTAATTTGTAAACCAACTTAGATTTCAGTATACTCGTATATAAGTATCTGCTTATGTTTTATATTCTTTAAAATTGATCTTATAAAGGTTCTCTCTTTCGTTGTTCGATATTAATTTCAATAGAATTGAGAAACCCTTATAATTTACAGAGTGTGGCTGCGGTTGGTCCCAGAAAAGACGATTAATCAAGATGCTTTTAATTCGAGTGGAGATAAAAATCTGTGCTCGCGATAATTCATAGCGCATCAAGAGGAGTCCTCTCCTTTCATTGCAAAATATCTTGAGTGATCCCACTCTCCTTAAGTCTCGGCGTGTCCGCTTCTTCAATAGAGTAATGTATTAGTTATATTAAAGTAATAAAACCCAACAAAGTAAAGCCGGTACGACAGGCCGAGGGACTAAGCTTCGTATTAAAGACGTCGGCATAACTCGAGCTTGTATTCTTTCCTGCGTTAAGAACGGACAATCCTATAGTAAAGTACGGCCGCGTTATACTACACTTAGGTGATATCTCTCGGTTTGATCTTCTCTCCTCATTGTCAGTGGGGCTTAAGGCTGTATATCAAGATTTAACTACAATCTGACCGAGTCCCATAAACATACCTACCTGCCTCCGAGTGTCTATATGTATAGAGACGTTCGAGTGCCTTCTTGGTCACACGTTAGAGCATGGAAAGGTCATTTTATTGTATCTTTTTCTTTTTTTAAGGTTGATCGTCTCGGTATCAAGATCGAGATTTAAATTTCTTAGAAATTGATTAATCTGAAAAAATAAAACGTTGAATCGATATTTGTTTTGTTGAAACAAATAATATGAGTCGCTTGTTAAAAAAAATTCAATGTCTGTTTATTTTGGGTGAAAAATGTTAAGTACTAGATTTAATTCCAGGAATTGACTGTTTTTAGATAAAACATACGAGTACCACGTGTAAAACATACGAGTACCACGTGTCATTTTAAAAGTTATTAAACAACCTGAAGACGATTAACTTGAAAATAAGTTACTTAAAAAACATCATTATTGAGTGTTAAGAGTTATTCATTTTGCTTTTGACAATCAAGATTTTTAAAATTTTGACAACATAAATACGTTATTTATAAAATTACCATTATTTTATTTTATCAATACTCTTGAATTACCATTGGAAATTTTATTTTAGTTGTCCAATAAATACTATTTTCAATCTGTAAATGAGAACGAAGAATACGTGTTGATGTATAGAGGCGTGTCCAATCAAATGTATTAATGAAGTCCCTGACCCAAAGTGTGCATTAAGTAGTAGGTTTTAATGTCTTGTTGACCGTAAATTATAGGAGTTATATTGGTGTTTTAATATTTATATTATAATTATAAGATCTTGTATTTATGTCTTCTTCACTTGTACTATGAATGTTGATTGTATTTTGTTAAACTTGTAAATGGTCAAAAATGAAACGTATATTTCATATGTAAACTAAGGCTACATACACACTATCACGCTATTTCCCTGTTGAAGTAGGCAAAGAGAACAGAGCACCTGAATTTCCTATCTCGACATACATCATTAGCCTGTTCTATATCCATACAAAAAAATATTTAATTTTGTACATCTCCTTTCAGAATATCATTCATTTGATCCAACCATATTTTCCTTGGCCTTCCTCTCACACACCTTACTCACATTTGCACTATACAACTATTTTGTAAGTTTTTCTTTACTTATTCGTTTCACATGGTGAAACCACCTTAGCGTGCTCTTGTTCATCGTACACAACACATCAGCCATAAGTTTGCATTGACCCCTAATAACTTGATTCTGTATTCTGTCATACATTGTCTTCCGACGTATTCATCTCAAAGCATGCATTTAGTAGGTTCCTCTTAGTCTCTTTCTAGGTCCATGTTATAGGAATCACGTCGGTGTTTTGATATCTATATCTAAGTCTTAGTTACTTATTTTTTTCTATCGTTATTATTGCCCTAGAAACTGCTATAAAAACCTATAAAACAGTCATTCTTTCACATAAAACAAATAACAAATAATAACATTAAAAAGTCACCACAAATAAAGGTGAAATGGTATAAAGATAATTTTGACATAAAAACATAAAAATGGGTCAGATTATAAGGACATAAAAGTCAAAATGAAACCTTCTTCCCCTTTTGAGACTGAAAAAGTCGGTCGAGAAAGGTGAGTCGGTTCATTATTACGGCTATGTGTGGAGTTTTGAAAACAATGGCCCCTTTGTTTTGGCTGTGTATTGTTATGGTTCAAAAGTTAATTGCATCTCGTGAGCGGTTCATTTCTGTTATTTGACCACAGACAAAAGTCGATTGGCAAACAAAACTGATCACAGATATCAGAGACACACCGTTCGTTACTACTATATATTTATGTCTAGCTACTATCGAAAATAACTCAAAATAATAAATATTACTTTAGCTTTACTTATTTAAGACGAACTGACACATAAGAGAGCACGGAAGGATTGAAAATTGTTTTGTAATATCGTATTAAAATGTTGTTGTTTACAGTACAGCCTAGTTTGCTTATTGGCAATCATTTCTCAACCAACCAGAAAGATGTAAAAAAACTTTTAGAAAATATCTGGGTTCCAACGGAAATCGAACTCATAATTCCCAGGCTGGTAAATAGGCGTTTTATCAACTAGACCACAGAGGTTATAATATGTATAATCAAGTACTATTCAGCTGACAGACAAAAGCTGTATTAATAAATGTATCTTATGACCAACGTATGAATAATTATACAATATTCGTCGATGTTGCAAGGCCTCATAGTCGAGGATACCCACAACATTCTAACGTCAATGTTGGAAAGCAAAGCTGTGCCGTGGAGTTTTTGTCTCTTTGTGAGTGAGTGAGCCATTGTATACCAGCAAACTTACCTGTCACACCTCTACTGTACTGGATCCGATGATACATCTGAAGCTAGACGATCGGAGCACACCGGCATGTTTTCAACGTTTTTTTTTAAGAATACATATGACCGAATTCATAGGTATCTTTATACCCTCTAACAATAGGCGGGAAAATGCCTGTGTCATTCGAAGGGAGTAGCACAGTGCGTGGTTCGAACCAGCGACCTTCCGCACGGACGTCCAGTGCGTTACACCGCGGCCATGTACCTAACAATATATAAGTACATATATCTAAGGAAGCTGAGTAGTAAAAGGTCTTTTACGGTCGCTAACCAGAGACAGCGATGTTTAAAAAATAGTCTCAGTTTTAAAAATAACAGTTCTTTAGATTTTACGTCATAATTATATCGTAATGGCAAAATTCATTGCCCGATCGGTAGAATTCTTGACATCCACAGTAGGTTTCCCGGTCACACTCTTCAGTATGTCCGCATTCTGATTTAGATATGTTGAGGGGTATCATACCATACGATTGAAAGAAATATAAAGTAATAATCTTTAAATGTATCTAAACACCATAGGTATGCAGCGTTATCGGTGCCAATAGATAAAATAAAAGCCTTGAATTTCCTCATTATTCTGATTTTTACATACATTTGAAAGAAAGATATATAAAAAATAGATAAATTGTAGGTGTTGCATGGATATAGAGGTGTCTAAAGATGAGTGTTTTGCTGTCTGTCCTCTCGGCGCACGATGTGAGGGTTATTTAATAATAAATTACTTTATTTTTCCACTAATTATACGCCTGAAGAGAGCTTCGGAATAAGAGGTAGAAACACGTGTAGAGGGGTTAAATTTAATTAGTGGAATGAGAAAGTAATTTATCGTTAAATATTCAAAATATGGAGATTCACAAAGTCTTAGCCGAAACCTTTGATAAACTAAAGATCTTAATTCAGTAAAATCCCATTTGAGAATATTTTTTATTAAGCAATTTCTAGTTTAAAGTGAAATTGTAAAAAAATAAATGACTTTAAGTTTGTTAAAATGACTAGACAGATCTGTTCGTATACTCATACAATCGTAAGTCGATGGATGTACATATTCTTAAATAAAAGAACGGTGTTGGTAAAACAAATAAATAAATTTGTTGCCAGTTGTAAAACGCCAATACAATTTAAAATTGAAAATGGAATTTTAGTATGTTTAATAAACCAAGACAATGCTCAGTTCACGTTTCAATACAAACTCATCGTTAAATGCAACTAAATTGTATAATATTCACATTCAATTAGTTTATATTGATCCACAGATAATAACAGTTATATAATATTTCAGTTTACTATAATGTTCTTCATTGTTCCTCGGAGAATGGATGTGCCAATCAGATAAAAGCGGAACTATCAATTGAATACGTAATAGTGCATTATCAAAATTAATCCATAGACAACATCACTACGTAGACACAAAAGACACCATAATGAAGTGTAACAATTAGATTATTGCTTAAGCACACCTCGTATTGAAATAATGGGAATGTGAATTGTACTATGTGGCATGTATGAACTTGTATATACTCGTGCAAACCTTTTATGTTTGTCTCTCTGATCTCGGTTGTAAAGAGTAAACTTGACATTATTTACTCTATGTAAGTAAGATCAATGCGTTAGAAATGAGAGCGTTGCGTAAAATGCGTGAAACAACAATAAATTATAGAATAAGGAATTAGGGAATTTGGAAAAAATGCGGATTGAAACAACATGCAGTGCTTAAGATAAAAATATCAGCGTTGATATGGTTCGGTCACGTAGAAAGAATGAATGATTCACAAAAATAATCAAAACAATTTGTATAGATAGTACGATAAGTTCAGGAATACTTAAAGCAACGTGGCACGATCAAATCAATAAAAATCTAATAGACGGGGTAGTTAAAAGCCTTTTAACAAGTATATACCATATGTGGCAGAAGCGAAATATGTATGCCAGGATAGAATGAAGTGAATATCTGTTTTCTCTATCCACTCCAATATGGACACGGCGTAATGATGATGATGACACTTTATTGTTAGAAAAATATAGTTAAATTTTTTAAATTAATTGTTTAGATATTTCTACAAGTCAATGGCATAAAGCTGTTCCCCTGTGCTCATTGCTGTTCTCAAACAGCTGACTTACACCCAAGAAATTCATACATAAGCAATCCGCAATCCAACAAGTCCGAAGTACAATCGTTCTTGAGCTTTGAGCTTTTTTACAATATTCAGAAAAATATGTGTAAATACAATTTTGAAATATTCAAAAGCAGAGCATATTTACTCGCATATGAAGTTCAATTCTCCGAAATGTAATAAAAATATTAATTTAATTGTTCTTGCGTCACGATCCAACAAATATGAAATTGAATGTGTCTTAGTACCAATAAATTATTACAGAATCATTTTTGAATTGAAATAAATTTTATATTGGGTGTTAACATAAGTTGTGTCCGTTTTTTTTTTCAATTTAAAAATGAGCACCAAAACAAGTAAAACAAAATGGTAAATGTTATATGTCATTCGAAAGAAAATTTTCTGTTCCACGAGACATTGTGTTTGCTTTTACGTTACATATATTATTTTATTTGATTACAAGCCTTCAAAATGGAATGTCAAGTAGACGAAAGTGAGCATTTTCGACACCTCTTTCGGTTCGCGTTCCATCGAGAGAATAAAGCGCCAAAGCTGCTCGCGATATTTGCGAAGTGTACGGTGAAGATGCGATGAATAAAAGGACAGCTCGTCGATGGTTTTTGCGTTTCAAAGACCGTAATTTCGACCTGAAAAACATGGAGCGTTCCCGACGACCAGTGGACTTCGATGAAGACCGCTTAAACCATAATATTCATGAAGATCCCCTTCAAATCACCATAGAATTGGCTAAGCAGACGAATTGTAGTCACGTGACTGTATGCCGCCATCTTAACTCAACGAGAAAAGTCCAGAAGTTCGGCGCTTGGGTTCCACATGTTTTGAGTGAAAACAACAAAAATCAACCTTCGACATATTCTGCTGGTTTGCTCGCGCGTCATCGAGCTACGCATGGTCACAACCAAAGGTTCCTTTACCGTATCATTACTGGTGATGAAAAATGGTTTGAAAATGGTGATGAAAAAAAAATGGTGATGAAAAATGTTTGAAGGGGATCTTCATGAATAATATGGTTTAAGCGGTCTTCATCGAAGAATTACCGTCTTTAAAACGCAAAAACCATCGACGAGCTGTCCTTGTATTCATAGCATCTTCACCGTACACTTCGCAAATATCGCGAGCAGCTTTGGCAGCTTTATTCTCTCGATTACACGCGAACAGAAGGAGGTGTCGAAAATGCTCACTTTCGTCTACTTGACATTCTATTTTGAAGGCTTGTAATCAAATAAAATAATACATGTAACGTAAAAGCAAACACAATATCTTGTAGAACAGAAAATTTTCTTTTGAATGACGTATAACATTTACCGTTTTGTTTTACTTTTGATGCTCATTTTTAAATTGAAAAAAAAACGGACACAACTTATGTTAATACCTAATAATACACAATAGTTGCATTATATTTTTTCTATGGACATTTGATTTTTCGTCTTTCAATTAGCAATAATTTTTTGATAATTTATTTTTTAGTTTGATTATGAAAGTATCGCATAGAAATGTGGTACAAGTTCTTCATTTTAATTTACTTCCCTTCATAAAAAAATACAACATTTTATTAATTTAATAATCTAAAGGATAAAAAAAATAATGAGTTATTTTTTCACTACAATCGATTTTGTATTACAAAACGAAGATTTTAACAATTTTAATTAGATTTTTTTTCATAACAGATATTTCTGTAATGAACACAACAGTTCTTTATAATAATTAGCGTAATTACATACTTCTCCTAGTGTGAACGCGGCATTAAATCGACATTAAATAAAGTTAGTCGAATGAGTCTGGAGATGCCTTGTAGTACGGTGAGTTAATAGGTAATATTGCCGCCTAATGACGCGGCGACGCACCTCCCTAATGCGGCCCTGGGGATATGAGATCTCTCCGTACTAGGGTATATGTGTACCTACACCGTCGGGGAGGTAGATCTGCCCAGGGCCAGATCGAGTACAAGCTTGTAACAACTTTATATAAAGTTTGTCGTGTTAATTTTAAAGTTTTGTTACATGTTAACAACATTTTAATAATAAAAACTCGAAATTATTTGCGTTAAAGTTTTTCTGTAGGAAAATGATTTATTTCTCAATGTAAAAGATTCATGTTCAAAATTCTTTCTTAAGAATTTAACGTTTCTTAGCTGCCTGGAAATGATTTGAAGTGAAAGAGAAAATAATTGAAATTACGTAAGCTGAAAACATATCCATATTTTCAATGTTTCGTAAAAATTTGCTGGTATCTTTATCTAAAATAACATTTTGAAGTGTACAAATATGTAGTAAATTATTTTGAAACAGAACAACAATCTGAAAGTGTTCAAGATCTCTGATGAGACAGGAGTAATATTTCTAATTTTTATTTTATTGAATTACGAGAATATATATGGAAACAGAAATTTTCATTACCGAGACAATGGTTGAACCATAATTACTATTAAACAAATTTAACCTCTACAATTCAGAGTATTTATCGAATGATCTTCCATACCTAATAGTTCTCAGAAGCTAGCTAATATCACTCTTTCACCAGTACACATGTTTTCGACTTCATAAGTTATTTTTCGAATAAATTTTTTTTAATATATATTTCCATAAATTGACTTGCATTAATTTATGTTATAAAATTTAAGGATTATTTTAGAAAAAAAACGTATTTATTCTAACACTTTATTATAAAGTATAAAAATCACGAGCTTATTGCAAAATAGCAATCTCTTTTAATCAACTAGATAAGAGTTGCAAATTGTCGTGCCAATTGCGGGGTAAAAGGTACAACGTTATTTCTTAAAAAATAACATTAAAAAACTGGGAAAAGAGATGGAAAATTGTAAGGAATTAGAAAATATAAATTAAGAATGAGTCATTGTTTCGTTCTATAGTGTTTTTTTTAACAAAACAATGAATTTTTTATTTATGAATTGAATAATCGAAAATACCTTATTATTTTATGAACAGCCTTTAAATGGAAAAAAAAATAAAGATTTAGCTTGAGAGCATGTTTTAACTTCGCTATGAAATACCCCCTTTTCAGTATTGCGTAACCTAGATTCGTCTTTGAAAGCTCTACAAAAAGGAAAGACAAACTTTGTAAGGAACGATCGGCAGAAACTGTAAAATATACTCAAAAGCTTTCCGCCACAACAAACTTTTTCTCAGTTTTCCCCTTTATTTTACTTATTGCCGGCGCCAATAGATGCCACTGCTGTGCCGGTATAAAATTTGGGTTGGTGTACTCGCTTAAAAGTGCTTATCTGAAACGCCTATCGACATTTTACTTGGTGTAGTTTTGAAGTTTTTGTAATATTATAACGAATAAAATTAGAATATTTGATAATATTCAGTTTATATTTGTTTTTATAAATGCGTTTTATTCGAAAATATGTCTGAGAAATTAAAATAACTTCTATAACAAATAATTTCTATGTTATCAGTACTTCGCGAAGTTCACAGTTTTTTTTCAAATTCAATATTATGACAATGTTTATACACCTTTAAAAAAAACTTAATAAAATAATAATGATGTACAATCTTTTTCACATTCGATATATTTATTATATTAAGAACACATAAATAATTTATAATTGATCTATTATAAAATTGGCGAAATGGTCATGGTGTCTTATGCGTACTGGGTTAAAAGATGTTAATAGATGTTAAAAGTGATCGATATCCAAGTATCATGCAGAATCAAAGGAAATATCATACAGAATTTAAAAAAAAATAATTTGACAGAAACAATTTAACTTTTCTTTCTCGTTATTTAGTTGAGCATGAATATGCTTATGTAGTATAAAAATAATTTAATATTTGAAAGTACCTATAGAATGAAGTAAGTTTTATTATGTCACATTTTAACCTGTAAAAGTATTTTCATAATTAAAATATAAACGAAGATGCAAAAATTATACACTTAATTATCATAGTTATGATATATTAGGTCCTTACATATGAAATTGGCGTTTTGTTTGGGAGGAACATAAAGTTGATTTTTTTTAATATAATATATTGGGTCCTTACATGTGAAATTGGCGTTTTGTTTGGGAGGAACATAAAGTTGATTTTTTTTTAATATAATATATTTATTTAATCAAAGTATGTACCATTGCTATCTATGCACTTTTGCCATCTCATAGGTAGTTCATCGATCCCTTTACTAAAAAAACCATTCGGACGGGAATCAATAAAATCTTTGAAGTCGGTTTGGACTGCCCCATCGGAGTTGAATTTTTTCCCTTGCAAGAAGTTATCCAAATTTCGAAAAAAATAGTAATCTGTTGGGGCAAGGTCCGGAGAGTACGGTGGATGTCTTAGACATTCCAATTGAAGCTCTTCTAATTTGGTAGCCGTCTGTTGTGCAGTGTGTGGTCTAGCGTTATCATGAAGCAGCAGTGGCCTAGAGCGATTAATCAGCCTCGGTTATTTAGCAGCTAGCTTTTCCATCATGGTTTGCAGTTGCTGACAATAGACATCTGCCGTAATCGTCTGGCCAGATTTAAGAAAGCTGTAGTGAACGACACCAGCACTAGTCCACCAAACGCTCACAAGTAACTTTTTTGGAGTCAATTTTCGCTTGGGGCATGGTTTGGCTGGTTCGGCAGGGTTCAGCCATTGCGATGAGCGCTTCCGATTATCATACAGGATCCATTTTTCATCACAGGTAATGATTCGATTCAAAATCCCTTCATTATTGTGCCGGTTGAGTAATGCAACGCAGCAGTCAACGCGCGTTTGTTGATTTGCTTCACTCAATTCGTGAGGTACCCACCTTTCAAGCTTTTTCACCTTCCCAATTTGCTTCAAGTGGATTAAAACAGTTTTATCACTAACACCGCAGCCTGCAGCTAACTCGGACGTGGTTTGCGATGGATCCGCTTCCACAATAGCCTTCAATTCTTCATTATCAACTTTGGTCCCCGGCCGTCCACAGGGCTTGTTCTGCAGGTCGAAATTTCCAGAACGAAAACGTTGGAACCAAAAACGCACTGTGTTTTCTTTTGCGGCACCGTCGCCATACACATCATTAATCCTTCGAGCCGTTTCTGCAGCACTGGTGCCACGGTGGAACTCGTACTCGTAAATAACGCGATATTTCAAGTTTTCCATTTTGTAAACTGAGTGACGCAAAGAAAAAAAACAATTGAGGAAAAAACAAATGAATTATAATTTTCGAAACACAAATACTTGAGTAAATAGCTGTATAAATTTGAATTTGGAATTCCTAACCAAAGAGAAGATATTTGAGATCAAAGTTGCCAGTACGGCAAAACGCCAATTTCATATGTAAGGACCTAATATTTATTAACTTAAATGTTTAAATATTTCTATACAAGACAACATCCTATATTAACTATTTAATTAGGCTCATTGCCTGTTCTGAGACAGCTGACATGATTCACGCATAAACTCAAATAAACAATAAAAAAGTCAGAACTTCTGCAGTCAACATAACAAATTTTAAAGTTGTTTTCATATTAAATTTAGGAAAATATCCAAAAAATCGTATGCGGTCAAAATAATAATAATAATAATAATAGAGGTGGATTTACACGTGGGGAACTTTTTAGATTTCTCATTTGTTTTCTTTTAGTCTGGAAAGGATAATAAATTTTGCCGGTGGTAAAACCCTGGAGAAATCCCCGCTGTGAGTGTGCCAACAGTAATGGTCCAGGTACGGTTGAATTTTCTATAGGAAAAGTTAATACAAACTCCGAACCGCGTGATGGCCAAACTCTCTCTCCGAACGCGGGGGAATGGTTTTCCACTGACTGAAGTTCACAGTTGAGAACACACAATGATCGCGGCAAAGGGGGAAAAGTATCAAAAACACATAAGGAAACTACCAGCCTTCAGGCAATAATCGCCTTTAATTTCCACCGCAGGAAATGGACAAAATTAAGATTTTTCCTGGATGCTCCTTTTATACTTAATTTCTTTTCAGTTACAAGCACATAAAACAGCGGGATTTTCCGGACTATATGGGGTGTAATATTAAATGACGATATAATAATTATCGTTTCCGAATTGCGTAACGTCCTCTGCTCTCTTGCCTATTTGGTTCTCGAGACTATTTTACTATACTATTTCGTGAGTAAAGACTAAGAAACGATGGAAAAATTGCGTACAATATTGTGAAAATTGACAATTTAATTCATACTGTTTTTATATGCAATTAACTAATGAATTTAAAACTATTAAAAAAATGTGACAATAGATTGGTTCTAGCCTCAACTTTCGCTATTTTAACATTATTGAAAAATTTGCTACTCGTAAGTTATGTATACACAAAAATCATCACTCTATATCCTTTTTTGAGATAGCCAGAGAGGAAAGATTTTTACGCATCTCTTTCCATGTACACAACTGTCGCTACGTCTACTATATATCTCATCATTTATGTTTTCGTGATTCATATATTTCTTATCTTCACTTCAATTATAATTTCTCGGACTCTCTCCTTCTAATTTTTCCTCGGTATCCTTTCATTTCAGACTTATTTAGCAGCTCATTCTTTGATTTTAATTAAAAATATTTATAGTGACAAGCTATATTAGAGAAACCAAACAGAGTTTTTTTCTGAATTAAAATTTGCGCCATTTATATAAAATAATTGCAAAAACAAAAATGCACGAATTGTAACGGGTCATTTTAGGAATTCAAAGTAATTGTATTAAATTCATAATACATTGAATGCATAATTGTTTTGTGTTTTATAGACTTTTATTTATATATTGTACTCTAGGGCCTAGGCCACTAACAATGTGGTTTTACATTGCCATTTTACAGATCACCAATGACACCGTTAATATTTTTTCGATACTAAAATAATCGAAATTTATTGGCGCCTTACGATGCAATGGGGGTGATCCCCTTGCAACATTTTTATTTGTCACAAAGAATACCATAAAGACTAAAAACAATGAGGTGGTACAAATTTGCAACTTCAACAATTCTACAAATTAATGTTGAAAATCCCCAGTACTTCATTAAATTTAGAGGAAAGTATTTAAACATAGATCCTAGATCCAAAAAAAAAACAACCCATCGGAATATAAAGGGAATTAATAATTAAACGGACATCACCGACCGAAATCATTTGATTAATTTATTTTTACTCATTCGTATGGTGCCTTTTAACATATTCAAACTGGTGACATATTAAAGAACATGGTCAGGAGACAAAATCGTTTTCAATCATTTGCGTTGTAAACCACTGGAGTAGGCACAGATGATCTCCGTGACTTAGTTGGTAAGAAGCCCGTCTCCCAGTCCAGAGGTTGCGAGTAAAATCCCGCTGGAACCCAATTTTAAAAAATATTTCCAGTGTAATTTTCATTTAAGGCTACTTTAACATATTTCTGGTTGGTTGGATGAGATTGCCACATGTACGTAAACCCGCCAGGTTGTAATATACACAATGAAAGTGTAATACTGTACAGTACAGAACTGATGGTAGTACTCACGATATCGTTGTCGTCCTACCAACTAGGCGATGCAGGTCGTCACTACTATTTGAAATAAAAGTAAAAATATGGAAACGCAGACCTTTATAGAGTGTGGACTGAAAAACATCTGACTTTTTCACGACTGGTTTCACCCTCCTATTGGTGGGGGTGTATCTCGATTGGGACAATGTAAGAGATGAGCCAAAAGATTTTGATAGATTCTCTCAAATGAATTTTCTTTTCCATTTTATGTAATTTCGGGATATATTAACATACTATGTTGCTTTTAATAAATCAATCGTTTATTTATTTAAATGGAATTGATGAATATAAAATAAAATTAAGGCGTTTTTTAACTAATTAAAGTGATCATTAGTTTCTTGTTCAAATAAGGTCGAATAAAAATATAAATCCGTGACTTAAGAACATTAACTCGATACGATTGTGCTACTTTACAATTGTAAAATTCGCCAATGAGTCAAGTCATTACTTCCATCTTAAGTCAACATGGTAAAGGTCCGAGGGAGAACGTTGGAGCGAAGTCAATAAATAATTTGATAAATTGTTCTAAGAACTAACTGTATGAATATTCAATACGAACTAAAGTTGTCTATTTTATTATCCGATGTCACGACGTTATTGAATATAACCAGACACTTACTCGATAGAAATAACATTCAAAGTTTGAAATGTTGGCGTAAAATTTAACTTGCTAATACCCTTCAGAATATAGATTAGTTTGATGCGTCATTAATTAATTAAATTAACTCTATTAACGATGACAACGGGACGATGGAGTAAGCGAAACAAATTTGCCGCTTAACGACGTAGCCTTTCAAAATGAACATTTTTATGGCGCTATCAACATCAAAACTCTTGATATGGCACTCTACGATCTGTTGGTAGTTGGTATCTGCTTATTAAATATGAGCTCCTGGTCAAGTAATTCATCAACAATCAAATGGCCTTCTACTGGGCCGGGTAGTTCATTTATTTTAATATTTCAAGGTTGAATTACTATTTCAAAACTATAAATAGGAAATTAAGTAATATAATTAGTTAACTTAAAAATAATTATAAAATATAATAGTTGACTTTGTTTACTTACACTATTCCAGTCTATTTTGTATAAGTTACCAAATGTCAACTGAAATATAGGAAAAGTTAACAAAGTATGTATTTTATTTAATTCCATAAATCATGGATATCCAAGTGAGGTCTGAACTACCGTTTAAACAAATAAATAAGAAGAGATACATATTTATGAAAAGAAATTAATAATTCAACTACACTTTTTTTGCATACAATCGAATCTGGTGAGGTAATTTTATTCTAACAAACCATAAAAGGCGTTATACAAACTTGAAGTGAAAATAAGACATTGAGTGTAAATACCAACGGGAATCGAACCCAAAATCCCCGGGCTGGAAGACAGGTGTTTTATCACCTAATCCACTGAGGTCATCTTAATTATTATTTTTATGAGATATTATATTAAAATGTAACAAAATAATTGTTAATTTTAACTTACCTAATCTATTGCACTATAAGTATTAAATTTTAGCTTCACAGAATCAAAAATAATAAATTTTTACGATAATTGAAAACGTTTAAAAGGCTAATGATAACGTGGTTGCATTTGCCTGTTTCTTTGATTTTTTAATTATTCATATTTTTAAGAAATATTCACAATTGTTTCGAAATCGATGCTTTGGAGATTAGCGTAAGTTAAGTTATCAATACAATTAATTTCATAACTCTTGTTAACTAAAAGTTTTTAAACTCATTCCAATTGCTACATAAATTAGGCTTTGTGTTAATATAATTCACATATATGAAAATAAATCTAATAAATTAAAAAAGATCTCATCATAATATGAATGTCAAATTTATTTGTAATCAAAATAACCTCCGATAGTAAAACCTAGTGTGACACTCCACCTGGGTAGCTACTAGTACCGCTCCTGTCTGGTCATCATAAACGTTCGGAGAGCCGTAAAACAGTTATCGTGTCCAATGACATTTACTACCAATAAACGTCTCCAAGTAGGAATTTTTCAAATGGCCCAAGGTATGATCGGTCCTCTGCGACGTCTATTTGCGAGACATAAAGGAAAAATCTGTCACATCGCACTCGTAATATATTCCTCACCTGTCGCTTTTGTTTTTGAAATATTGTGTCAGATTTTATTACAGCCTTTTTATGCTTCTCTTCGAATTCCTTTTCACTTGTTTATTATAATATCGAATATTCAAATTTTTGTCGTTTGTAAAAAAGTGTGATTTTTAATGTATACAAATATTCGTTACTTGACAGGATATGTAAATTTAAAGTATAAAAACACGTTCCAATTTCATCGAGTATGTACATTTTAATATTGTACCTTTAACGTGTACTCAAAATTTATATTTGTATCTTTGTTGAAGTTCCATTTTTCTTCCTAAAATATTTCCTTCATTGTTGTACAATATTTAAATACAACATCATTATACTTTTGCTGAGTTTTTTTCGAAGATAACTGAATATTTTAATTTGTAAATGTCACCTTTACAATATTTATAACAAGAACTCGTTATTTTGTATGAAACGTTGTTATAAACTAAAGTTATCCTCTTCATTGTAGCACTACATCCTTCGAGACAAATATCCTGCGAGTAGTTCATTAAAGAGGTGTTCCTAGTGGCGTAGTATGGCCATTACACGGCCATATCTCCTCCGGCCTTCTCGAGTAATTTCTCCTATTTACGCCATATACAGGACTCACTGTGGCCCAAAAATATTTTAGTTAATAAACTATCCTACATGTTCATGTTCAGCATTATTGTAAAATACAACTATAATATTTGCAGTTTTACTGTCTCATAATACTAGAAAAAAAAGCATATTACTTAATGTTTAAATGTGGTGTGAAAATAAATAATTTTAAAGATATTGGGTAATATTTCTATGCCCAATTTTAGATTGATATCGTACAATTTTTATATCGCTTTAAGTGCATTTAGCTCAAATGTTTGAAATACTTGTATATAAAATTGCTATATCACTTTAGAATAAACTCAGTCTTAAAATCGTGACATGAGATACGATTCCTCGTTTTCATAAAATACAGTTGTAGTTATTATTAATATAATACTATAAAAGAAAAAGTAACTTATTTTTCTTAGATTGTTACTTACATTTTAAACAAGGAATATATTGCAAGTAAGATTGATTGATTAATATATCCCTTCTTTTTCCTGACTTTGTCTACTGTTAAAAAACATATATGCTTTTGGCCCATTTTAGATCCATTTGTTATATTTGGCCTAAATTTGAAACTAAAAATTCACTAACATAAGAAAAAGCGACTTGTCATTATTTTACTTCGATGTGTATGCAAAAGTTGATGAGAAAAATATCCGGCTTACTTATGAGCTTTCAGTACTTAAACTTAACCTTCAATCAATCATTAAAATGTATTAATTATGGAATAAACTAGAGTATTTCATAAAACAGCCTTTGTAAAAGACACCTGAATCAATGAAAATTTGCTTATTTTATTAAACATTACGTTGAATAGTGGTTATTCATTTAGAATTGAAAGGGTTTCCGTATGAAGACATTAGGGCAGATGCGACCACGAAAGCGGGGACCCGGGCCAGGGTCCCATAATAACAAGAATCGCTTAGAAGCGGAGGACTAATGATCGTGGAGGAGGTGTTATGAGAGGAAGGAGCTATTAATGGTGTAGTCTTATTAGGTCATGTATAATTCAGGCTATTAGTGACACTTTTCCCTTTCCTGAGATGAGAATTGCCATGGCGACCGCAATCTTATATAGGATGCTTTGAGGTGAAAACTTTGAAATTATTGTAATTGTAAAATATCATTTTTGTGGTTACTATCACGAGGCAGTGGCCATCATGTATTAAAACTTTTAATTTTTGTGTTAGTTTTTTTTAAACAATGTGTATTCGTGTTTCGACTAATACTCGTACATTACATTTATTTAGAATGATGACTTGACATTCTCCATGGCCTAGTTAATTAGATGCTAATCTTCCATCCGGCGGTTTCGAGTTCGATTCCCCATAGTAACCAAAATATAAAAAGGAAATAAAACGGTTCTGATCTGGTTTAAGAGTTCAACTAGTAATATACTATTACATTTGCGGCAGTATTATCGACCCATATAGTGATGAACTATGAGTTACGTACCTACTCTAGTAGTTCTTAACCCGAAGGCACGATTAATACAATGTTGTCTCCCGGACACGCTCTTACACATACTCGCTCAACCAATTCAGATCATTTGAAGACTATCATATGAATGAATGAATTGGAAATATTCCATTGGACTGAAAAGCTTTTCACGATGTAACAACCATCTTCTGATTGGAGAACATTGTTTGGAATATCTTTCCGTATTTGTGAATATTGAAAATCATTCATTGTTATAATCTTTGTTAATTAAATAATTCACTATATACTTGGATAGAAAAGTTCGGGCATCTGTTGTCTCTGCCTTATCAGCAAGGGACACAGTTTGATAATATGCGTATCTGATACATATGTATGTAAACAATTTGAAAACATTAAATTTTTTCATCGAAAATCATCTGGACATTGTACTTTAAAAATAATTATTTATAGTACAGTTCTTTAAGCATTATTTCAGACTTATCTTTAAATCATAAGGAAAATAAAATAACTAACAATTATTTTCAAAGTATCTGATAAATAAATATAAAAGCAAATCGGAAGACATATTTGTGACATTAAACTTAAGGGTAGAGTCTTAGAATTAATTAAATCGTAGGGTTAATTAGAATACTGATCCAATTACAATCATAACCAGAATCGGTTTTATATCAACTTGCTAACTAACCATTAAATTGACAGAAGACCCATGTTATAAACGGATTGTTCTGATAAACTTTTTAAATGGTGAGGTTTTTTTTCATCAAATCTCGACAATTCGAAATGAACAAAATGTGTTATTATTCATTTTCTTCTTATCTTCGCTAAATTATTTCCACCCAGAATTCGGCCGCCTGGAAAGCACAGGACATTCAACAAATCAAGTCCTATTCGGTGCAAGACAATAGACTCCTCAGATATTACAGCAAGTGTTGCATGAACTGCTTTTCACCGCATATGTAGATAATACGTAAACTACTAACTTACACGGTTTTAAAGTTATAATCACACGGTTACTTGAAAGTTATTTTTTTTAGTAAGTGTCTTTTATGTGCTATTGCGTGTTTCTCAATGGCAATTCTTATTATTCTACTGTCATAAGAACTTTTTTTCACAGTTTTATTTTTTATGTATTTTTTGTGATGATCAATAGAAAACGTATTGTATGGTTGGTTACACGTGATATAATTTCAATGAGGTTGATCGAAGGTTTTAAAAACTTTAAACTATTCACTATCTGAAAAAACAAATATATGTATGTTACCTAATTTCAAGATCTCAAAAGCTTATATAAATTAGAATAAAACAAAATTGAGCATTTATTGAAAAATGATCTAAATGACATAAAGTGTTTTAAATAATTCATTAAATGGTGTTCATTCGTAAAACAACTTAGTATTTATATTTTATTTGCAACGATGGATTTCAACAGTAACGAAAAAATATAAAGTAAGGTATGAGTGAGTGAGAGGTACCTACCCTGAAAGTTGTTTAGATCTCGCTGAAGTTGATATAGACTAAAAAACTTCTGTGGTATGGATATGTGCAAAGGAATACCTCCTGAACACGTGGGAAACCAGGCACTGCGAATATAAGTTCTTAGAAATAGAAGAAGAGGTTGTCTAAAAAAGCGATGGGAAGAAAATGTGAACCAATATATGAGTGATTTGAACTTGATTCGAGAGATGACCCTTGGACATAATGAAGAGGCAACTCGTCATGTCAATCAAATGGGAAAATGCGACAACGATTATATTAGAGTACCTTATTTCTTCTAAGAATATTGAAAGCCTTTTAAGACGGATTTCATTTTTATGTAAAAATAATCAAAACAATTCAGAATTCTACTTTAAAAAATAGAATTGAAAATTGATTCAATAATTATATATATATATATATATATATATATATATATATATATATATATATATATATATATATATATATATATATATATATATATATATATATATATATATATATATATATATATATATATATATATATATATATATATATATATATATATATATATATATATATATATATATATATATAATATATATAGTAACATATTTGGATTATTGTACAAGTGTCATAAGTATGCCAGGATAGAAAGACGTGGACAAAGAGTTTCTCTGTGTACATGGTGAGATGATGACTCCCTACGGTGAGATGGTGATTATAATATTGCATAAAATAATTTAATTGGAATATTTTCTTAGGTCATAAAAGTCTTAAATAAATGAAAAATAGGATAATTATTGTTTTACGTAGTACTCGTATATAGAGATTTATTTTTACATTATTTAATAAATTGCAGTACGTTCTCATATTTTAGTTGTGTTAATGAAGTGTTATTTATTTTAGATCTGAAGATATTTAGTAAAAAAACCTTATTTATTTCTGAAGGTAAAGCGTAACTACATAAATTAAACTCAAATTTTAATTATAACTACATATTTACGACTGTTAAAAAGTTATCGCCTTTAGAAGGAGATAAGGTGAAAACTTGAAAAAGATTACCTTCGCAGAGAGAAGAATTTCCCGAAAATATTCAATTTTATAATAATCTTTAAATCGTAGATTCGAAAATTGCCTCTTTTCGAATTAAATTGATCAGAATGAAGAATGTGTGATTTAGCCGAACGCAATTATTTCGGCGAATGGAATTCCTTTCAAATTCAAATGCCTTCTTTTCTCCGTTTCACCCACCGTTCCTCTTTTTCGTTTTAATCAGTGACAATCCATCGGAATCTGCCAAAAAAGGGCTGACTCGTAAATTGGAAAAAATAGCAGATAAGAGAGGAACAACCAGGAAATGGGGAGAGTCGCCTTGAATAGGAGACGGGGGAAGTCGGGACAAAACTCGGCAATGATTCGGTGCACTGAATACGCATTGTATTATACATTATACTGTATCATATTTTGTCAAATGTTCCGAGGTGTGACGGGAGGAATTTGTGAAACGAAATGTGAAGAAAATAGCAAAACTACTTAATAAACGAGTATCAAAAATAATAAAATTCAATTGAAATTCTTTTGAGAAATCTTTTTGTATGTCGACATGTATTTACAAACGGAGTCTAAAATGTTTTTTTTGATCAGATATAAATTTTGAAGTGTCTTAATTTCGTATTTTTTTCCTGAGCTTTTATTTTAAAGAATAATATAATAATATTGAGTAAAATGTATGTACCTTTTATGTTTAAATATCGTAAATGTGATAAAAAGCACAAAGGTTCTTGTTACTTTAACTTTTAGAAGTAAATATTTCAAATATACGAGTATTTTGAGAAAAAAAGATAGGATTTAAAGAATAATATTTGTTACGATATGTTTGATTATTTTTTTCTTCTTTAATGTGCCTTAAATAGTTTAAAATGAATTGTCAAATATAAGCTGTCAGAGTTTGTGCCCATTATGAGTGAAAATATATATTTTTTCATGTGGACAAAACGTTGAAAGATCTTTTCCATTGTATTTGTTTCAAATTAATTTTATCACCTTTTACTCTTACTTTCCTTTCTATCTTCGTGCAACTACCTCCCGTACCTTCATTGTTTCCTTTTTCCATCAAGCGCCGGTATCAGGCAAGCAGAAGCAGAGAGGAGATAGATAAGGAGAGAAACAGGGTTCGGAATGAGGGTCGGGGGGAGCGGTAACCCAGGGGTGAGGCTAGGGGCGGCTGCTGCGACAATTTATCATTCGGGCGGGGTGGGACCGGGTGAGAGGGCGGAACAGGGAGGTGGAGGGGTGGAGGGAAAACTCTGCGACACTCACCGTTAAGGGATGGAACAATGGAGGAAAATCCAACGAATTACTTTTTTTCAGGGGTTTCTGCAAAATCAGAAATGTGTATTTCGGTGCCGTGTGTACGGTGGGACCTCACCTATTTCCGCCTCAATTTCGCTCAATTCAAAATATTTTATTTTGGATGTGATAAAAAGAAAAACTAAATTTTTCATTGTTTCTCCTACATATTGTTTAAATGTGTAAAAATAGTTTGAATTTCTTCAAAAACCAAGATGAATTGGAAATATTAGAATTGAAAATATCATTTAAACCTCATTCGTTTCAACTTTATTTCAAATTCTTGAAAATGTTTTATATCCACATAGATACAAAAAAATAACACAGGTTTTTGAAGCAGGAGAAAATATTAGGAAGAAAAGAAAGTATTTAGATGAAATAAATAAAGTACTCGTACTTGAACTCTTTCCTTGGCGACCTTTATGAGCTAGTTTGTAAAACGCTTATCTTCCAAGCTGGTGATTTTGATTTTTGTTCCCGTTGATATCTGGATTTTTTAAAAGTATTCAAGTCTGGTTTTCCCTGTAATATCTCTAGCTGGTCTGAAAAAATGTCACATGGCTTCCAGGTTATATAACGAAACTGTAATATAATACAATATTTACGATATAAATCGTTTTAATCGATAGATAAAACGTGGAGTACAAGAACGTAAAAAATATCATTTTGTGAATACAGAGAACCAATTCACTAGGCCAGACATGTGACGAAGTGGCCTCATAAAAATTATTAAAAATAGTCTTCACTAGATGATGTTAAATGGGACCTGAATTTATAATCCGGCCTATATGCTAATTTCTAATCTTAAAATTTCGTGCTTTGTTTTCAGAGTCAGGTATCACACGCTTCAAACCTTTGAGTAAGTTATTAAACCAAGTGACTCATTTTTCGAAAACTATTGATATTTTGTTTAAAATTTATCTTTAAATTCTAATTTATGTAGAAAAAAATAGTATTTGGTGTTAAAATCGAACTATGAACCTAAGTGTTGTTTTATGTTACCATAATGTAAAGTATTAAAACTTGTTTTTTAAGTTTCCGACCCCTGCCCACAATTATAGTTGCACGTAACGCTTATATCTCCTTGTGTCTTTTAGTCTCCCGGTACCAGGTGAATTCTACAGATTACAGTATTCCACACACTAACACGCCTCCTCCACGCCGCGTCCCCATACATCCACACACTATCAGCATTCTACATCCATATCGTTATAAATGGAAATTGGTGGATGTACGTTATATGGAATATAAAATAATGATATAACTTCATAAAATTTAAAATATATTTTGACAAACTATCAGTATCGGAAAAACTTGTAATTAAAATATTGTTCACATTGTCGAAAACACTTGCCGGTCTGAAAGTATATATTGTAAAAAAGTTTGAGGATTTCCAAATCAGATGTCTTCCATTTGTTGGATTTAGAAAAAAAAACTTAAACCATCCACAATATATTGTTTAAAATTTACACGCAAAAGCGTTAAAAATGTGTAAATTTACTGAAGAGTATAAGTACTTATGAATGCTTAAAAAATATCTATTTTGACGATATAGAGAACCGTTTCACTAGGCAAGACCTGTGACTAAGTTCACCGTGAAACATTAATATGAAACAAGTGAAACATACACAGAATTTATTAAGAAAGGCACTATTTTTAGACGTATTATTTATAGATAAGCTGTTAACACAGTTAAGATTCAAAGGCATTTTAATAGATTTACTAAAACATTGTTTTTCCATTCGTTAGAAAAAGTCTTAAGTGGCAAAAACAGTGTTTTAATAAATCAATTAAAATATTTTGAGATGTACTAAGATCTTACTATAAAAGTAACTAACCACCACGCAATGATCTATCCACAAGCGATACATGATTGACACTTCCCTCTTGTTCATTCTAACTATATTAAATCAAGTTTATTTGTTGATTTGGTATTCCTTCTTGTTCATTCTTAATATATTAAAACAAGTTTATTTGTTGATTTGGTAAACTTTTTGCTTTATTTTAGATTCATTCCTAAATAAAAATTATTGTTCTTATATATGAAATTTGTTTCCTTTCGTGAATATGGAAAATATCATATAATATAATGAATTATCAAAATACTTGCCTGTATTTCATATAAGATGATAGAAAAAAACCTACCACAGTAAACAAATTAATGAATATGCAGAGAGTGATTGAGTGTGTCAGTGTTTCGTTTATTTTTGTGTGTGTTGGGGGTGCGAGAAGTAAGTGCAGTGTAATCGGCCTCTTTGCAGCCGTAAGCAGTCTGAGGGATGACCGGAGGAGGCCATTCCAACCCTCCGGTCATCCGGTCCGGCTGGGAGGCGGCTATTGGTAAACAAGCCATTTCAAATGGCACTACCCTAAACACTTATTCTATCGAAGTCTCCTCGTTTTTTGTATCGAAAACGAAATAACTTTTTTTTGGCAAATGGAATCATCATATTACATCCTTATTCTTTGTTTCTGATTTTATTTATTTAATTAAATGATTGACAATAACGGTGAAATCTAATATAATCTTCCATAGCAAACAATAAACGTGATATTGTAAATTTTAATCAAACCAATTGCTAAAAAGTACTTTTTGATAATTAAACTCTTGTTTTAACATCGTTGTTAACGTTTACACTAGGCCAACATTGTCGATAAAATAGGCTCAGTGCATGTTCTAAGAAGACTAATGAAGCTCGCATATCTCACTTTACGTATTTTACAAGTAATATAGTTTACATAATATTGATAATAATGGTAAAGTATTAATCCACAACTCTTGAAACGGTGTATTAAATCACTAAATCTTCAAAATAGTTGTATTAAACTTCATTGTACATATTACAATGGGGCGGGTTTTTTTGTCACGTGGCAATCTCATCCAACGTACCAAAAAAAGTATAAGGAAGCCTCAATTGATAACTACACTGGATCCCATAAAGAGATTGAACTCGTAGACTGGAAGACAAGCGTCTTACCAACAAGGTCACGAAGGTCGTCCATAACGCTTTGCAGTGTTATTTTAGAATTTCATTCTGACTTTTCTTTTGACTGTTTATACCATTTTTTTTATTTGTGTTTAGAAAATAATATTGTACAAAAAACACGTAAAATAACATTGACTGCACTTACTCGTATGTGTTAGTATAACGTGGGACTAGTGCAAGGTACTCGGCTCGAATAGAGGCAGGACCTGATGTCGCATAATGGACACTTTGTGAATAGAAAAGCACAATTTTAGTGCCATAGGAGGAGATCTGTAGGGGTCCGGAGTGAGTGCTATTATAGGCAAGGATCTATTTTGAGTTATAACGAAATGAAAATATATCGTTATATTTTATTTTGTTAACTATGTAACTGTATAAATATGCTGAGTACCATAAGGATTGTGTTTACATATCTGCAAAACGATTAAAAAATAGCTTTCATTTGAATTAATATATTATACGAAATAGTGACAAAAACGTGTGTCAAATTAAAAACTATTAAACAGTACTGAAAATGAAAGTGAAAAAAGAAACCTGGAGCATTAATTCCAAATGGAATTGCTTAAATTATATTTAGAAACATTTTATAAATAAAACATCTCAATTTTATAAACATATTATAATTAACATTTCGTTAAAATCAGAAATGTTAATTATAATATGTTTATGAAATTGGTATGTTTTATTTATAAAATATTGTAGATGTTTTGTTTAAAATTAAGATGTTATATTTATAAACAAAAATTAGACCACTGGGATATTTTGAATTCTTCTTTTTTCGTAAGGTATAATTCAACATATCCAAATTGGTCAGTCGGCCATATTGAAGAGCATAATTGGGAGACAATATTGTTTTCAGCCTCAGATCACAAGTTTTCGGGTTAATAACCACTATATAGTAGGCATGAAACGGTTCATTATTGCACGTGTTAGTAACACTATCATAAGCAAAGAGGCCAATATTTACACACGTATTTGGCTCATGCAATTTTTGTTACCTGACGAACACTTGAACCGGACTGTAACTTTTTTATTGTTACCGAGAATCGAACCCAAAACCTAAGTGGAAGTCAAATATTTTACCAGATTGGCCACGGAGGTCTTTGATATTTTAATAAAAAATAAATAAAAACTTACTGCTTGAAATTCAACTACGATGAACTAATTTTTTGATATTACTCGTAACTCTAATTGTCCTGCCAGTCCGAGTTTCATATTACTCGTAACTCTAATTGTCCTGCCAGTCCGAGTTTCATATTAAAAAAGGCACTCCTAGCGATCTTTAAACATTTATAAATTTGTTTATTCAGAAACTAAAAAGGATTATGAAAATCTATTTAGATTTTTATAATTCTACCAATTTTTAAAAATATAAGAAAAAAATAGATTAGAAGAATTATTCTAAGATATTTTAATCATATCGTATATTCTTTCATTTTCTTCATACTATATGTTAAATAGAATTTAGTCAACTTATTTATACTTTGCATTTTAACTTTTGTATACTTTATTTTATTAGAAATAGTAGTAAGAGTCATTGCCGAAAAACTGTTATTTGTTTTAAAGCCTGTATAAATTATTGAAAAAAGATAAATACTTTTTTTCGGAGTCTTATAAGTGAATTAAGTAAAAAGTTTAAAATAATTATACGGGTAATTTAAAATTTTGCATTAAATGCATATAAATGCGTTTAGCTTTTTTTTGGAATCATTAATACTATTTGTGTTGTTCGTCACAAATGGGAAAACGTTTTCTGTGAGAACTTAACCTTTAAAACGCATATTACTTAATCGCATCACACAAATAACTACAGGTATCCAAGTTAAATTTTTCAATACCCATTTGCACATGGCTTCATCGCTATATTATTTGACTATGATGATTCGGCAAATTTTTCAACGTTGCAAAACTTAATTATCGCAAATAGCATTCCCATATCAGTGTTTAATTCGTTTCGGCGTGTCAATTAAAAAATCGAGTTTAACAATAGAAATTAATACTGTCGCAATGTTACCAGTGGCGACACGTGAAATGTGTCAAATTTTAAACTCCTGACGTGACCACGGTAAAAATATAGTGGTTTTATTATATTGACTGTTGGGTACGTATCGATGACTGTCAAAATCAATTTGTTATTATTTTCATGGAGAGTATTAAATTATTCTGTATTTAATATTTCAACTAAAATTAGTCGGTCAGAAAAAATACCCAAGTCACCGATATTTTCAAATCTGTGGTTAAACTGATGTGGTAGTTGAAACAAGATAACGGTCTGTTGAGACTAGATAACAAATTATGGATTTATAGCGTGACAAAAATGGAGACGATAGATGAAAAAAATAAAGTGAAGAAGACGACGTGGCATCTGGAAAGATGATATTGTAATGGTAGCAAGAAGATGGGTGGGAGTGTAATGGGTTAAATAGGGAGAAGCGGAACACCATTTGAAAGACCAACGTGCATTTTGAATCCGAAAGAGATATTTATTATTAAAATTAATTTTATTAAAATCATCAATCACGAGTATTTAATAAAATTAGCCAGATTAAAAAAAATGTCTAACTTAATTAAAATTCTAAGTTTGAATGAAAACGGTAAATGTGTGTAGATTCAGAGACGAAAAGAAATACCAAGATTTTTCCCTTATGATTTTTGTGCATAGTATTACGAGTACTCGTAACAAAAACTAGACGTTTTTTGAATAGTTAAGCGACAATAACAGTATCTCGTTAATTTCCATTTCTTTAAACTTTTCTTTCTGTTGTTTGCTTTTCATCTGTTTTGATCTAAAACATTAAGACACAAAATTGTTGACTTTAAATTATTTAGTTCACTTTTGCTGCCAGGATATTTCATGGTATAGTACACTACCGATTATCCGAGGTATCATTAGCCGAGTAGATGATTAACCGGGACAGTAAAAAAGTCAAATTGTTTTATAACATTTATTAATTATTCATCAGTATTATAAAAAAATCCGCAATCTGGTTCAAGTGATCTCGAATAGTATATCGTATTTGAGAATATTCACATATAATATGATATATAACGTATTTTTGTTACAATAATCTATAGCAAAAACAACGTGGATGAGAATTTTTACAAGAAATTAATGTATTTTAAGTGCGGAATTTGCGTATTTTGAAGGCTGCAACCAATGACAAGGTAATCTGTGTTCTTGAACTAATAAATTTCAAAGCAACACAAAGTCCAGTTACGTAAAGTAAGTAAGGTAGAACATTATAAGAAAGTGAAGTATAGACAGAGGGTAAGGTAGGAGGGGCAAGGGCTAGGAAAGGAAAGGAGTGGGTATATAGGGCGGATGCCTCAACCCAAGTTGATGCGGAATTAAGGCAATTAGCGTGAGAGCCCAAAAGCGACAGGTTCCTCTCTGTTTCAAATAATAATATACTTAAGTGTCCTGCGTGCGTAAACAAACTCTAAATACAGTGATTCAATTGGTTTTATAAAGTTCTTTCGAAACAAATAAATATATGCAGTCAATTATTAACATTGAACTTTCAATTTTAATAGATTAAATAAAATATGTAGAAAAAATGAAAAACTCAAAACATACAAGTCAGAAGTGTGCGTGGAAATGGTATACCGAGAAAAACATGGCTATATCAGGTTATATCAAGTGGAGCATGGTAAAAAGAGAAGTATGTACTCGTATAATATAATATTATACTTGACGAGATGTATGAATGTGGAAAATACGAAAGTGGTGTGCTTGGCAAGAATGTACGGGAATCTGTTTTTTTTTCTACATAACCTATAAGAAAAACGGCTTTATGATATGATATGTTTGCATGTGTAATTAAATAAAATCTTGAGGGTATGCTTGATATTATTTAATTCGAGGTATAAGAAAATCTTCTCGGAATTAAAACATGGACCAATTTTTAGATTATCAAAAGAAATTTATTTCATGCTTAGGGAATTTCATATTGTAGAGAATAAGATATAATGAAAACTGTGATGTAAATATATTAATTTTATTCGTGATACTTTAGAACTCCATGTTTTCAATACTCTGATATTAAAAAAAGGCAAATGCATGTAATTGAATGGGATTTAACGAAACATTTTTAATACAAATTTTCTATTTAAACCACCGATGTTTGTTTGTAAAAACTATGTTGGCAGTAGAAGGCTTAGGTGGGCTAGCTTAGAAGTAGCAGGATCTATAGCTAATTTAAACTTCTTCACCTCATCGTGAGATACTCTTCCTTTTCGTGGTCTGAAATACATTATCGACCTGGGTAGATTGTTATTGATAGTAGAAAATACTTTTCTAAAAATTGTTATTTTTATTTTTTACACTTAACATAACGTGACAAATCATAATAAAATTTAAACCGTATTCAACTACTTTCTCTTAGGGAAAATTGTTGATAATAAAAAATAAAAACAATGAATTAATGTAACTATGCAATGTAATAAAAACAATGTAACTATGCAAAATCCATCATGAATTTTGCATAGTTACGCTTTCAACTATCCGAACGTCTGCGATCGACCAGTCCATTGACAGTTTGCCGTTAAATAATGCAGATATTAGGGAAGAATGTGGATTGAAAGAAGATGTAGTACTTAAGATAAATAAAGAAGCATTCAGATGTTATGCTCACATGGGAAGGATGAAAATTTTAAAATATAATCCATACTATAGTAGCAGTATAGAAGGTACGATATATTTGATAAGATCTAGGAAAACGTGGTACGGCTAAATAAATCAAACTTAAAGAGGAAGAGTGAAGTCTTTTTAATAAGTGATTATGCATTTCGAAGGACAGGATGCGACAGAATTGAAAGATATGTTCCATTACAGAATGAAAAAGAAATCTATCCTGTCTAACTACTACAGTAGGACCATGTTGTGATGATGGTTTAATTTGTTTGATCGATGATAACTCAAATGCTTGTAAGTAATAATTTTAAAATGTGTTTAACTGTGACTGACGATTTTTTCAACTTTATATTTGTTGGGTCGCGGCGCAGGGATAATCACATTGATATTTTTTTTTAATTCAACAGGTTGGGTTTAATGTAAGTATAGTATATTTAGATGTCTCGATGTGATTTGTTGAGATTTGTCAAAACTCACAAGCTGTAGCTAGGAATTGTTATATTGCTTAGTGTGCTAGTTTACATTAGATTTCGCTAGTTTAATTATACTGTTTCGGTATAGACTATGTGCCTAGTGATACCAATAATATAGCCCGTTTATCTTGTCCAGAGTATAATTACGTACATATTTGATCAAATAAATAAATAAAGATTCAACAACTTTAAGAAATAGATTTCTCACGTAAAAAGTTCCAAAAGATATACTCGTATGTTGTAAAGAACAAACATTTTTAAGAAATACATTTAAACAAGACTAATATTTGTTAGAGTTAAAAGCTTGAAACAAAGGATACCATTCCAGTGGTGAAATATTCATTTTGGAAAGTTGCTATTTCCATAAATGTAGATTCTCGTTGTCGTTCGGTTACACAATTGTTTTTCGACAAAAGATATCGAATTGCATTACATCTTATTCGCATGACAATTAAGTGGCTTTGCAACAGCAAAATGAACTGTATATACGAGTATACAATACAATATAATGAAGTTGTCTATTCTTGATCACGACTAATGCAATAAAATTACTATGACAATGAAATAGCATTTGTACTAGCTTTGATTTCTCATGATGACTAATTGAGAGACGTTGGTAAATATTGTGGAATAAATTTGATAAAGAATAATGTTATTAAGTTCACAAAAAAAATGCAGTTGAGCGTCATATATACGAGTATATATGTGTATATTTTAAATACTACTATACGCGGAGAAATGCAATATTAACTTCGTCGACATATTATTTAAGCAAAATGGGACCCCTTTCGTGTTACCATCAGAAATCGAACTTAAGATTCTTGAGTGGAAGTTACGTCGTTTAACAACTAAGAGCTCGTTCAGTGATGAAATTACATTTAACCATTTTTAAAACACTTTTTTTCATTATTTCCTATGATACCTATCAACTTATCCAAATAGGTTATGTGGAAAAGAATGTGGACGGGGTTCAAAATTGTTTTTGGCTCTATAAATCTTGTCTTCGGGTTCAGAATTAATGGAGGTGACACATAACTTATAGTTCATATTAATATTTCTTTATTTATATATAAACGGTACAGTGCATCTTATAACAATAATAATAACAAATAAAAAGACAAAAGTATAATTATTACCAGACTGATACTTTTAATGGAAACCATCGGAAATCGAACTTGAAGCCCCCGGGTGGAAAATAACTGTCTTACCAAATAGGCTTTAAAAACACTAAAGATGTACAAATCTTCAACAAATTATGGTTGAATTTAGTGCGAAATAACGAGAATTCCGTTTATTTCCGACAAAATGTCAAATCGTAGCCGCAATACCGTACTGTTTAAATTCCACTTTAGGCACTGTATTCATTTAAGGTTTTGTGTGTAGACACCACCTAATGCTCAGGGGCGGGGGGGGCTGGAGCGGGAGGGCGCGCTTCTTCCTAATGATTTATGAGAAACACAAGAACGTCGCAAGAAGCGCTAATGATAATCAAAACCAACATTTTACTTGTACGTATTTTGTTACATCTTTGAGATATTATTATACCTACAAGATGCTACTACTGTTCGCTGTGGAGGGCGGATTTGAATACATTTCAATTTAATGACCCATTATACAGTTTTCTGATTTTTACAATTTCTAAAATCTATGTAATATAAAATATATTGAAGGACCTCTACAATAAGAAGGTTTAAGCATGGGTTGACCATTGAAATTAACGGCCTCGTTGACCTACTTGGTAAGATGGCTAATTATCACGTGGCAATCTCTTTTAACCAACTCGATGATTTAAAGTAGGCCTTAAGGGACAATCACACCACAAATCTTTAAAAAACAATGGGTTCCAACAGAAATTGAATCCATGCCCCTCGTGCTAGAAGAGCCAGGGGCATCTTCGAATTATACTATGTGGTACTCGTATAGTTGATAAGACGCCTGTTTATCTTAGCGAGTTACACTGAGTCGAAATAAGAGAGAGATTACCATTCTTAATTGTTTTATAAATATGTCATTTTCGTATAATCGTAGTAAATTTTAGACCCATTATATTATAATTTACACCGTGTGATATGGAAACAAAAAAATAGTTTGCATTTTTGTTTCATCGGTACTTTTCGTTTTTGCTCGTAAATCTTTCACTGTAAAAATATTGATCAAATTTAGAAAGTGACTCCGTATATTTTTTTAATTTAGTTATAATGTCGTATATCTCGCGTACCCCTTTCTGGGCGACACCCCTGTTATTAAAGATGGCGGCGGGCGCTACAGCTGGCCTAGAACCTTGGCTGCAGTGCCTCGCTGCAATTAGCTGGCCCCCGTAATTACTGTTAATTGTTTCCACCCTCAGCCTCCACCCATGGCCGGGGTGGCGAAAACGCCTACATCACTTTGTATATATGTATAAACTCATAAATATATAGGTGCTTGCGACATTTTCGCAATGCTTTTATTTTACACGCTATGAAAATGTTGATAACCATTTGCAAATTTTGGAAAATTTGACGAGAAAAAATCAGGGAGGGAGGGTTATTGGACATTCATGAACCATCTGTTAAACTCTTCTCAATCATATTTTGTTTTGAAATTTAAATAAATATACTTTTTTTCATATTTGTTATTTTTACCTCGTCAATTTTTTTCCAAGTGTTTCTCCTCACTTTTTCTTTACCTATCTCTTCATAACTCTTCATTCATCATAGACATATACATTTGTTTCATAAGTTTTTCAGAACCCAGTCTTTCAATGTGGCAAAAACACTTAAATTTTCCTTTCGTTATTCTACTTACAACATCCGTATTTAATAAATAGTTATATAAACCTGAAAATGAAAGAAGCGCCATTATAACTGAAAATTATCTGTAGCTAAATGTAAAACAATCAAATCCACATTCAGAAGAAATAAAACTGCTAACACTCAAATGATGTGTGATAATATAATGCAATTGACACAGAACTGCAGAAAGAGCACTTAAATTATTACATCAGTCTCGTCCAAACAAAGCTTCACACGTGAGTCAGATCATAGAGACAAGTTGTCGAGCACAATAAAGTTTATGGGGCAGGTTCAATGTTCGACACCCCGTGTTTTATGCCACCATCAAACCTCAAGAAGATGAGCTCAACCCTCATGTGTAGAGAGTGAATAAACGGCAGTCGAACATAATGGAATGAGCCATCAAGGAGTCAGACAAACCTTCCAACTTAAAGCGAAGGAGCATAAAACCTCGACTGGGTTCCAAGGTCGTGTAATGTTTGGGTGTTTTTTATATCTTTTTGATTATAGTCTCCTGCTACTACTTTTGAAGATTTTATTTACTTTTCTTTTCGTATATTTTCTCTTTCTCTACGCAGACCGATGACGATTTTTACCAAGAAATATTTCAGATGTATTGAAATACATTTAAAGCATATTTATCGCAAGATATAATTCTCGACAGCTGACAAAATGATAAGTATTATATATTTAATGTAAATGATAATTTTTAATAAACGTTAAGGTTATAGAATATTTTACAAAAACCAATTATTTATTAATTTTTTTTTAACTAAGAATATTTTAATTTATATACTCTTAAAAAATGTCTTACCTTCAAACAAATGTAATTTTATTTTTTAATGCTTAAGATTTTTAATAATAATATAAATTAAATTACAATTTACATAGCGTCGTTTAGAGAGCAGACTCTCTCAAGAGTGATCTTACTCGGGATTATTGTAAGATATTACAAATAATAAATAAAAGTTAATTGTAATCTAGGATGGTGGTGGCTGAGAGTATAAATTTGAAAGTTTGGAAAGATTAGTAATATAAAATTAAATATTTAATATATTTTTTTAAATATGTATTTTGTATCTATCATATATAAAAAACGGAAACAACTATAATCGATTCGATTTCCTTAAATTTATTACATTTCAATACAATTGCGTTAACCCTCACTTATGAAGAATTTACGTACAACATACAAGCGGGCGTCATTAATTACCTTCCTACTCGAACGTCGGCGAATGTGTACGGTTAATTTATAAACTATTCACGAAATTTGCACATGGTTTGTACATAATTATACAATGTATACAGTCTGCTTGTGCCTCCGTGTCGATTCCTACCGGTGTGCCTTTGTTTCAATCAAAAGCTCAATATATAAGTTCCACATACTATTGAGAACTTATGTTCTCCCATTGAGAAGGGGTTAGAATTTCAATAGAATCTTAGTGCATATATCATGCCATACATTTCTCACAATGATCTTAGTTTTAATTAACTAGCAATTTGGAAATTCAGATTATATTATCAAATTAAATAAATATAAAATCATCAAACTTTGATTCAACTTATATTGTTTCTAAAAAATATATATATAAATATTTTATTTTATGTGGGAGGGATGCTTGTTTCTGCAGAGCCAATCTCAAAAAATATTTTTCAATATTACGTTAAATACAAAATCATTGATAACGATAATAATTATGATATAAAAGCTGGTTGGCAGGACAACATTGCTTTAAAAAAATAAATCGTCGAATTTGCATGAAAAGGTTTAAAAAAAATAATCAGATTAAAAATATGTTAAAAAACTATTAATTTACAAATAAAATATAAATGCAAAAGTAGAAGTATCTCCTTGTTTAAGATACATTTGGAAGTAAAACTATTTAATTAGAACTGTTGACTCTGAATCAGAAAAGTCGATGATTTTCAATATCTGAGAAGGGGAGAAATTTGTAGTGCGTACATTCTAAGTTGAAGGCTATTTTTAAAATTAATATTGACATTAAGTGTCCGCTTCGTTCAATTCGCTTTACTAAAAAAGTATTTTCTACTGAAATAGTGTATCAGGAAGATAAACAGCTTTGACAAAAAATATTCTGTTGTGAAAATACTTCTGAATCAATTTTACCTCTTAATACGAAATTTTCGTTCTTCATCAAATCTATAGAAAAAAAAAAGTTAATTCATTTTATTTTATTTGTTGACCAGTTTTACTCAACAATCATCTTCAGTCTATCAATATACTCTTTGAATGACACCGGTTAGTGACCAAAAAAAGAGTGGAATAAATTTAATTACAGTATTTGATTTATCTTTATGTATTGTGAAATTCCACTAAAATTATCAGCCAAGAAGTAATCAACAATTAATCTAATCAGTATACAAAAACATAAAAGATTTATTTATTTAGATCACTCTATGTTGGCGTTAGAGAAGTCCCTGATCTGCTAGTGTGAACGGCAAGAGCGAGATGCGTCGTAAAACTGAAACGACGTCATCTCCAGCCGTCGGATTGGAGTAACGCGCCGGGGCGCCGTTCAGCGCCGTTACAGCGCCGTTACCCTCCATTGTTACTGCGCGGGCGGGGGTAACGGGGAAATCCGTTACGAGATGACGATTCTGCGAGCAGTATAACTAATTTATATACCTTCATTATGAATTATATTCCCGTTTCTAGAGTTATAATTCAATTATTGGGTTTTCTTCTTTCTCATTGTTCTATGTTTACTAAGTTAAATAAAATAATACATGAAAAATTATATTTGCCACATGAACATGAAAAAATTGTGTCTTTTATATGCAATGTTTGATTTCCTTGGAATATAATAAATATTTAAGTTGAAATCGGTTAATGTTTATATTGCATCATCGAAATGAGTTTAGAAAAAATACAATACATTAAAAATGAAGAAGATGTAAGATTTTTTCTTTTACATTTTCATTAGGAAAGACATAGATTGTTTCTAAGAAATATTGTATATAGATTGTTTCTAAGGAAATATCTGGATTGTTTCTTAGAAAATATTATATAATATATATAGATTGTTTATTTTTGGAGAACGTTACAATGTTATGTTTTATACATCGAATACTTTTCTGGAAAATGTATTTGCAATATATTATCAATAAGCTAACAAACAGAAAAATGCGTAGGAAAAATGAAAAGAAAACAATTGGAATGCCATTTTCCTTATTGGTTTCTATTTGGATCAAAATAACTGATTCAAAAGTCGAACTCTTAATGCGCCTGAAGAAATTGATTAGTAAAATGAAGTAATTTTTATAGTGTAAATTCATATTTTTTACTTCACTTTTGTCGTTTGCAAATCTTTGTAGTTTTGCAGTCAAATATCGTACCAAAAGAGAATGCTTCAAAAATTAAGGCAAAATGGCCCATCATTTTTAATTAAAATATCTTTTACACGCCCCCTCTTTTAACATAAAATTTTTGATAAAAATCTAGGACGTTATAAAAGTAATCTTTAATGTTTTTTATTTTTAGAAATTACGTTTTATTAAGTCTTTTATAGACGTCTATTGTTTTTACATGCCATCATCTCGGCGGTGGCTAGTACCAGGAGAACAGAATGAGCGTCACGGTCGCTTCCTTCCCTCGTGTTCCCCGCGGCGTTATACCGAGTCGTAAAGGAAGTGCTAAACTTGTAAAACGTAATTTTATGCAGTGCTCCCGAAGCTTTCATCTTATTCTGCTATCCTGCTAGGTACATTTTTTCGCCAGCAACGTGGAAGAAAAGACGTTTGTTATGGGAACTCAGTGGGGACCCCAGAAGATTAAAAATGAAATTGGTCGTGTTGTTTACGCGGAATGGCGTCAATAACGTAAAAGATATGACTGTAAATTACTTTGAATATTTAACTGCAGTAACGGTTGTTATAACAGTTAAATAGCCCATCATTCCATTATATAATCAGTTATTTGGGCATAAAATTGCTATTTTAATTATAAACGCGTTACATCAGGTGAATATATTTTTAAATTGAGTAAGCTGTTTAACTTGAATAAACAGAGTTTTGTGTTCACAATTTGGATTAACATTTCAAATTATTCAAGGTTTTCAAGGCTCATTTTATATATTATATATTATACTTTATTATATTATACTATTTTATTTAAAAATATATTTTTTGTTTTATACATGGGCACAGCAAAATATTGTTAGATATGTTACATTACTCAGTATGAATTATTTAATACAAAATCTAATTATTATGATCAAATTTTTCTATAAAATAATTAAAAAGTAACAGTACTCTCTTGGTAAATTTTGGATTATTTATACTGTTGTACATTAACTTACTCTCGATTAATCACAATGATTTGTATGTTGGAGATAAGTTTTATTTTATAATAGTTAACCGAACGATTGATGCTAACATTCCTAATATTAAGATTCATAGTATTCAAATAAATACTAACGAGTGTGCTATATTAATCTCACTACTAGATGATAATCTAACTTGTATATCTGTCTCATATAAAGTGTATGAAATATTTTATTTCTTTCAATAAACTATTTGAACCGCGTCGAAGTTATTTCGGTTTAGATTCAAACGCGGATATATGACACCATAAAAATGGGTCATATCGTCCTCATTCACCTGATTGTAAAATTACATATTCAAGACGCGGCTGGTCTTACCTCTTCCCCTGGTTCTCTTCCGTTGCCTAGCTTCATGCATATCTAAAGTCTTTGGGCGGGCGGATGGCGGGTTTTTTACGATATAAAGATTGGATGGCCCCGAATGATGGGCACGGTGGCCTATAAAACAGGGCGGAATGGAGCATCATCGCCAGGGACGCCTATCTTAAGTTAAAATCTACAAAGTATCAAATAGAAAATAAGACGTTTGGGAAATTGGGAGACTAGTAAAAAGGATTTAAGGATTATTGACTTTATATTTATCGAGAAGTTGAGAAATCATAACAAGAAACAATCTAATATACAATGTTTTATCTTTATCTAAGATAATTAAACATATGTTTTGAATATAAAAAGGTTGAACGGTACTTGACGCAACTAACATATTGAAGGTTTCAATGGTACATAGAAAAGTTTAGAATTCCCAACCATCACGAAATAAGTTACTATAGTAAAAATAATCTAAAATTCGTATGAGTTGAGTTTATAAATTATATATGCACAAACATTTAGAACCATCTCCGTTCTTGCTTTAATTTAAGTAAACCAATGGATTAAATACCTAAGATTAAGTCACGGTTGAATTCAATAATACTACATTTTGATCTATTTTAATCTTTTTTTAAATTGAGTTGGTTCGACGTTTATATAATATTCATAAACCTAATAAACGAGTATATATTTTTTTTGTATCTGTAAAATTTTAGTGAATAACTTTTCGTCTCTATTTTGAACTTATTTTGTGGATTAACATTTATTTACTTTAATATCTTGTAATTTTTTCAAGTGTGATACTTGTAGTTATACGTAAGATATTGTATGAATTTTTATTATTTAATATTCGCGTAATGAATTGCTTTAATATTTAGACTGTAATAATGCAAACTAATCAGATATTTGAAATAAAATATAATGACAATTTTCATAAAACAGTTGTTTTTAACAATCAAAGTTCCGTATTTGATTGTGATTTTTATAGCATTTGATTAAAGTAAAATAAATACATGAAACTATTATAAACTTCCTTGCACTGTGAAATAAAATGTTTCTCCTAGTTGGTTTGAATTGCAGGGAAGCACTTCGTTATCTGAAATTAAACGCCTTTTTTTCATCAGACCGGTAGTAAAATTCACGGAGGTCCCTCACTCCCGTCAACTGAGGGTGTTACTCTGTCAAACGATTACATCGACATCGAGGCCCCCTCCCACGTCATAATAAGGAAATAAGTGTAGCTTATCTCCTCTGTAAGAGCCGAGAACGGCCCATCAAAATCGTAAGACTTAAAAGGTCTTGTCGTAAAATAAAAAAAAGACTGTAAAAAAACCCAAATGGTCCCGTGATCCAGGGGAAAATTTGTCCCAGTTTGATGACATGATTGCATGGGGAGTAACTTAGTAGCGGGGACGATAACATCAATGCAGATTTTTCTGTGAAGGTAGATATATAGCGTCTTCTGTTTGTATTACGTGTCAATATTTTTACAAGCATCTGAAAAGGGATTAAATTGTTAACTTATAATTTAACATTAATTTTTAAATTGAATGATTAAAAAAAAGTATTTGACGAGTATATTATTCCCTGTAGTTTAAATTTAATCCATTTAAAAGTTCTCATAAAATTAATATAATTTCACTACCCACTGATTATAAGGTTTATCACAGCAACATATTCCTGGCGATTTCCATGATTTAGTTAATAAAAAGCATGTCTTGCAACCCGAGGATTGCGTATTCAATTCCCATGGAACCCAGAATTTAAAAATAAAGTTTAAACTTAATACTTCTCAAACATCTTTTTGATGGGTTGGAAGATATTGTCACATGGCAATAAACTCAATGGGCTGTACATTATACAACTATAGTACAATGCAATGAAACATAACTAAACTCGTCATCCCTTGTCGATTCAATCAAACATTAAAAGAAAACTTTGTTTTTCAACTGTACCTGAATTCTTGTTTTGTTATAACATATAACACGAATGTTTACATATTCAAATTGTAAACCTTTGCTTTGAATAATCATTAAAGTTATAATGTATGTCTGAAAATAAATAACATTTTATTACTTTATACCAATAATTTTTCATTACTTTATACGTATTTGTCACATTCGAACTCATAAATATAATGTTGTTATCTAAAAAAAAATTTCAATTTAACTTGAACGATATTTTTAAAATTATTTAAAGATACTATAATAAATCTTATATAATCAATTGTATATTATTTATATTTAAGGCATTAACACTGTAGGTTTAAAGACATTGTTATTTGTCAAGTCAAACATTGTTTATTCCACTTTATATAACGTCATAGCCCTTCCAGTTTAAAGGGTTTCACCTCATCATAAGGGGAGCACAAACAATACTTATTTTTAACAAATTACAATAATCAATTGTAGTTGAAGCGCTCCTTTAAATAATCGTTTTTTTATATACGGGTAGCATTGTTTGTGTTTGTAGGTTTGGTATGTCTAAAACCGATTTTTTAATACAAAGTATTTTTAATGTCGTTTTTCTCGTAGTTAGCTTTATTTTCTTTTTATTAATATGAGGTTTAATTTGTCTAAAACTCATTCAGAGTATTTTAAACAAGAACTGCATCCTTTTAATATAAGTGTTTTCAAAAGCTGTGTTTTTTATAGTTTCAACAATTTTATTTTCGCTAGATTAAGGTATAAAATTGATGATAAAAAGAGAGAGTCAGTACATTTTGAATAAGTCCCAATCCCATGCCATCCGTTTTTAATATCCAGTGTTTTCGAAGCTTTGTTTCTCGTAGTTTGCACAAGCTCAGCCTGTTTGTGCCACTTGAAGGAAATAATTTAGATATTTATCAACAAGATTACGACCGTTCTCAATATTTCTTTTTATTTTGGACTCTTAAAAAAATCCTTCACAACTTCACTTAGATAAAGTCTACGTTTACTCCATACGCGTATTCGGGTCGTTATATTTTCGAGTTCAAGAAATATTTCTTAATAAACAAAAATACGAATAAACTTGTTATATTTTTTTCAAACGTGTTTACTCTAGAACCGGTGTAATTTAATAAGCACACATATGTTTGGAAGAGGTATATGATATTCCTATAACTCGGGAGAAGTGAAATGTTTTCCTTAGTCGGCGTCTCGGCTGCGCCACTGTTATTTCCGGCTGCGACCAACGAAGATATTTGGTTGGATGAAATATGGTGTCACAAGCCGTTCCTTACATCCTATATTACCATTTCCCTGGAAAGATCCCACGGAGGTGTAAAAATAATATGAAAAATATTTACTTTCCAAATCCGGCGAGGTTATTTTTGAAACCGGGAAGAAATTCACCTTGGTGGAGAGTACTGAATTTCAACAAATTTTAAGTTTTATATCTATGGAAAGAGATAAAATATTTTCATAACTACAGTTTTATAGTCGTAAATGTCCGGCACTTTGTAAGATAGATTGATTTTATGTTCGAATTCACCGTACCTTTATTTTTTATTTTAATAATGAAAATGTGTATTTATCAAAACATACGAGTATATCAAATAACTCTTAAAATGTATATGAGTAATCCATATATTTAAATTTGCAAGATAATCGGGTACAGATGTCAAGAAAAGTGCAGATGCCGAGTTAAATTATATTGTATTGTTTAACGCTTTTATTACATAT
Source organism: Odontocerum albicorne (assembly GCA_949825065.1). Classification (NCBI taxonomy): domain Eukaryota; kingdom Metazoa; phylum Arthropoda; class Insecta; order Trichoptera; family Odontoceridae; genus Odontocerum; species Odontocerum albicorne. The sequence goes on from OX463855.1 coordinate 23,667,311, forward strand.
AGTACAACTTGGCGGATACAGTGCCATGTGGCAATCTCTTACAAATAAAAATGTTAAAGAGGCTTTAAGTGAACACTAGATTTGAACCTGTTTCAACATGAAGCGGTGGCGGTAAAACTTTGAATATGCGTGTCGAACATACATAAACCTACTTGGCCTAGTTGGTGAAACTGGTGAAGGTTTATCTTCCAGCCCGGAGATGGCGAGTTTGATTCTTGTTGGAAAGAGATTTGAAAAAAAAGGATTTCTGTTTTATTTTCAGTTAAGGCCTTTTAAATATCTTTCTGGTTGGTTGGAAGATATTGCCAAATGGCAATAAGATAAAATAATACGACATAAAGTACTTAAAATACTAAAATAGCGTCTTTGCATTTTGACAAGGATAAATACATTTATTAAAAATAAATATTTAATATGTTTTTATACGCAAAGGCGCGGCGCGGCCGTCACTGCCGGCTAGAGTCCAGGTGTCGCAGGCTCCGACTCCTCAGAATAATACAGCTTCCATGCAATAATAATGGGGAAATATAGGAAAATAATGGCTCTCATATCCCGCCTCACACCTCCGCCCTACCATAAGCGACTCTGCAGTGCGAGTATACGCCTATAAACTCGACAACACTCAACACTCTTTTTATTCTAGTTTGTTTTGTACTCACTCTTGTCTTGTACAGAGGAATATATTCACCTATATTTGTAAAAAAGACCCAACCCACATTATACCTGTTTTAAGAAAATTGCGTAAACAAGGAAACGCTTTGTACGGGCTTGAATGGATTGATTTTTTTAGAGAATTTTTTGTTATGAATTACGTATGAACAAAATTTAGCAAATTTACCTTGAATTAAAAAGCAAATCATTTTGTTTTTTTCCACATGTAAAAACATATTTTATTTACGTCGTATTGTATTATACTTTTATTGTAGAAAAAATTGCAGTACAAACTGGTGGGATTGTTGCAATGAGTAATTTTTTTCTAACCAAACTGGAAATCGTTAACGAGACCTTAACTGAAAAACAAATTGAAGCCCTTTTTACAGAAATTTGGTACTAACGGGAAGACATGCACCAAGTAAGCAGTTTACGGGAGTCGTCTTACGTTTTACGAAAAGTTTTATTTTTTAAAGGACTTTATTGATTAAAAAGTTTTTTGTGACTTTAATTTTTTTTACTCAAAATAATGGTAATACTCGTATTTACCAAAAATGTGACTAAATTTGTCAAAAAATAGCAAATTTTCTATTAATTATTATTATGAAATAAGGTTCAACTGAGGAAAAATGAATATAGCGTGATGGCATGCGTGTTTCATAATAAATACCAAAGAATGTTCGGTGAATGCGCTAAAATAGCTCATTGTACAGTATTTAAGCACACAAAACAAGTGTTTAAAAATGAATAACTCAACTTTACACAATTTAGAGAGGAGATGAGCAGGAAGGCGGTCCATCATTCATTTCGCGGGCGCTGAAGAAACAAACATATCAAGAAAACGAACAAATACTCTAGCGCCAGCCCGGGTAAACACTATTCTGTTAGTAAAGAACATAAGCTGTTTATTTAAATTTGCATACAGTACTTCTAAGTGAGAATCAGTGAATTTTATATTTAAAATAATTTATTTTTACTAAAGAGATATGTATACAAAAAAAGAAAAGTTTCATATAACCTCATCTTCTTCAGAGTAAAGTACAACATAAGCGATATGATCTAGTATAAAATATACTTTTTGCAAACATCTTTTGATACAACATTCTGAATAAATAAAAAATGACAGCACACGTAAAATAATTCACTGATAATAGATAACTTCAAAAACGAGCATATTGAAGAAGCCATATATCTAAAAAAATAAAATTAATCATAAAAATAAACTTAACATTTTGAGCAGAATAGTTTTTTTCAAAATTTTCTAATTTTCATCAAATGTTTTGTTCATAATTAATTAAAAATTACAACAAGGCAATTTTCTGACAGTTGATAACTTAAGTTTCAAATTTACAGTAGTTAACAGGAAATCATTTATCTAGAAAATCTAACCAATTAAATATTCACAACGTAAGTAGAATAGTTCATCTTATTGCACGATTCACGTTAAAAATAGTTTTGACATTTAAGATTATAATTTTATCAATGCTTTATACTCGTAAATAACCGTTAAATTTCCCCAATATTTTTTAGTACGCGGGTCATCCAGAAACTAAAGTTACAAGGGCTCCTAAGGCCGGGGGGAATTTTTTGTTTCAAAGTTGGCACACCTGGCGTGTAGGGGGATCCAAACGGTCAGTTTGTTTGGTCCCGGGTATTTGTCGGCCATTTTGTTCAGTCACAGTAAATTATTCCGATGGAGAGGTCGTCGCGGGCTCCTGCCACCTGTCGTCCGTGCGAGACCCGCGCGGTCACCCGTTTTTTGACTTTGCCGAACAATACCGCCGCGAATATCCATCGGAAGCTCGTGGAAGTTTATGGTAGTGATGCGATGAGTCGACGACATGTCACGAAGTGGGTTAGGTTGTTCAGAGAAGGCCGTACTGATATTTACGACGAGGCAAGGCAGTGATTTCTGACGAATTTGTGCAAAAAATTGAAGAACAAGTGCGAAATGACCGCCGTGTGACGCTTGACGACTTTCACGAAGAATTTCCTGACATTTCTCAAAATCTCCTTGGTGATGTTGTGTCGGAAAAACTTGGTTACAAGAAGTTGTATGCGAGATGGGTGCCCAGAATGCTCACACCGGAGCACCGTCAAAATCGCGTGACCGCTGCGCGTGAATTTTTGGATCGTTTTGCACAGGAGGGAGAAGCTTTTCTGGACTCTATCGTGACGGGGGATGAGACGTGGGTGTGTCACTACACCCCGACAATTTTTCAACGATCGGGAGGTCGAGGAAGCTGTGAAGAAGTGGCTGAAAGAGCTGGCGGTGGAGGTCTATGACACTGGCATACAAAAGCTGGTTGCCCCGACTACATAAATGTCTCGATCTCGACGGCGATTACGTTGAAAAATAGTTTAATATATAATATTTGTGAAGTATCCTGTAAATTTCAATCAAACACAAGTATTTTTCGATCCTACATAAATGTTGTAACCTTACTTTCTGGATGACCCTCGTAGTAGTAATAGTAAGAGAACGAGAGAAGGGGAGAGACAGGCTTTTATCTTGAAAAAAAAGAGCATTGCATACAATTTCACTAGTTTTTAAATTTCTTTGGAATGAAACAGACTCTTTCCTGCACCTGTGACGGCATGTTAAAATTTTCATGTGAAAAAGATCTTTTTTAAATTTCATGCGACATTTAATCGTGTTTGAGCCGTTAAGGTTGCGTTTGAATATTCAACGGCGATGTGTACATTGTCAATTTTAATGACATTTTTCAAAATAGTTAAAATAAAACATGAAATAAATGAAATAGATATTTAATTTATAGGACACCTTTTAAAAATTATTGACAATTTAAACCGTTTTTCACATATACTCGAAGGTAACATATATAGGATACGTTATGTATTTAGTAAGAATTAATTTTTATACGCCACAGTAAAATAACTGTTTAAATTTCTCTCAAAACAAAAATATTCAGATTACATTTGAAATAACGAAACTTTTCAAGAAATACTATCAAATCGTACCCATATTAAATTCAATATCCATGTAACCAATATATATTGTAAGAAGTATCTATAGATATTCTTGTGGAATTCCAAAGCATCAGAGTATAATAATGTCATCTGCAGTTTCCACCATCCGGCTAATAATATTTTCTCGTATTCGCCATACATAATGTATTGGATTGAATAGAACAGATCCGGAGATCCGGCGCGGTAGGGAGGTGTAAGCGAGCACATGAAACACGCTGAATAAGTTAGTGCGGTGCGGTTTCCATTTCAAATATATGTACAGTACATACGTTTGCTTGGAATGTACCAAATTACATAAGCGCCTGGAGTAAATGGATAATATGAATCATATTTTCAGGATATCAACGCGAAAGGAATGTGGTAACGGAGAAAAGATTTTTGAAAACCGATTTAACAAAGTAAATGTTGCACTGTAATACAATTTGATGTACATAATATTTTATTCAATGCTATATTAAACTATGATTAATTATTGTAACCAGTCATTGATATTTCTTGACACTAAGTCTCATTGGTGTCAAACTTAAAAAAAAGTGTACTAGTCTGGTTTTTACTTAAGACTTGTTTAACACCTATCTTGTTGATTGTAAGAGATTGCTACATTACAATTACCCGCCAGGTTGTACTGTATACAATCAACGTGTAATACACTACAATACATTTCACCTTTTAAATTTCTTTTTATAACTATTTTCATTTAAAAAATCATAGGAAAAATTTGTAAATTAAAATATAATGAGTTGTTATATTTTTTGCGTGTATAAACCAATTGTATGAAAAACAATTTGGTAAGTTCTACTTTACGTAGAATTTACCAAAGTTCATACGTGTGTGAAAACTGGAGAGGCGTAAAACACCAACAAAACATTTTTTTTCAAATTAAGCCTCTCATTACCGCGTTACAGTAAGCTATTATTTCGAAAGCTTTTCAATATAAATGCATTCGCATTGAAAAAAATCTATTACAAGGGCTAGAAAGAAATCTCAACATGACTCAATTTATTCAATATATTTTCAATACGTGCAACAAACAAATAGATCAGGTCGTTAGTGTTGTAAGCTCGTCTTGTTAAATTTAAATACCTGTGTAAGGAAAAAGCTTTCACAATGGCTTTCCCATACATTACCCATTCCTGGGTGGTGTACTCTCTTTACTATACAGAGTACAGGCAGGCACCCTATGGGGAGGTGTGGAGTCATCGTCCTATTACCTGTATATCGGCTCTATAGTATATTATGCATGTGCGTGTTGGGGGACACTAACTTCTGGTTTTCAAAGTTCAATCAACAATTACTACAGTAAATTAATTTCTCGATCAAATTGTAGAACTTGGAAAATTTCAAGTTTAGTGGTTTATTTCACAACCCAATAACTACAATTTTATGTATTGATGCCGTTTATTTTTTTTCTAACATAAGTTACTTTATTACAAATGAGGTATATAAATAAAATTATTAATTTTATGAATTTATACAGAATATACATATTTGAATGCCGATAACATTAAATGCAGTTAAATCGGGTTTGTTGCCGTTTCATCAGTTGGTAACAAACTCGATTTAACTAATCGGGTTTGTTACCAACTGGATAATGAAACATTTTAAAGGGATTTTATTTATGTTGTGAAATTAAATATAATGTCAATCTGCTTTCTGAAAGAAATATCGTTTTATAATATAATAAAAAAATGAAGTATGTTGTACTGTATACGATACATTCACTTTTTTAATTTCTTACACAATCAAATGTAGGTAATTTTCCCGTATTTACTGTTATTTTTTGAAACTTGAATATTTTAAAGAACATTGAAAAAATTGCGTACATTAAAATTAAAATTAGGTGTACTTGAAAATTTGGTATATAAATAATATATGAACAAGCAGAATAAAAATTGCATTTTAGTTGGTTCAACTAACATAGAAATTAAGAAATAGGAGAATACTCGTATATATTAAGACATACTCGTATATTTCAATGGCCTCATTTGTTAAATAATCCGATATGAAAACATTAAAACTTAATTGAATGCTCAGAAAATTGATTCTTAATTTATTTAGCGTATGAGTGATTTTAAGCGAATAAGTAGACAATTTAAAATTCAATGCTGAAATAATGTATCATAATAAAATACAAATAACAATTTTTAATACTAATTTAAAACTAAAAATGAAGCTAAAGGTTCCTATTTTCTTATAATTACATATAATTTAAATGAGGGGTTCAAATAATCTCCGAACAGTCGTTATTGTCAGATGATAAAAAGATAAGTTTGGGAAGACAAAAGGAACAGAATGGAGTGCTGGGGAAGGAGCAGTGCGGAGAGGTGTACGGAGTAGTAACCGAATTAGCTACAGAGAGAGAGGAGCATTATTCCTCCATTGTCTGACTGAAATGTAACACCGAAACTATTGTGCAAAAATGCTGAAAGAGAAAACAGAGACACGGGATACTGTGTTCTTTATATTAACGAATCATTCCAAAAAGGTAAAAATTTAAAGCGGAATATAGAGAGGAATTCAAATTTACTGAAATAAATTAAAAAATATTAGAATATTTCAAATTATTTGAAATGTTTATCAAATTAAAATGTATTAACTACATTGAAATACAATAGTAAATATATTGTAGAAATGTTAAATTTCTCGTCGATTTCTGATGTTACTTGCTTATGTAATTTTGTTACAAAGATTAAAATCCATAACAAGAGAACATTTTGTTGAAGAATGGTTACGTATTACCTATTTACTCGTAATAATAACGACCTTCATGACTTATTCAGTACCTCCACCTGGGCGTTTCAGGTTCATTTTCTGATTATAACAAAAAATAAATAAAAAGTTTCCAGTCTGTTAAAATAATTAATTTGATAAAAATACTCGCACAGGCCGAGAGTAAGTACAAGTGTTGTTACTTTTACGGTGTGCGATAGTGTTGCCAGCATTGTAATTGAGTTCAGTGCCCACTCCAGTGGTTCTTAATCCGAAGTTTAGATTTCTAGGGTCGAAGAAAATACTGCCGCCCGGTTACGTATGTTGAAGAATATTATACGAAATAAGAAGAATCTATCCAGAATAAACTCGAGTTTTTATTTTATAAACTATAAAAGTTATAAATATATGTAAAAACCAAAACTTATAAAATACAAAAATGTTTGAAAACATTAAAAGTTCATATCACATTTACCAATCAAATATAAATAACGCATACTTTTTCACCACCTGTTTGTTGCTGATGAATACAAAGATTTTTTCCGTTCCGAATATATTTCTTTACAAAATCAAATTATTTTCAAGGTACGAGTAAGTAAGCACGTTTTCGATATTTACTCAATAAGCTCAGAATACGCTTCAAGTTAACTGTATCAAAATTGCTTAAGAGCTGGTGTATTGTCGATTCGTGTTGCTCCCTTCCAGACACTGGCTGCCGCAAGGGAAATGGAAAGCGGATTGATTAATTGCAGTAATTACCGATCAGGGTAGCAGATCTGGATGACGGTTTATTGTGGTTTCGGATTGTATACAGCCGCTCGCGCTAGTGGTGCCGACTAGACGTCAGCTGTTTGTTTTGGGAGAGAAGCACGGACCTAGGGAAACTTTAGACACAAACGAAGTGCATTATATGCGAACCTACTATTCAAAGATAAATAAATTAAAGACTATTACCTAAATTTAACATATCTTTAAATAATAATAAAAATGTACATAAAATTCTTATTTTACTCATTAAATTACACTCGGGACTAATTCTTTAGGAATATTGCTATTTTTTTCCGATTTTTCTTGGACGACAAATAGTTAACATGAAATTTTTTAAAAAGTTGTTATATTTTATAATTTAGGATAAAATAAAGAAGACGGAGGAGACTAAAGTTGTGTGATATAAAGTTGTGTGAATACCAGCTAGTTCTAAACTAGAATACATAAAAAACGTTCTTTTTGTTTTATTTAAGGCAGTGATATTAATACTATAAAGATTTATATAGTTATTAATATATTGTTATACACTTTTACAACCTAGTGAACTTATTGTTATACGGCAATCTCTTCAAACCAAACAGAAAGATGTTAAAAAGGCCTTAAAATACCAGAATATAATCATTTAAAAAAAATCTAGGTTTCAACGGTAATCGAAGTCGCAACCTCAGGGCTGGAAGACAAGCATCTTACCGGCTAAGATACGGAGGTTTTCAAGTTATATATTTTCTATTTACTTTATTTAAAGCCTATACTCGACTGTTTCGGCCTATTAGACCCTTATCAATTGTACACAATACTGATATTAATATTAAAAAGAGCGAGAAATATTCCTTAAGAATTTACTTTTAGAAGTAATAATAAATAAAAGTGTTCCCGTTTCTGATCCTTTCAAGATTAATAACTTAAAAGGCTAATTTTATACAAGATCGTGAAACATGAAGAGGTTTAAGGTGTCTATAATAAATTTAAAAACAGTATCGGGTACAAAGAATATATATGAGGCTGTACATGAGAATAAAGAAGTAATAAAACAATCATTGACTTTTTTATACTTTGTACATCGTCTATAACACGAAATTATTTTTATTCGTATCAAATATTTAGTGGATTGACTAACTTCCGTAATAAACAACGATCTGGAAATCAGATTTGGATATTGGTTTATTATGTTTTATCTTTGTACTATATACAACCGTAAGCGCCGTCTAGACGTCAGCTGTTTCTTAAAGGAAATAAGTATCAATGGGAAATTGATCATGAAAGTACAATCCCGTAAAAAGTAAGCGAATAGACTTTATTTTGAAAGTAAAATGCAAGAAATGCTTAAAATTTTTAACTATTCCACCATAAAAAATATCCCGTATATATTTTTTATATTTTTTACTGTCCACGGTACATAATTTAAAATTCATAACGTTTTTAAGGAAAAACAAACCGGAGATTACAAGTAAATAATAATGACTTAACCCCTCCATTTTATAGATTGAGAAAATTGCTTCACTAAGCAAAGTCTGTGACGAAGTGGTCTCATTCTGTAATCACCAAATTTACATATATTTTTTCCTAAATACTAAAACACTCAACTCAAACACTCACGCTTTGCATTCTCATCCTTACTACACACAATTGAATCCTAAGCTACGAGTATCACACACACAATCTCAATAGCATTATAATCCCAACAACTACATCAAAATCATATCCATCAACTTCTCATCACACACTCTTCATTTTCATCAGTTATTCACTTGCCAATTTGGAGATTACGGGGAAGAAAAAAATACACCGTTTTGTATCTAAAAAAATAAAATTATTTTCAGTATAACAAAAATTTTAATATTGAATATTTAAAAAAAATAAAGCAATAAAATGACAGATCGTAAGACTGAAAAGTATATTTCAGATGTGCATAATAAGAGATAAATAAGTAACAATTACTAACTCGCTGTTATAAAATAAAGATGATTTGTTAATAATAATTGCACAACTTTTTTTCCTTAATTAGGTTTAGGACGACATATTCAGCAGAGGATTGTAATCAAATCCGACCCCTCAGTTCCGGCAGCGCATGGGGTGAGCAATGGTAGGAAGTGGGAAGGTATAGGTAATATAGACCAACACTCAATAGACAATGAGTTAACGCAAATGTGATTAGCCTTTGTTTGTACCCTGCAATAGGTAATGGATGGAATGAGCAAGGGGATTCACTGAATGAGGATAGAAAATGGGAAGAACGACGAGAGAATTTGTGCGATTTCATTCTTAAATTATTTAATGCATTTCTGCGTTATACTCGTATAAATTATAGCTGTCTTTTGACTGCTTATATTAATGATTATTTTTTACAAATTAATTACATTAAACCTTTACAAATCATAGGCATGATAAGTAGTCATGATTTTTGGGTTGGAAGCTCATTATAACTTGTTCGGAAAGGAAATCAAATTTGAACGATTTATATTTATAGAAAAAAAATTTAAAGCATTTTTATTCAATTCAAGAGTTTTAATTAATAAAAGTGACTGTAAAAGTATGTTGTTTTTTTATAACATTTTAGTTGTATACAGTACAACTTAGAGGATTTGTTACTACGTGGAAAATCCCTTCCAACAAATCAGAAAGACGGTAAAGAAACCTTAGGTAAAAACCAGATAGAAACCCTTTTTACCAAACCATAACCACAGAGATCTTTTTGTGGTATAACAAATTTTTGAGCAACGGAACGAACAGATTGAATAATGGAAATATAAAACATAAAAAACGGTGAAAAACATCAACATGTATGTAACCAACCCTTTATTATTCTAAAATATAAAACATAAGCGTCATCAGGTGCAGTGAAGTCCCCATCTGCAGCAAATAGAAAGTTTAATTGTCGAAAATGGCGAGTTTCACCCTTTCTAAAAATTCATAATCCATTATCGGGGAGCAGGGCCTCAGAAACAATTACTACACCTCCAGCAACCAACTGCCGAGCGTCCTAACACAATAAATCTCTGCAGCTACACTCAAGTAATAAAATATTTACCTTCGGAATTACTCCCGTGAGGTTTTCAATACTGACACTTGTTTGAACAGACTCCCCCAATGCATCGAGGCATCAACCCTTGAGTTTTCAGCGGTACACTTATTTATACAACGGCAACACTTCAACCCTACTGGCTTTGTCTCGTTGCATCACGCCTAAGAATCATTGACTTTTCATTAGGCGCGACAACAATAGAACCACAACTCTGTTTTATTGTGAACGTGGCAATGTGGTCCATCATTGGTCTTACTTGACTTAATGTATCAATTGAGATTATGAATTCGTTTCAAGAGCTATAAAGTCATTCATTACATATCATTGTTTGTTTTTGCAAACATATACAATATAATATTATCTAGCGAAGTTTAATGCTTTTAAATAAATGTGGAATATGTTTCTATCTTTATCGTCTGGTATGTTTTCAATCTTTATCGTCTCTATATTCGTTATTACTTGTTTTACTTTTTTAATATAAAATTAATTATTTCGATTAATTTGAACTGTATTGAATTACATTTTCGTTGTAAACAGTACAACCAAGTGGTTTTATTGCGAAATGCACATCTCTTATATTCGATCAAAAGAATGTTAAAAAGTATTTAAGTGAAGATGTGACTGGAATACTTTTGAAAAGAAATCGAGTTCTAACGGGAGTCACACCCACAACCTTAGGTTGGAATTCAGACATTTTACCAACTAGGCCTCTGAGTTCATCCTTACAGCATATCTTATTTTGGAAAAGTTATGATAAAATACAAATTTTAACAATAAATTTAAAAAAAAATTATTGTACAATATCGTCAACTTTTTATACATATGCTAGGAGTACGTATAGTACAATTCAACTTATTCGAATTGGTTAAGTGAACATGTTGAAGAGCATAACCTGGAGACAAGACTGTTTTCGGTTTCATTAACGAGAGGAACCACTTAAGTACGAGTAATCACGTAACGTGTAGTTCATCATCATATGTGTTGGCAACACTACCACAAGTAAAGCAGTATTTTACCAGACGAACTCTTAAACCAGACTAGTATCCTCTATATAATTTATTTATTTTGGGTGCCATCAAGAATTGAACCCGAAAGTGTCTTGCCAATTTGGCCACAGAGGTCTTCAACTAAAACTTGATTTATCCCTTTACCTAACTTCATACAATATATTAAAAAATAATTATACATTTACAAAAATTACATGTTCCCATATATGAGTATATAACTTTTCATCGAGAAAATAACCTCTATGAAAATCATCATCACAAACCAGAAAAAAATAAAACAAGCCACGTCCTATGTAACCGGAAACAAAACAATATTTCCTGATCCACGTCTCGCAACCTCCTGCACCCCTAATCCCGGCGCACACATTCCCGGGGAGGGAAAACAACAAATTGTCAGCAGAGAGAATCCCCGTGGAATCTATCTGTAATCCATTAACAAATATTTTCTATATTTCCCCCATCTACCTATTCGTTGTTTCTGCTTTCTTGTCCCTCCGCATAGGGATTGTTCATCTCCTGCCATTAAGGGTTGATTCCAAATTTATTTATACGAAGTATTTTTGTCTTTTGATGAGAACATCACATAGTACTCGTAAGTACCTTAAAAGTTTGTTTAGTTCTTTTTTGTAAGTAATTAATTCATGACGACCTCCATAGCCAAGTTGGTGAGACGTTTTACATCCGTCAGGTTCAATTCAGAGGTACGTAAAATTCATGAGCAGTTTTTTAAATACTATCTGACTTAGAAATGAAACAATTTAATCAATACTTTCATTTAAGCAAGGAATTTATTGCATTATAATTTCTTTCTTATCTACAATGATAAGAATGAAGTAAAAGGTGAATTTTTGGATTTGAACAAAATAACATTACTTGTTAAAAATATATTTTATATAAACGTCATTTTGTAAAGTTCGTTGCGATATTAGTGTATATAAATAAGTTGGCGTAAATTGTCAAATTATAACTTTAACTGACGAGCTCCGTAGCCTAGTTGTTAAAGTCTTTCAGCCACGACTTACGGATTTGATTCCCATTGAAACCCAATTTATTTTAAAAAGGTTTCCAGTCAATTTTTTACTTAAGGCCTCTTTAGCAAATTTCTGACTGGTTGGAAGAGATCGTAATATGACAATAAATCCACCAGTTTATACTGTACACAACAAAGGTGTAGTAGAATACTTAATTTTGTCTTATTGGAAAAAAATGCGTCTTAACAATACAGACCACAATAATTATCTTTTTATGATAAAGAAATACCTACTCTTACGCAGAAATTGAGTCTGAAAATACTTGATGAAATATTTATCATTTAAAATAATTAAACCAATTAATTCTCAAGAATTTTAAAAATATTTTTATAAATATTATTCACATAGTAAGAACCCTCGCGATATTAGTGGAGTCGGCTCCTTATTGTCCCCCAAAGACTGAATTAAATTTTCCTTTAAACGTTGAAGAGACGTTACACGATTATTATATCCACCCGTAGAGCCATTAAGTTCATGCCAGGACGTCATAAAGACGATGGAGGTATTTGTGCCAAAGTATATTCTGCAGCATACTGGGAAATAAACGAGTTGATCTTAGGGTAACCCTTCCATCAAAGCCTTAGAGCACCAACTAGAAGCGCACTAAAACTCAAAGAGATTGCTATCTTAGGTATAAATATGACATTAATTGTATCGTATTTATATGTAGAAAAATAGGCATTACTAATTGAGAAAGGAAATGGTCTGTTGTTAGGGTCTAAAATATATTTCATTGCATACTTTGTAAAAATGTCACTAAAATATTTTTCCAGATACGAGTACCAATGGTTAAATTTTTATGTTCTGAAACTGAAACGTGTAAGGATTAACCTATAATAATGCAAAGCGTTGCTAGCAAGGAAATCATATGACAAATTACACTAACATCGTGATATCTGAATTGAAAGGGATCTTTCAAAATTTGTGATGTCTTAGTAATCTTACGAGTGATTTAGGTATCTCTTGACATTATATCATTGGTTATTTATTCTAAGAAAATCTATATTGAATTATAAATGTAATTTTTCTATATTTTATCTATTTGCTTTCTTGTTATCGTTGGTTTTGCATTGTATAACAATGAATAAGATCACTGACTACAGAATGATGACCTTATTTACTTTTTAAAAAAGAGAAAAGAGGAGTAATACCTAATTGTATTTTTTTAAACAAAAAAACTTTCGATAACCTTTGCTCATGTTATAATTTTAATATAAATTATTAGAAATAAATAAATAAAATTACATATAAACTTAGGGCTTGTAGAATCGCGGGGCAGTTAAAGCAACCTTGAAAAACCTTTAGTAGGAATATCGCAATGGATTCTTGCCTTCTTGTTTCGAGGCTTCTACAGTGAGAAGTTCGACATGGTGAGCATATTTTGGGTAATCGCCCTTTGTTTTGTACCATAAATATCTGTGGATTGTTTTTTGTATTATTTCTTTATTATTTTTTATGTTTGAGGGGATGAGGAGCCCAAACTGTGGATGCATATTTTAATTTGGCATTATTCAAAGTAATGACATTTTGATGAGCGTTGACGGGGAACAAAATTGTTTTCGGCCCTAATAATCGAGCATTCGAATTAAGAAGCACTGAAATACTCAAGAAGGTCACAATTTGTAATCGTACATGTTGAAAATACTACTACATGTGAAAAGGCAATACACGTAATTTTTTTTTTTGGGGTTCCATCGGGAATCAAACCTGAAACCTTCGGCAGACGACCAGCGTCTTACGAACTAAGTGTCATACGTGACCTATATAAATCACGTTCATAAAGTATTGTTCTTACTTAAACAAGTAAAATATAACTTTTAATATAAAAAAATGCATTTGACAGTATTTTCATTTAGTAACGTCCTTATTCATTCAAGGACTTTTTAATATCGATGAAGAAAGAAATTAATTAAATTAAACGTACTTTTGATCGAGTTTTTTCGTATCTTCGATATACGAGTACATATGTTACGAGTACATTTACATTTACACTCAAATCTATATAAGACAATTTATTCCCAAAATAAGCACTTCTGGAATGTTTATAAGTATTAATACTTGAAATTTTATTTTTGTTATACTTATTAATGGCTGTATAGTGCCGAAGAACACTTTTTATTATACTTATTAATGGCTGTATAATGCCGAAGAACACTTTTTGTTATACTTATTAATGGCTGTATAATGCCGAAGAACACTTTTCGTGGGCGAATGGAAAAAATAAAACAAGAACAATGAAGAGATTATTATATTTATTTGTCCTACTTGTGTTTACTTTTAAATTTGTCTTAAAAATTAAAACAAATGTGTTATTTTATATTTAGGAAAAAAGTACATAAATTCAATTTAAAATACGAGTATATTTTTTTCTTCCTTATTCTTTCTTCGTTTGAAAACTTCTGCCATCAAACATGGTTTATTTAAGACCATTCATGAAATATGAAAGCATGTATTTTTTTAAAAACGCGATGCAAGATTTATGGAGAGGTAAGTTAAAAAAATTATTATAAATTGAATAACTTTCATAATGTAGAATGGATATTAAATTGATAATTTTCCAAGTGCGTTGTTTACGAGTGAAGAGATCGTCGTTGGTTAGTAGAAAATGAAGAAATTTCTTGGAAATGTAATTTATTTTGAATTAATTCAACAAATTATTTTAAGCTTCATTCCCGTGGTGTGAAATGCCAATTGCGTCAGTGAAACGGCGAGACACTGAGAAAATTCACCAAAAGCACGAGATATCTCGGCGTTCCCATCAAAACAAAGTGAATTTATTGGACTCATAATTGCTGACTACGAATTCACCGAGAGGAAACGTGTCCTACCATTAAAAAAAATCAGCAATTTTATTTTATTGTTGGAATATTATAGATGATTGTGAACTTAAGGTTGATGTGTTGAGTAAGATGAAGATGAACACTTTGAAATGGTTTGCGAGTTTTGAACAATTAAATGAAGAAAGACTTACAAAATAAATAAACATGCAAATACATAAAGGCGTAATAGAGGAAGACCAAGAAAAGTATGGTTGGTTCGATTGCATGATATTTTGAAAGAAGGAAACGTAGAAAGTAAGCGGAATCTTAGGAGTTGTATGAGAAGATGTATGGAAGTGGAGAAGACGAAAGATAGAAAAAAATTGTGCATTGTTTTCTCTTTCTACCCCGACAGGATAATGGTGTGATGGTATGTATGATGAAAAAATATAAAATGTGAACTCAGCCTTTGCGAAAAATCTAGGAAAATATTAACTCTTGAATTATTAATACAATTTTGATTCTTTTTTAATGTTCATTATTTGAATTTCTTTTAAACTGTAATTTAAAAAAAGGTTTAATTGAAAAAAAATTACAATTTCACTATTTCGCCTTAAATTATTTACTTTAAAAGGATAAGTTACACTTGCCTGTCTTTTACAAATTATAGCAGCATTACACTAAATAAAATATGTACTACCAACAAATTCAACACAATTGAGAATAGGTATGTCAGAATACATTCAGTGAAACAAAAATTCTAACGAATTACAAAAAAATATTAAGACAAAATGAAAACATAATAACTAGTCTCGTTAGCGATTGGTATTGACACATTTAAATTGTAAAAGGTTCCGCGTGTCTCTAACAATCGAAAGTTTTTTTTTGTTGACTTCGTCTAAAATAATATTTTTATTATATCGAGGATGGTAGGTTTCTGCTGTAGTCTTAAATAGTAGCCAGAAAGTTCTACTTCAAAAAATGTCAATTTAACAACGGGGGGATGTTAATTCAAAACAAAACATTAAATTTAGATTTTATGCTGAATTCATAGTTTTACTGTGGATTATTTCTGTCTGAAGATGAGGATTGCACTGTATAGATCGTTGACACCGTTTTGTAAAGTTATAACGATAACAAAACAATTTTTGAGGTTGCGACGTATTTAAAAATATATTTAAAATTGTTTTTGTTCTACTTAACCAATTTACTACATGAAATCGGTGACAGTGGTATTGTAATATTAAATTACTGAAAGTGCCCCTAAGATGTTATGTTGTTAAAGCATCTATCATACTCGTATATTGGAGGCGTTGAAATTAAATTGACTTTAAAGTATGTAAAGTAAGAAAATCGTCAATCTTACGCATTGTGATAGGCAGTGAGAACAGATCCCCATTTCATTTTATCCTGAAATAGATTTTTCACTTCTGCCAAATCTATACACGTCATCATGTAGGCTATTTTACTCCTATTTTAAAGGCCTTTTTCAGTCTTCTTTAGCAATTCGATTAATTTGGTCGTACTATGCTTTTTTAGTTCTTCTTGATCTTCTCGAACCTTCTACACTACTTTTATTGATTATTTTTGAAAATCTTGTATCATTCACTCTTTCTACGTGGCCAAACTATCTTCCTACTCCTAATTCTGCGTTTTAAATCCTGCATTTTTTCCTACATGATTTATTTCCTAATGTTTTCAGGACTTATTTTTTTCATAGTGCTTTTTACTCATTAAAATAAGACATTACTGTTAGGTGAAATTTATGAATGTTAAATAGCAAAATTATTGCTAAGCATAAAGGGATAATCGATTACGAGTATAATGATTATTATACTTAATATTTAATTTCATTAGTGGAGAAGTAGTTTTAGGTTAAGTAATACTTCGGTGAAAAGCTCCATTAGAAATCTTTTTCGAGTATTATTTCAAACCTATATTTTACAATTGATGGAAAAATTATCGAGAAAAATATATTTTCAAATAAACCAAATGTATTAATTAGGTAATATCTGAGATTAACCCTTTTAATTCCACAGGGCCGATCATCGGCTTCAAAGTTTTCATATAAGTTTTTATGTTGAATATATATTTTTTGTAACTTTGAGAATCATTTACTTTTAAAAGAATGCATTTAAAACTAAATATTAACTGAGATAAAAAATAAAATATAAACCACTATTTTTTGCCAGAATACGCTGGGATTAAAAGGGTTAATACATTGTATCAAGTTAATAAATGTTATTTTTTTTTATTCAAAGTCAGCAATCAATTTGATTTATGAGAATTTACCAAAAAATATTGAATACTTGAAATGAACTTACCAGTTATTTACTTGAAGTATCGTTAATCCTGTATCTTGCGCTAATTGTTTCTTTTGGTCTTCTGAGGGGTACGGATGCTGGAATAAAGAAATGTATAAGTTTTAAATTTCAGAACATAAAACAATCATAGACGCAAATGATTAATTAAGTACCAAAGCTTTTCACGAGGAATGATGAGGTCGTTTAGTCCATGGGTAGAACGCTCATTTTCAATTCGAACGTTTTTGGTGTGATTCCCGACTGACCATGTATGATAAAAGTAGTATTCATAACATAATTTTTCAGTAATCGGTTTGTAAAAAAAATAATAGACTTTGCTTTATTTAAATCAATTATATAATATTTTAACAAAATTTTAAGTATATTTTAGAAATAATCAAAATGTGATCCTTTGTGGGAAGGTTCGCTAAATATATGCCTTTGATTTTCCTGTACATCCCACACATTTCATTCGGCATCCTCCTTCCAACCCCCGGGCCTATTTCCTCAAGGGTGAAATGGCTCTATTTCAAATGGGAGCTGCCCGTTACCTTGTTCATTCTTCTAACCTTCTAGAGCCCAGGTATCTAAATCCTTTTTTCATCCCAGAACTTTCATCTTTGCTACCTATTTTATTAAATACTTTGTGTCTTTTATTATTCAAACTTTTCGTTTTCTCATATACTATTCAACATAATATGATAGAGAAGAAATAATTATTTCCTTTTACAAAATATTATAAAAGCCATGGAGAATCATATGATAAAAAGAAAAGTTTTTTCTAATTGAGTTTTTTTTGTGGAAATAGAAAACGGATAAAAAACTTATGGACTATAAATATATTTAAAATTTAGGTAGATTTTTTTTCATTTTTTGTAGTATTTTTTATAGAAGAGCGACAGGAAATACCAAACGCCGTGTATTGATAGGAAACCAAGTAAAATAGAGTGCTAAACCGTTTAACCTTAAACAGGACAGTGTGAAAATCCAATTTGGTAGTGTGGTAATGAAACGTTGATGTGGAAAAATACTTAACCGAGTAAATGCTCTATAAATGCGTGCACTGAGAAGAATACGAGTACGTGTTGACAATGTATAATACAATACGGAGTGAAGTGATTAGGGATGAATGTGAACTTAAGGCACATAATATATGAAGTAAAATCAAGGAAAACGTGGGTGGATAAAATTAATATTAAAAAAAGGAAATGTTTAAAGCAGACAAATCGTAGGAGTGGTATGAATGTAAAAGAGGCGAGGGATGTGTGTCGCGGTAGGCAATTCTGGCGTTCTTTCCTGTAAATGGCGTGATGGTATCTGTGTTTAATAATTTCCTTGAATTACATTTCCATTAATTGGTTGTTCCTTGAATTACAAAAATTTATAGATAATTGTTACAAAGTATTTCGAAATAAATTCATCCTAATTTAATTGAAAAAAGCATGCTCGTATTTTTACTGGAAATAAAAATATTATATTTCACATCGCGAAACAAATATATGAATATTGAATGAAATTTTTCCTTTTTGCACTTTACTGTTCGAAAATTATTTTATTCTCTCCGGAAATGCGTTGATAGTGCACACTCCTTGAGAACGAGTATATGGCTAGGGCATACCCATAAAGCAATTGGGAATCCCTGAAGGAAAAGCAAAAGGGTGGAAGTTGTAGTTTTCATCTTGTATCTACCTGGAGCACCGCAACAACCATCAGAAACCCTACGTGAGGTAAACTAGCACACTCTTGGGACTTGAAATGCACAACTTACCCTCTTCACAATCTTACCCTTAATGCAAGTAACCTTAACCAAAATACTATGCAAACACTACTTTTCCGAGGTATTTTACAATGATAATTTGTAACGAAAACAATTTTTTTTTATATTTCGAGTTTATATACAATAGAAAAACAAATTCAACGGTACATATGCGTACACACATACATACCATCACGTCATCTCCCTGTCGCGGTCGGGGAGATATTCAATGGTACGCATATAAAAACTATTTTTAACGTTTTGTCATTCTTGTGTGTGTGTCAAAATGATAAATCAATGAACTAACATTTTAAGTAAAGTTTTTAACTATGATTTTAAACTAGTTCATTTAAGGGGGGGGGGTATTCTACTCGAGAAATTTGAAAAAATTTTTTTTTTGCATATTTTTAAAGTTTAAACCTTTAAAAATATGTTCTCAAAAGGAAATTTATAGTTATAGCTATAAATGATGCAGCAATTACACCGCACCAGTATGATTCAGACAATAATCTCAAAACTTTAAACGTGTTTTTCTCGAAACTACTTTTTTCGACCTGATCGACATAAAAACTCAAGTTCTATCCAACTGATTGCCTTCAAATTTGGTATGAAACTTTGATAAATGTTTTTATATCAGACAGTTGAAAAATTCAAAACTATTTTTTACTACACTATTTAAAAAAATTAAAATATTTGAAAAAAGGGGTACAAAATCTTTTTTTCAGACATCCGCGATTTTATTTTTTTTCTTTGGTACCAACTATAACAACTTTATTTATTATCAAGAAACTGTGTATGATTTTTGTATCAAATTTACGAAAGGGCTTTAATTATGTCGACCAGCTTACCCCCTTTTTTTTTTTTACAAGATGTGAAAACTGATAACATCTTGAATTTTAAATATTTTTTTCAAAAAATTTTTTGTACATTCTCAAATTATCAACAAACTGTAAAAAAATGCATACGAAAAATGTTTTTAGTTTTTTTTTATTAAGTCTGAAAAAACGCCCAAAATTCTCGCCTCTAGAGTAGAATACCCCCTTAATACATTTTTTTCGTTAGAATGTAATATGCTGTATGTGTTCATATTTTCGTTAGAATGTAATATGCTGTATGTGTTCATATTTTCGTTAGAATGTAATATGCTGTATGTGTTCATATTTTCGTTAGAATGTAATATGCTGTATGTGTTCATATTTTCGTTAGAATGTAATATGCTGTATGTGTTCATATTTTCGTTAGAATGTAATATGCTGTATGTGTTCATATTTTCGTTAGAATGTAATATGCTGTATGTGTTCATATTTTTTTTACAAAATCACACTTTCCGTTTTACATTAAGTAAAAATTGGTTTCTTAATTTGCGACCAAATCTAATACAAAATATTTGTACATTAACTTCATGCATTATAATTGAAAATGCATTGAAATTATATTTCGTAGAATACAGTAAAATCTGACAGGTTTATTGTCATTTGGTAATCTCTTCCAACCAAACAGAAACATGTAAACGATGCTTGAAATAAAAACAAGACTAAAACCATTTTTTTAAATGGATACTAATGGATATCGAGCCTCCTGGTTGGGAGACATGTGTTTTATAAATTAGGACACAGAGATTATCCGTTATTATACTGATTAGTATGAAATTTGTTGTAAAAACTACATGACAAATTTATTTTAAAACAAAGATGAAAAAAAATTACGCAAGTAATCATACAAATTATCGACTTAAGCCTTTGAGATCAATCGCTTATGAAATATTTTGATAATTTTGTCATATTATTCAAAATAATTATTAAGAAAAACTTTATCCTGCAGGTTTATTTGACGCATATGAAGTATTTTGCGCGACGTCTTGTTGCTGGGAATTTGCATTAGTGAGTGGGTTCACCGTGACCGAATATCAAATTTCCTTTTGAGATAACCACAATGTTCAGTAATAAACATTGCAATTTGTTGCATCTCCTTCAATGGGCATTGTATATTGCATTATTGCGATATTCTCGAGTGTAACGGACTCACCAAAATTGATATTTATGATCTGGGGAATCAAAAAAAATGGCTGTTCTTTGAATGAATTTTTTAAATCATAAAATAAAATATATATGTAATATACTCTTCGAATATTCATATGATTGAAGATTATTAAATTATTTAAAAATAAGTCAAAATATTTATGTTTTAATTTCATCATATTAAGACGTTTTCATATACGTAAAGAATCTTCAGCTAACACACCACAATTATTTGGTTTAATAGAAATATTACAATAAATAAGTTTAATTCAATACCAAAGGTTTTAAAATAGCAAATAAAAGTT
Source organism: Odontocerum albicorne (assembly GCA_949825065.1). NCBI lineage: Eukaryota > Metazoa > Arthropoda > Insecta > Trichoptera > Odontoceridae > Odontocerum > Odontocerum albicorne. Next base: position 23,688,631 of record OX463855.1, read on the forward strand.
GTATGTTATTTATAGTTAGGATATTGACACTGTGGAGGTTTAAAGACATTGTGATTTGTTTAGTGAAACACCGTTTATTCCACTTTATATAATATAACCCCTACCGGTTTCAAAATGTTCACCTCATCATCAGGGAAGCACGAGTCTTATTTATGCTCTTTTGATGATAAGATAAAAACCTAATAACCGGTAGGGTTATACCGTTATATAAAGTGGAATAAACAGTGTTTAAATGAACAAATTATAAACGTAATTTGTATTTCGTCGATATACCATATTCCATATATCCCGTTAAATGTTTTTATTCTATAAAAAGTCTTCCGAACCGATGCCATGTTTCCTCAAATACCAATGGGTCATATGCATGTTGGATCCTTTTAAATATTATGTGTCTCCTTATTATAATAAATTTGATAAAAAATTATAATAATTTTACATATAACATATATGTATTGAAAACATACATTCATGAGTACTTAATCAAGATTGCAGATGACACTTGTTAAAATTATCTGGTAATATAAAGAGTTTGAAGAAATCGTGAATATTTGCTGCATTGCAAAATAGTAACCTTTTTATTGCCAATGTCACAATTTATCAAACCGATAGTGATCTAATGAAAAGTAATCCTCTACTGTATAAATGTCTTTTTTGGTGTATCATATATAAATACTATAATCATTGGAAAATAAAATAAAAATCGTACGAGTATATTGCATTAAAATGCTAAAGGATATAAACAATGCATTATTGAAAAGAGCGACCAAGCAATATTTTTTCAGTGTAATATTTTGAATCCCTTTCTACTCATGATTATAAGCCGACTTTATTCGTTTATTCCATTTTAAACAAAAATATTTAAAAGAAGCCTTAAGTAAAAATCACATGGAATCCTTTTTAAAAAAATAATCTGGGCCCCGATTGGAATCGGAACCAAACCCGAAAACTTTGGGTTAGAAGACAGTTGTGTTGCCTATTAGGCTATGGAGGTCGCGGTAAAATTGATAATTGAATTAAAATCTAAGCTTAATTTAATTTATATTTTTAAAAGTATTACAGAATAGACAATTGGTTTTGTAATGTATAAGAACTATTAAAAAATTAACAATTGTTTCATACAGAGACAAGACTTGTTAATTATTAATATATGTTACAATATTATTTTGCAAAATTTATTTGTGAGAAAGAAAAAAATAAAAATGTGCTTCAGTGGAAATTTTAAATCAAATAGCAGGCAAAGCCTTTTTAAACGTGAATCTATAAGAGTTTTTACGAAATATCCTCCTAATTATCAATGAAATATATTATAGATAACATTTCTACCTATTTAAGTACGGAAGGGGGGAGCGGAATGTTATCGATAAATTTCGTCAAATCATTGTATAATTTTAATTTCAAATCATCGTTTAATTTTAATTAAAGGCTTTTTATGCATACAGTCATAATACCATAGATTTGATTTTTTTTAAATGTCTTGCATTGTGATAATTTCAAATCCAGGGAGTAATGCGCTGTGACCAACACACGTATATTTTCTTTTTCTCATGCAGAAGTTTGTTGAGAAATGACTGACAAATGCATCGAATATTTAGTCTGTCCAAGTGTAGCATTCCTCGATCATGGCAGCCATCTCTTGGGAGGTCCCAAGTAATAAATACATTAGTCCAAAGACTTGGAACAGTCCCATAAGAAATATTTCTTCACTACCACGCGGAGGATTTATGGTATCATCGTCCAATTATAAGATGCCATCATCACAGTGAATCTGATTTATGCAAGACAAAAGACAAAATAGCTATGTCATAGGGTTAAAATATTTTTTTAACTTTTGAGTAAGTGACTTGTCGACCGAAATATATTTTAGTCCTTCATCGCCATAAATCAGGTGCATGCTTTACAAATAAGAAAAATATTCGTGCTTTTGTCCGAAATAAATTTTATAAATTTGTCATTTTATAAAGTTTCTTATAATTCTAGTTATGTTATTTTGCATAGAAAATGTTCCTAAAAATCTTTATGTTTAAATGAGAATTTATTTAAATTTTAAAATATAAGTAAAATTTTCAAGTTGATGAGTTGAAATATATATGCTTTTTAATTGAAATTATTTTTAATTTATGATGGATCCGAATAAAGTCTCACTAAATTTGGTTTTCTAACCAATTTAGTTTGTAATTCATATGGACATGCGCGAGTAAGTACTAAAAATAATGGATGCATTCACTACGATAATCTTTTCAATTTTAGGAGAATTTCGAGGTAGTGAAACTTTCTAGAGGACTTTAGATAAACGTATTATAATTGCTACTTAATATCTATGAGACTAGTGATAACATCGTTACTTAAGATAATCCCTTTATTTTCTCTACCTTTTGTCGGCAAATATTTAAAATTCAAGGAAAATTCTCCAATTTATATTCAGAAATACAAAATATCATGAAGGACAAACACAATAAATTTCCAGTTTTAATTAAATTGTCCGAGGCGGCTCTCAAAGGAGTGAATGCCTGTGTTAAACTTGAGAGAAACTCGAAACATTACAATATAGCCAAGGATAATTTTCTTCATTCGTACAAAGGATGAATATATAAAATGATCGAGCAAAGCCAGTAATGTAGCGATAAAATTACCGAGCAAATTCCTATTTGTTTTATTACTATCCTGCATAGAAGGAGCATCTTCCAATCTAAGGACACGACACCGTCATTTGTTCGCTTTATCTTTCCAGAGCGATGGAATTCCGACCCGTTCGGCAGAATGCCTTGCAAACTCTTGCTCATGCCTTGGCTTGAGTCCTGTTTACTTCGAATTTAATCGCAAGCTCTAAAACTGTGGTCCGAATATCATGTCAAGAGTATCATATTTTAGAAACTGCAAAATCATAACTTCATTGTAGTTAGATATTTATATTGGAAGATTTTTTTAATAAAAAGGTTTTCGTATAACGAATTGAAAGAAAAATATTAAAGTAATGGAATTCAAAATATAGCTTGCTATATAAAACACTATGAAGTATTTCATAATATTTAAGAGCATGTAATCAACAAATAATAGCTAAAACCATATATTATTCAATGACTATTAATCCGTCAAAAATAAAAACGCTCTTATTGATAATCTTTGATATTTTATTTTAAACATGTTCTTATGTGTGTAAACAAAATAAAACATCACGTAAAATATTTTTATCAAACCAAAGAGCTATGTATGAGTTTGTTTATTCCAGAGTAAAATTGTTTAGTATAAATAAATGTCATCTTTGTTGCAATTACTTTTAAAATGTTTTTTCGTGTAATGTTTGGGGGTGAATATAAAACTAAAGGTTGTAATATAGGTAATGAAAATGTTATCCAATTAATGGTTTATTTAATCGTTATAAAAATACTAAGCTTATCAAAAGGACAACATTGTTGCAGATAGTTGAAGGATCGCCGGTAAAATGCACACATATACATCCGGCGTACAACTCAATCCATGGATTTAACGTTGCAAGAAATTCTTATATAAACAACGTCGGTTGATACAGATGCATTTAAATTGACTCATTAGCCATGCTATTTTTATTTTTGCAGCCTTATGGAAAACAGTTGTCGGGTAGCGTACCATTGATTTGTGTTGAGAATTCTTTTCGAAATATGTGAGTTCATATTAAGGCTGAAATAAAAATGCAATGATTGCCAAACAAATTCTTAATGTGTCGAGTAACTTAAGTAATTGAAGTAGTGTTTTGAATTTAAACGAGTTTCTTTCAATCGAAGTAACAAGTTTTCAATTTTTTTTGTTCATCTATTTGAAATTTTCAAACAAATAAGTTTTTTGAAAATGTAACGAATTTTTAGAAGTTTTTGTTTTGATAATATTAATTGTTTATTTTTATTGCGTTTTTTCAGAAAATCATTTGATACTTTTAATATTCATTTTATTATTTCTTATCATTTAAAAATATATAACTATTCTTCTACTCGTAGCACTAAAATATATTTTTAAGAAGACATTTATAAAGACGTACTTATTGAAGATGATATTATAATTATGAAATAATTTACGCGCTCTTCTATTACAGTTTATCAAATAATTCATTGAAAAATTTACTCTTATAAAATAGTATAAGTAGATAATCATGCACATTGAGAACTTACGTGAATAAAGCAGTAATTCGCAGGCTTTAATCAACAATAAAAATTCAATCCATTTGCCAATAAGAAAGATCCCCGTAAAAAAGTACAATTCTGAGAGATTTATCAATATCAAGTCCCTCTTTGCATACTCATCGAGTACGATTAAATTGTATCATTTTGATTTGAGAATACTCAAGTCTGAAATCCTTTAGCCATCACGTTTTCTCACATAAAATTGAAAACACCTTTTCGATATGCAAAGAGCGCAGCCGGCAAAAGGAGATATAGACCAATAGGAATTCAAGTAACGAATGGAAATTCTCTGTTCACCGCCGCAAGAGGCATTACTGCGTTTTGGTCTGCAGTCTACAGCCACGGCGCGTCTCATTGTTTAGGGGCTGGACGTGATGCGAGATGCGGAGATGGCGGCCAACAGAAAGCATTGAATTATAAAGTATATACGGGCAGGATTCGCAGAAACCGCCCGACATTCAGAGCCGATACTTGATTCAAATGATCAAGATCATGTCTGTTGAGATGGGTAAACGGTTTGATAGGATTCGACTGAGTCTGCAAAAAGATAGATGCCTATAGGAGAAAACATTCCATTTTTAAGTTTTTAAACATCCGATGCTATTGAAAAAAAATTGAAATATTTATATAAAAAAAGTTAAGACACACCCCACACGTTAAATTTATTTTAGATACATATTTTATTTTTTATGCCTTGTCAAACTTAGATGTTGACGAAAAATAAAATTTCCATATAAGTTATTATGTATATATCTCGATGTTATATTTATCCATTACTAATATATTTGTAGTATTTAGTCAATTTTAATTAATTCTTCTCATATGATCCGGTTTTGCATGTCACAAATGATTGATGATAAACGTATAATATAATTAATCTAATTAAATACATCACCTTTAATTTAAATCCTGAATTTCTACCAAATATACTTACTTCCTAGGGTTGTTTATGTGCAAGTAATAAAAATAAATTTAAGAAAGTCATGCAAGGGTAACAGAAACTCGAGGAGGTATTATAATGCATTCCAAATTGCGATGACGGTTCCCCGAGTGTCGTAAAAATCACTATGTTCAACCATCATATGGAGAACGAGACCCGCTTATATTTTTCCTTTCCATTGCCAATTTTATTTGTTAACCCGCTGGGAATAGAAGAGCTTTTTTCTCGACAAGAGTGAGGCATGCAAAAAAAAGTATTTCCAGAAAGCCTCTTTTTTATAAAAATTGTTTGCCCTTTTTTGTTAACCTTACTTTATTGAATATTTTTTCAGTATTTATGTAGTAAATTCTAGCTTTGGCGACATGTTTTTTTTTTTGGAATGTTGTTTTAAGTCAGACTCAAAAGAAGTTATAGAAGTAATGCTGCAATATTTGAAAAAGTATTAGAAAAAACAAGTTAAATCCATCTTGTATGAAAAAATGTTGTAAATGAAATCTTGCGTATCGCAATAATTTATTTTTAATTATTGACTAATTAAACGAAATTTAAGCCTTCTTTACACATCACAGTAAAAATCATAAAACTAAAGATAACGAATCAACATTTACTAACAAAAACTAATAATTTAGGATATATGGTATGTCTTTCAAAATATGATACATGACAATACCAATGAATAGTGAAATGTAATCAAATATAATCAATTAAATGCAGTCAACAATATTACAAATGTGTAGGAAAAAATTAAATCTTTCTTAAGCGCACCAAGAATATGAAATTATAGGGTAGATTACAAAAAAATACTAAAGATAAAATCGAATTACCAATCTCCTAGTCAAGTCTTAAGACTGAGAAAATCTCGGAGAAGGACTCGCCTAAACTCAACAACATTTACAATAAAAATCTCCACAGTACAATAACAAATATTAATTCCAATTTTAACATTATATTGTAGTTGATAAGTAATGGTCATTAGTATTGCCATAAACTAAGAATTGAAAAGTCATTACGTATTTAAATTTATCAAATACATTGTTGCAATTAAGGATTAAATTTGAACCGCTTTTTCGAAATTCTCTGAATAAACTGGCATACATATTTACGATATAACTTAACTTTATGTCTCTGCCGTCAAGAAAATGAAGATATTATATGTTTTTTGACCTCACACTAAATAAAAGTAACATTGAAAAAGTCATCGAATGTTTTATAGTTATTTTCCATGAAAATGTAAACAATATTAAATATTTTCCAACAAAAAAGCCGGTATTTTAATAAAGAAAGAAAGGCTCACATTCTTATTTTGTTATAAGCCCTTTTTGAGTAACTTATTGTTCCTTGAAACCGAAATAAATTGTTCCCGACTTTCTAACTTAAAAAGCAACCGACCCACACAACTTCAATAAAAGCAATACAGAAGAGTTTGCCAGTATTTACCTCCGAGGGGAAAAAAACAAGCGAAATTTCTTTGAAAAGGCGAAACGACCATATAAGTATGGAAGAGGTAAGGGTTAGACAACAGAATTGTGAAACGGGGGACATTTATTTAGCCCGGGAGACTCGTAACCCCATCGTCCGCATCAGGCCCGCAAGGAACCTAGAGGAGGTGGGCTCGAAAATGGATATTTGGAGTATATGCTCGATGCGTAGTCCTAACCGGGCTGCTCCGGTGGTATGCTAATATAATGGTTATACAAAACCCTCTCCACTATCTGAGCTCCGGATCAAATCTTAGGAAATCATGTGTGGCAAGGATAAGTTATTGGAGGAATATACTGTTGGGAGGAAACAATCTTCTTTTACAAGACCAATTTACAATATGTGGTGGATGGTGATTTGTTTCCTAGAGAGGAGCTATTCCACCCTCATCTATTATAAATATCAATGGAGTATTTGTAACATATTCGTACATACGAGTAACAAAGCATATTCTTAAAAACTTGCACACTCGTAATTACACATCACAAGTTAGTTAATCACCAGTTTGAACGATTTTGATTGCCTGAGAACAAAAATAATATTTATACCCTGCCTAAACTTGTCTATATTTTACAATTCGATAAATAATTTGCATCAGAAAGTTTTCCTGTTATTTTTGAAATGGAAATTTTTATTTTTCAGTTTGGTTAAGAGTTTCGTTACATTGATAACAACTATTTATTGTTTTTTGTTTCGGAAAAAAAAAATTGTACTTAATAATAACGACGTCCCTAACCTAGTTAGTAAGACGTCTGTTTTTCAAGACAGGGGTTTCGAGTCGAATCCTCGTTGAGACCCAGATTTTATTTAAAAGATTTTCAGTATTTTCAGCTGTTTTGGGTTGTTTGAAAGAGATTGCCACGTGGAAATTAACCAGACATGTTGTGCTTTATACATCATGAGTGTAATACATTTCTGCAATTGTATTCTGAATCGGACCTCATTTGTTTTACATTTTAAAGTGAGGTATTGAAACTACGTGAGTTCTTTAAAGGAAGCAACGGCATTTTTTTACGCATATTAACTCTAAATGCTTTTAAGTTCTAGTAGAATATATATTTAAAAAATGTATTTACTTTTAAGTCTTTAAGAATAACATATTTTTTGCTGTACGAATATACCCATTTCGTCGTAAGGCAGAGGCGGTTTATTTTCAGCATTAAAGAAATGACTTTATTTTCCTTTCAAACTGAACGGTGTGTAAATAACCCGATACGAGGCTGTATGAATACCGGGATTGCATAAAGGTAAAGAGATATGTCTTCTTCGCAGCCAGCCCCGGGCGTGCATTGTCTCGCGAGGTTCAAGCCATTGCTGCTCGCGGATGAGCGAACATCGATATGACACGTAGTTATGGATGGGTAAAGAACCGCGACACGAGATGAAGATAAACTCTCCGTGGCGTTATAGGCAAACGGGACAACCTGTTCTAACTAGCGAGTGGAAGCATGACTTGATGATGGAATCGTGATCCAAGACTTTAATTATTGAAGAAGATTAAGAAAACGCGTATTTGTCGCAATTATCTTGTGTGAAGAAAAATGAACACGCTTTTGGGTGTTATTAAATGAACATGCTTTGGGTACTACGTGGAAAAAAATATAGAGGTATAAACAAAAAGAATACACTACTTTCAAATTAGCGTAAGTTGTGAATTAACGAATATAATCTAAATATTAGTTCTGTGGAAAATTTACTCCATGTATAGAATCAGATAAGCAAATGAGTGTTTTTTTTAATTCGTTTTTAATTAATAACGTTTCATGTATAAAGAATACCACTTTTTTGTCATAGTAGGTTTTTCGTTTTATATCGCATTTATTTACCTTTTTACTTAATATTAAACTCTGGTAGAAACATTCATACTACATTCATATATTTTATACATATGCTTATTGTGTTCTACGATATTACATACAAAATTCAAACTGTATAATAATTTTACCAAAACTATGCCTAACTCATTACACGCTCAATCTCTCTATCATATATCAAAGAGCTACTTTTTAAACGTTTATTATTAGAAGCTTTAAACAGATTTTAAAACAAATAATTTGCCAAAGTGTCTACTAGTGTTTCGGCAAAAATCGTATATATTTATATACATTTGAAGATTTGATATTCTACAATATTTTTTTTAAATTTTCTTCAGAAACACGTCGTTTAGTGTTAGAAACTACATAAATAGTTTATTTCTGAAAGAAAAAAAAAAACATTTTTGTTAATGTAAAAAGGACGAAATGATGATTCAAGTAGACTATTTTCGGCAGTATTTTACCGATATTTAGATAAATTAGAATAAACATTTCTGACATAACAACCATTTTCACCATCGTACAAAAGCACCTACGCACAGAGTTAGAGGGATGCAAACATAACATAACATTATAATTTATTTTTAACAAACACTGTTTATTCCACTTTTTTTATGACGGTATAACCCTACCGGTTTCAAGGCTTTCACCTCATCTTCAGGGGAGCGCAAACAAGACTAAATGCTGTTCGGACTGGTACCGATATAGACACTTCAACGGTTGGAGGCGGGAGGGGTGAGGGGAAGGCTAGGTATTATTTCGGCCAAGAGCGGGGAGATTTTGGGGAAATAACTATTCAACAGATGCTCTGATCTGTATATTGACTTAGAAATTTCTAGGGCCTCCAATCTGTCCAATCTATTTCCGTTGTCGCTAATATGTAAGAATTTGGCATCATTGATAGAAAAAGTATGATTCTCACGGTGACAATGATTAGCCATTTCAGAATAAATTAGAGGATTTGTTAAGGCAGATTGGTGTTCACGAAATCTCTTTTCAAAAGATCTTCCTGATCTTTTGAAAAGAGATTTCGTGAACACCAATCTGCCTTAACAAATCCACTAATTTATTCTGAAATGGCTAATCATTGTCACCGTGAGAATCATACTTTTTCTATCAATGATGCCAAATTCTTACATATTAGCGACAACGGAAATAGATTGGACAGATTGGAGGCCCTAGAAATTTCTAAGTCAATATACAGATCAGAGCATCTGTTGAATAGTTATTTCCCCAAAATCTCCCCGCTCTTGGCCGAAATAATACCTAGCCTTCCCCTCACCCCTCCCGCCTCCAACCGTTGAAGTGTCTATATCGGTACCAGTCCGAACAGCATTTAGTCTTGTTTGCGCTCCCCTGAAGATGAGGTGAAAGCCTTGAAACCGGTAGGGTTATACCGTCATAAAAAAAAAAGTGGAATAAACAGTGTTTGTTAAAAATAAATTACAATGTCTTTAAACCTCCACAACGTTAATGCCTTAACTATAAACAACATAACATAACATTACATACTCATATAGTATTATATATCCATGCGAAGCGAAGCCACTAATTTTATTTATTGACATTAGGCACATATCCGCAGACACGTCACCCGTTAATGGCGTGCAGTGGCGCGCATTTCAAATTAAACCTAACGCGGTTTTTCATCAGCAAATTAATTTATCTGACTCCACGATCGGATGTGATATCTGTTGTCAGAATCAAAAGGCGGAAAGGAGGATTTTTATTTTAATTTTCAATATAAATTTGTATTATTTTTTCTTGTGCGTTATGGAAAACACATTTTTTATAATTAATGTCACCTTTTTACTAATTTTACTAAAAAATATTGAACTAAAATGTATACTTTGTTTGAAGTTACAACTAAACGAAACTGAGATTATTATGAAATACAATATATGTATTGAAGAATTTATTGAAGTAATCGATAATATTTTTAAATGCAGATACATACATTCATGATAGAGGAAGATTCGTTAAATGCAGATACATACATTCATGATAGAGGAAGGTTCGTTAAATGCAGATACGTACATTCATAATAGAGGAAGGTTCGTTAAATGCAGATACGTACATTCATGATAGAGGAAGGTTCGTTAAATGCAGATACATACATTCATAATAGAGCAAGGTTCGTTAAATGCAGATATATACATTCATAATAGAGGAAGGTTCGTTAAATGCAGGTACATACATTCATGATAGAGGAAGGTTCGTTAAATGCAGATACATACATTCATAATAGAGCAAGGTTCGTTAAATGCAGATATATACATTCATAATAGAGGAAGGTTCGTTAAATGCAGGTACATACATTCATGATAGAGGAAGGTTCGTTAAATGCAGATACATACATTCATAATAGAGGAAGGTTCGTTAAATGCAGGTACATACATTCATGATAGAGGAAGGTTCGTTAAATGCAGATACATACATTCATAATAGAGGAAGGTTCAAATGCAGATACATACATTCATAATAGAGGACGGTTCGTTAAATTCAGATACATACATTCATGATAGAGGAAGGTTCGTTAAATGCAGATACATACATTCATGATAGAGGAAGGTTCGTTAAATGCAGATACATACATTCATAATAGAGCAAGGTTCGTTAAATTTAACCATGCGAGTGTTTTTTTTATTTATTATTTGTATTAACTTAAATAAACATCGATCATTTCATAATTAAAACTTTGAACGCAATATTTCATTTATATGAAAAGCATTCGCTCTGAAAGTGACCGAATTTACTAAACTCTCGAATATGTAAAGTAATACAAATATTGGCGATATTGGAAAAATAATTATATTTCAGAGCGTTACAAATGGTTATATAAAACAATATTTTGAGGAGGCCAAACAAAAAAAAACTAATAAATGTATCACAATTAATGAAAATCAATCGAAAACTACCAAAAAGCAAAAAAAGTTTAAAAATATATCCCAAAAATGGCCAAAATAAGTAACAGCCTATTCGTTGTGTTCAAAGAACGAAAATATTATGACTTCATTATCGTTCCTGGACTCAAATATGTGTCATCAAATTTACCATGCAAAAGCATAAAATACGTCTTTAAATGTTATTTTATATCAGTTTCTTGAATTTCTCAACATAAAAAGTACCCGCGTCACATAAATCTTGTCTACGCATGCATTAAATAAAGCGGAATGTTTAAGGATTCCACATTATTTGTCGAAGAGTGGTGGATCCTCCTTTCTACACTGTGAGACTTATACTCGTATATATTTGAATCTCGTCCGATTGACAGCATTTCGTCAGTTCGTCAACAGTTGACGCGTACAGCACGCGACAGCCCTAAATCTCCATGCGGAGCAATTACCCTTGACGGCATTTTATTTATTTTATCTGGCAATTTGAAGTATGTCGCTCGCCATTTGTTGACACTGGAAAATATGGCGACCTTGCAAAAAAATACTTTTCTCTCGTGCTTCCACTTGTTCTTGGAAAAAATGCATTCGTCAAAACTTCTAACCAAAAATTAAACTATGTATATTATTTTACTTAATTTTTTTTAAATTCATATATCACTGTAGGCAAAGAGTATGGGAAATTTAGCTTAATAGGTAGATATGGATATTTTGTATTAGAATCTTTAGCATGATCTAAAATTTAAACAATATAAATTGAAATACGAATATCTTAAATGAATGATATTTTTACTAGCAACAAAAATAACATGGAACTACGAGTACAACATGAAATTGCATACTTAAATATAAATGTTTATATTTATAACAAAACTTAAATGATTCAAATAAATGAGCAATCTTAAAAATCTTACGGAAAAGGAAGAAATAAAATAAAAAACTGACATTTCTTAATCAAAATATGTAAGTATATTCTTTATAGTTGAGACATTTACACTGTGAAGGTTAAAATACATCCATTGTAACTGATTCAGTCAAGCGCTGCTAATTCCTCTTAAAATAAGTTTATTCCACTTAATATAGGTGGAATAAGCAGTGTTTAACTAAACAAGTTACAAAATAAGTATGTTTTTTATTTAAAAAAGGAAAACGATGAAAATATTTGTCTTTGATTCTTAAATACAGAAAATAAGTTGAGATATTTTAAGCCGTATTTAACAAAAAAACTTAGGCTTGGTGCATATAAAAGTTTCATTACATTTTTTTTAAATTTGAAAATGAAACAATTAAAACATATTTACTGATCACGTTGTGATTACAATCCGAATTTTCTTGTTCTCGTATATAATTTTAAACAACAATACCTACAGCCATTTAAATGTAATTCGTTCAACCAGGACTGCAGGAGGATGCGAGGATATATTATCCTTTCGGCAAAGAGAATGAAAGCCTTTGCCGAAATCTGAATGCGAAATCAGTTCTCCTCTTTTAGTCATGGCAAACTATTTATTATAAAAATATCCATTTATAACTTAAGCGAATGAAATTTTGGTAAGAGTGATGGACGGGCTTCTCAGAAACTGGCTTACATGTATCAAGTGTGATATATTTTTCTCTGTTAATTGTTTTTAAAAGGGTTGTTTATAAACATTGCAATACTCAGATCTGAGAAAACTATCGCTCGGAAAAATATATACTTTTTTTCTACGAGTATTTAATATTTAGTAAAAAGCATTGGAATATTTTAATGATTTCTTCTTAATTATCAAATTTATCAGTTTTCATGATACTCGTAACATATGTTTTGACAAAAAATTGAAGGCTAATATTCAATATTTATGATAGTTGAAAACAATTGTGAGACTCTGGAATCAGTTACAAACAGGCATTCTTTAAGAAGTGACTGAAAAAAACTCTTAGTTTCTAGTCAGTAATATAACGTGTTTTATTCCCGATTTTCTTTCCTCTCCATTATCTCTTCCTTTACCTCTGGTTGATGATATCTCACTTTTACTTTTATTGTGTATATGTTCATAAATTTCATAAAGATGAATAATTATTTGAATACTTTTGGCGATCATGTATGTTAAATATATATATTTACTTTTATCTGTATGGTTGGAAGAGATTCCCGCCTGGATTTTTTACAATGAAATATTGAATAAATAAATGAATAACTAAACATTTGACACTTGTTTATCCTATTAAATATTAATGTTAAATTTATCAATAATTATTCATATTAGTCCAAACTATTTGTATACGTGTTTTATTTTTTTAAATAAAGTCAGATATATTTTAGTAACGTGTTCCAGTGTTCCAAAGGTGGATTATAACTGTCTCAATGGGCCGGGCCGCAGGACTTCCACTCACTGGCATATAGTATTGTTTTTGTACAGGTGAAACTGCACAAAAACGTTGTCTCGGCCGACGTTTCTTTTTATTCCTCAACGTGCATTGTTTTTGAAAAACATCACTTCGTAGTAGACGCTATAATTGTGTATACAGGATCTCGCAAAAGTGAAGAAAATAAAAGTAGTTTATATTGAAAAATATCTGTATGGTTGATATTTAAAGATAATTATAAATACTCGAAGTATAAATGCAGAAAGAAAATCGAATCGATTTGTTTCGAGCTAATTTTTTTATAATTATTTGAAAATAAATTTTTCACTATTTTAAATTATTTAACGTTTTCATTGCTCTAATATGACCACTGATTGATTTTGATATCGTTTTTACTGTTTTATAGGTTATTCCTAGAAAAATACATGATAAAAAATTGCACTAACTCGTAAGGAGGTTGATAAGTTAAGACAAATGTTACGTTTGTCGAAACCCAATATGCTGCCAAAACTATAAGAGACATGACAAAACAGTGTATGAAAGAATTATAGGATATATTAAATCCTACCAGACTATAATACAAAAGACATGACAAAACAGTGTATGAAAGAATTGTAGGATATATTAAATCCTACCAAACTATAATACAAGAGACATGACAAAATAGTGCATGAAATAATTATAGGACATATTAAATCCTACAAAACTATAATACAAGAGACATGACAAAACAATGTATGAAAGAATTATAGGATATATTAAATCCTACAAAACTATAATATAAGAGACATGACAAAACAATGTATGAAATAATTATATGATATATTAAATCTTATAAAAAAATTGGAAAAATACATATAGTATAATAGTTAGCTTTTACTTTTACGTATTATATTATAAATTATGATTTTCAAATACTTAACGTATGGAAAATGAAGAAAAACTTGACGTTAAAAAAATATGAAAAATAACCCAAGTGCTGTTACTTTAAATAAATTACCATAAAAAATAATAGCATAATATAAAGATAAAATGAACAAAATAATCCCCCAAATGCATATGGGGGAAATAAAATTCTCTTCATTCACTGAATCCAAATATTGTAAAATTAATAAGGCAATATAACAAAGATAAGAAACAAAATTACTTGACATTCCCCACCCTATTGAAAATTATTTTGATTTAAATTTATAGAAATTTTTTTTGAGCTAATATGAAATATAGCATATTATTACTCCTTGTTTCATAAAAAGTTATGGAAATTCTGAAATGGAGATATACGTTAAGTAATCATAACTTAGATTAGTAAATGGATACAATAAGAAGAAAAAAAAATTAATCATTATTCATAAACTGAAGAAGGCACAAACATAAAAGTGTATGCTGAATATGAAAGAGAGTGATTACGCAAGGGAGTGGGTCCTATGAATTATCAAGACATATTTATGCATAAAGAACGATGTTTACACGCGGTCGGTAGCTGCGCAGCGATCTTTCCATGCGCTATATTACGCGGTACGGCTACATATATTGTGCGTATGGTACGGTATAATAGGACACGCCGACCGGAATATATGAATAGCAAAGTAGAGACGAGAGAAGCAGCCTGGAGACTTCTCTTACCCAGCCGATAGTTTGTACAACTAAGGCTCGCAAAAAGATACACGTAATTTCGGGAAAATTCTCTTAGACCTAACCCTTTTACTTAGATTAATAAATGATTCCGATGTTGATATTTTCATGGAGTCAAAGCAAACTTTCACAAGGAAAGGTTGTACATGTTTTCTTAAGAAGATTTGCATTTCCTTAAAGTGGACATGATCATGACTCGTCCTCGTATTTAGCCTAATTTATTTATGTAAAGTGCGTATTTTGTTCAACCCAGTTTTCCATTTACTTTTTAAACTCTGTTATATCAATTAACTATGACAAAAAGTCCTTCTCTCAAAACAAATATTTTTATTAAATATAATGAAATCGAAATAATGGATGACAGTGAAATGAACACAAAAACAAAGGGTAAATATAAAAAAATAAAAATGTTTAATGTATGCAATATTAGTCAGTATATGACTATTTATATTTTTCCATTAAAATAATTCTTTTAATTTTTTCGTACTAGAGATATATGTACGTATTGAATTTTATTAAATTGTATTACACTTACGTTGCATACAGCACAATTTTATTTAGTTGTATTACACTTACGTTGCATACAGCACAATTTTATTTAGTTGTGTTACATTTACATTGCATACAGTACAATTTTATTTAATTATATTACACTTACGTTGCATACAGTACAATTTTATTTAATTGTATTACACTTACGTTGCATACAGTACAATTTTATACTCGTATAATTATATTACACTTACATTGCACACAGTACAATTTTATTTAATTGTACGAGTATTACAGTATAATTTTGCGGGTTTATTGCCATGTAGTTAATCTTTTCTTACCAACCACAAATATATTAAAGTGGCCTGAAGGGAAAACCTAGTCGATATCTTTATTTTTTTAAATTAAATTGGGTTTCAATTGACATCGAAACTGTAACACCCGAGATGGAGAGATGTCGAACCAACAAAGCAACGGAGGTCGATTTTATGTTTAAAGGGAATAATAAAATCGATTGGTAAAAATAATAAATGAAAAAAATCATACACTCGTATATGATATATAATAAATTTTTGCAATTTGAGTAAATCGAATGTAGTCAAAATATAAAGCAGAGCTTCGAATAAAAAAATATAAGGACTCGAAAAATATTCCTTTTTCCATACTTGCGAGTATTAATTATAAAATGTATGGAATTTTAAGTGTTCGATTAATATCTATGAAAAATATGCGATATTTTAGAGCCGGAACTGATAAAAGTTTTATGGTCAGCCGCCCCAAATGGATGTCAGTATATTTCATTTTCATTTTTTGTCATCTTTCAATGCGCTTCTTAAATTCTGAACCATCATTACGTATTCATAAATTCATCCAAAAAAATATTACTTATTACAAGAAATATAGACCATCGACCGCCGCTCTCAAGATAAATCATTGATTTCTTTTTGTTGGCATTATGGATTGAGAAGAATTTTTTTTCGTTGAGAAAGCAGACAATCCAATTTTTTTCTATAATATGAGTAACTCTTTCAGTGCATAATTCAAGGAAATCGTCTACCTAAGCAATAGTTTTTCAACATTAGAAAATATATTCTCTCATTCTATTTAATCCTAAGAGAGTTTCTATTTTATTTATTTATAGAATTTTTGTAATAGATTTCTGGAAATTTTTATTACTTACTAATTCCATTCAAGACATCTGTATTCATTTAATTTTTAAGTTTATCCACCTTTATCAGACGTTTGGAGTGGCGGACTATTGGATGATATATATAGTTCATTTGGAGTATAGATATTACATTCAAACGTCGGCACCCTTGGTACGATCTTTGGGTGTTAAATGGCGTAAGAAAAATGGTTTGTTATAAATATTAGAATATCAGGAATCGAACGCTAAGCGTTTGAAATATTATCTTATATGTGTATTTGAAGAAAAACTACCGATTATAACATTGGTAAAGAACACATTTTTAACAATGAAAACTTAGTTAAGAGTAAATTAAAGAAATGCTCTCATAGAAAGATTTTTACTACACAAGAAAGCAATATCATTCTTCTTCTTGAGGTGCTGTCTCCTATCTGAGGTTGGCCACCATCGTGACAATCCTTATTTTGTTCGCTGCTGTTCAAAAAAAGTCAATATAACTGCATCCAAACCACATCCACAAGTTCTGAAGCCAAGAGATGCGGGATCTGCTTTGTTAGCCATTTATTTTTTCCTTAGTGTTCAGCTGTGTAATAATGTATCTTCTGTCCCTCATTGTGTGACCGAGATACTGCAAACTTGTAAATCTTGTATACGAGTAAGTATTTCCATTATTTGTAACACGATCCATCTGTCCAGAGAATCTTGAGGATACATCTCTATATCCACATATTAAAACTTATCAAAAAATGACAATTACGATTAAGTTTATTTACTAAATTATATTTACTTGAGAATCAAATATTTGAAGTCGGACTTATATATTTTTGTAAACAGTTCAACTATCAAAGCTGCACATAAAGGCAACAAATGCATACAAAACTCGTTAGTATGTAATATCGAGTGAGTGCATTCATTGCTTATTGGTCAAACGGCTCGGTAATGCACCCAGCTCCATAATGCATTCTAGTTTTCAAATATTATAATGCTAATTAATTCAGAACACTGCCAGTAGAAGCCATACATAGGCATGAAACTGCAGTCATGTGAATTACTGGCTGATTAACCATTTTCCTACAGATATAAAATATTTTAATTAGTAAGATCGCCCTTTATTAACAAAAACGTCAATTTAATTTATAACCTTTGGATTTATCGCCAGGATTGAATGTAGTTAACATATTTCCTTGTATGATTTATGCAGATGTTACATTTTTCATTCTCGTGGTTATCCGAATTATTAAAAACTAATGGGAGATATAAAATTTAAATAAACATATAAAAATATCATCATTAACACCATTACGCCATGTCTCTTCTGAAATATTCCAATTGGTACATTTATTTTTTAAAAAGGTTTTAGTTGAGGTTTTTACTTAAGGCTTATTTAATACCTTTATAATTGGTTGGAAGAGATTGTCAAATGTCGTATTATATACAACGAAAATGTAAAACAACAATACAAAATGAATATATTCCTTTAATCGCCTATACAATGTAAATCCCCTAAATATTACATGAAAATAAATTCAACTATTCCATAAAATTATACCTTATACTATATAATGAAAAAGTAACAAATATATAAAATTCGTATATAAAATATGTACATATGCAAGTAAATCCGCCAGGATATACTGTTTATAACGAAACTGTAACATCATATTATATAATACACGTCGCGTTGTAATTACTGTTAGACTAAATGAATTTATACTTGAAATTAATAAAATACTATTTGCACTCATCTGTTCTTTCTAAATCCCGTTAAAATTAATATTCAATACTTTTCAAGAAATTCGTTCATTTCTTGTGTGGATTGGTAACATTTATATTAAGGGCTAAACAATGTCTATTAGGTACTACGTCAGAATTACAGCTAGTGTAGACGCGTGAAGTGCAGGTTACTAATTTCACACGCGTCAATCACTGTGACGGGGCGGGCGTACCGTGGTGATGCCCAATATGCAACAACATTCACACCACACTACTTGGACAGGTAGGGTAGGTAGGGGGCTGCTTAGAGTTCTGTTGAAACGAGACTCTACTCGTATGATGAATTCCTTCTTATTGTTAATAGGATCTTTTCTAAATGGATTTATTTTTAATTTAATTAAGTTTTCCTTTAAATATCTCATCTCAAGTACAGTATCAGTGATATGCTTAGTTTTCGAAGTCATTTACATGGTCTTTTTTAATTCGTATGGTACTCTTCATCATATCTGAACTGGTAATTCGGTCATTTTAAAAAGCGTGATATAACATTGCCGGGAGGTAGCATTGTCTTCGGTTCCATTAACCGAGTTTTTAGATTTTTGACTGCTGGGTCGTCGCATATGTTAGTAGTATTACATCACGCGTTGAAAGGCAACAACACTCATATGACTGTCAAGTCTAGCGCATACAAGCATTGTTACTAAACGAACTCTCTTATCAGTCTAGGGCTTTTTTTACATCACCTGTCAGTGCTTCTACTTATGACAACCAGACACCATCCAAAAATGCATGCTATCGTCCAAATAATACATACTTTATTGTAAAACATGCCCTACTATTATTTATTGATAAATTTCATCTATGTTCGGCGATGATCTTAAAATAATGTTAAATTATTTTTATGCAATCAAGAGATGAAATTTAAAATGTAGAATTTTTTTTGTCTGTCTAGCGGACATATGTATGTTATGTCACAATAAAAAAACAGTGGTCTTTATATATTTCAGTTATTTTTTAATTACCATATATTTTTTGATATCTTAAACCCATTTAAAATGTAATAATTGAAATGCATTTTACTTTTTCCAGTATTTATACAGTATAATCAGGCAGGTTCATTGCTATGTGGCAATCTTTTCCATTCAACTAGAAAGATTTTTTTTTCAAAAAACAATCCCGACGGAAATCAAGCCCGCAGCCCTCGGGTCTGAAGACGCGTTTTACCAACTAGGTCAAATATATATATTTGTTGATAAGTTAAGCAAGCAAAATGAATACAAGTGTTAGAAGTAAAATAACAGTGCTGACAGCGAAAGAAAAACAAAACTTAAATAATATTTGATAACTTTTTATTGCTGTTCAGATTTTAATTATTCATATACAAGTGAAAAAACACATTTAAAAAAAATATGGTTACATATGTTTTCATCTAAAGTAATGAAAATAAGTCCTAAAACTGGAGGATTTTGAGGATAAATGTAGTTTTTCTGTAATACCGATCCTGGAAATATGCGTGTTTATTTTGCCTCGCGAATATGCCTCAATGCATTCGTGCGTGTATATTTAGAACACGTGTCCTTTGTGTGTTGTATGTCTGTGCAAGCATTCGTGTGTTTGTCCCGGGTGGCGGACCCGTTTATTTTCTCTCAAGCTCAGGGATTCGGGATTCGAGCAGGATTCTCCATTATCTACGGTTGTGTATTATGTTGGGGTGCGGTTGTATTTTAGTAAAATTTGTGGAAAACTTGACGACCGTGTGTAAATCGATGTCACACGAGAGATCTTTGTATTTCCCTTTTCTTCGTGAGATATTTTCTATTCATCTAAATAAATACTTTTAGAAAATAATCATTGCCTGTTTTGAAATAACAATACATATCATATATTTTAATGTTTTAGTTTTGAACGACAAAAATATTTTTAAAACGCGAAAACTTTCCATTGATTGGTTTTATTTCCAATAGTTAGCTAACGAGAAATAAGGTTTTTAAAAAATATTCTTTTAATACAGAATTTATTTATTTATATCTTAATATTTTATTAACTAAGAATCAAAAGTTGGTACATTTGCCTTTATATGAAATAGGGATACTCAATATGAAGGTTATCACCGTTGTTTTCCACTAGTTTAAAATGCTTTTCAGTGTTGTTGTTTTTTTGAGTTGGCTTCAATGATGATCGACGTTTCGAAGGCGTTGCCACCTTCTTCCTCACGGCGATGTCAAAAAACATTATCAAATGAAACGTTGGCCATCATTAAAGCCAACTCAACCATATAACTATTTCGATGACATTTTCAACTAACAGAAACTTAAGTTTTTAAAAATAATATTTTTTACTGTCTATTATGTTTTTAACAAAAAAATTACATAGAATATTTAGCGATTTATCGACAGTTTGATTTTTATTTAAATAATCAATATCCACGACTTATTATTGAATAAAGAGTTATTTATTGAAAAAAACCTTATTTAAAAATATTTCATACTATAGAAATCTTTTTCTCGAAATCCTTTCCCATGAAAAATAAAGCGACACAGGAATTCACATTAGTTTAACGGTAGAAAATGTTTTATATTTGCGTTGAATTCAAAAAAGCTCCCCGGTATATATCAATCGATGCTCCCCTATGCATTTTTATTTTCAAATTTTCGGCTGCCTGCTTTTTTACATTACATTACACCCACGTGGAGGTAACAGGAGGCCAGCAGGGCGCAGAGGTGTTGCTGGTACCAGAAATTGTTTATTCGATAACGGAGCACATTCCTTCTGGGGGGTGTGCACTTCATTACATCAAACGTGCTAGCTTTTTTCCCGTCACAAAAAATATTTTCTCGATAAACTCAATCTGTTGCACACACCAAAAGCTCGCATTGACACGCTTTGTTTTGTAATTTTTGTTTCCTTTGGATAAAATTCGGCAAACTTATAGAGGAAAAACTATTTCGACTAGTTTTTACTCTGTAAGTTTGACATATTTTAATATCACTGAGTTTTGCATTTAGCGTTGTTGAAAAGTTGATATTAATGTAAAATAAAACTAAGGTATAATAAAATAATCTTTATTATACAATATTAAATCAATGTATTCAAACGAGAGTATTAATTTTAATTTTATTTTGTTTGAATTGTATTGTAATACACATCCGTTCTATACAGTACAACTTGGCAGGTTTATGGCCAAATGGCAATCTCCTTCAACCAACTAGAAAGATTTTAAAGAGGTGGAAGAATGGAACTAGACTGGAGTCCTTTATAAAAAATCTGGGTTTCAACAGGATTTAAACCCGCATCCTCTAGGCTGGGAGAAATGCATCTTACCAACTAGGTAATGGAGGTTGTCGTTTTGCTTGTAAATATGGTATATATTTAGTCCATATAAGTATTACACCTTATTATTTGTATGCAGTACAACCTGGCGGATTTAATCTCTGTTCTGACAAAAGATCTTTAAGCAAACCAAAAATGAAAATCAGTTAGGTACCTACCCTTTAAAAAAAATAGGGACCAGCGGAAATCGAATCAGTAATCTAAAGGATCTAAGTCAAGAGTGTTATTACAGTATTCAATGTACTCGTATTTGTAATAAAAATATATAAATACACAATTATCCCAGAGAATTTCGAATCTATAATACTATTGGGAATTATATGAATTTGTATGAACAATATGAATTAAGAAAGACATTGAAATACTGGGGGATTTAAATTGCTTTTCAACTCAAAAAGATTTTTTTATAGATTAAAAATGGTATTAGCTTCACATTTTCCTATTACGTGCAATTAATTAAACATGTTTTTTTTTCTAGATTTTATTTATTTTTATATATCTTTTTGTTTTCAATTAATTTGAAATCGCGCATTTAAACCAGAAGAGTAAAAACTAAAAGAAGGTGTGTCGACGCGTGTGACAAACGTTCGTCTCCAATTGACCGGTGCGGAGTGGGCAGGGCTGTAACGCCTCAAGCTTAACGAGTAGCCTCAGGGTTACAAGCCCCCTATAATTTGCCCTCTTCATTTAGAAAATTCGACTTTCACCCTATGATTCATGTTCTTTTTATCAAATATTATTGTCAAATATATAAATGACAAGGTACTTTTTGAGGCGTATACTTGCTTGTTCATTAAATCTTCGTGTTGTTTGATGACGTTCATTATCAAAGAAAAATTCATCTCAATTTTAATTTAATGATCGAACTAGAGTAAAAACTTTTTTTGTATAGGAAAAATGTTGTAAAAAATTAAAAGTTTACATATCTATGACAACACGTTTAAAAGAAATAAGAAATATTACGCTTTCTTTGTACGCGGTATCACCTGTTGGCTTAACAAGTGCCTTGTGGATTTTTTTACCAATCAACCAGAAAAATGTCAAAAAGGCCTTATGTGAAAATCAAACTGACACCATTTTATTAAAAGAATGGTACCGATGTGAATTAAACCCGTTTCCCTCGAAC
Source organism: Odontocerum albicorne (assembly GCA_949825065.1). Classification (NCBI taxonomy): domain Eukaryota; kingdom Metazoa; phylum Arthropoda; class Insecta; order Trichoptera; family Odontoceridae; genus Odontocerum; species Odontocerum albicorne. The sequence continues at coordinate 23,711,695 of OX463855.1, forward strand.
TGGAAGACCTTACCAATTAGGCCACGGATATACACGAAAATATCAACATTTACTTTGGACATTAGTAATAAATGAAATTCGATTGTATTTATTATTGAAATTTATCTTAGTTGTCTTTTTCGTACGAAGTTTTTGTACGAATCATAAAACAGACTTGTTCCAAAACAGTTCAAATTCTTTACTAATTTGAGGTTAACAACCATTAAAAAAAATACACAAGTATACGATGATTATAAAATTTTAAGAGTATATTTATTTTAAATCATGTTGAAGTTTTAATTTATAGTAAAGAAAGTAAAAAAAAGACAAGTATGCAACGTAAAATCTCAACTAAAACACCGCCTCAGGAAAAATGCGATTTTCAGTCACGCAGAACAGTCAGCAAAAATTACAGAATTATAGTAGTGACAAATGTCAAAATCTGACATTGGCATCGAATATTTCAAGTAATTGACAGCAAGGGGGTCTCTTCCCCTAAGAGGTGAAAAAATCTGAAATAAGGGCTATTAATTGGTGCTTGTCACTTTTCATTAGGTAATATGCCATTCGTGAAATACTTCAATGAGAACGAGAATGCAATATTTCATCTTTTATAAAGCTTTATCTATTTCTTCCATTAAGGAGTGAAAGAAAAACAAAGTATACTTAAAATATTTTTATCTTTCAAAATGTGAAAAACGTTAAGTATTTTATGTGCTAATATAGGCATTAGAACGAATGCCAAGGATTTTAGCATCCATGGTTCGATTTCGGAGGTTTCTGGGCTGTTTTCATATTAAAATATCAATTCAAATTAAGTAATGTCGTATACTTACATCCCCTTAAAGTAGTGATGATCTTAAATAAATGGCAGTTTATAAATCAACATTATTAGGTATTGAGATCATAAAATATACTGAAAAATATTTTTAAGGTCATACAAAAACATGCTGAATTCAGATGCTGAACCCACGATAAGTTTTTCTCTTCATATAACATAATATGTTTTTTTTAAGGCGAATGCTTAAAATTTCAGTTACACTATTTGGCAGAACAGGGAAAAATGTTTTTGAATAGAATAATATAGATTTAAAAAAAAAACTACTTATTCAATAAATGGAACAAAATCGCATTAATAACAAAAAAATCCCTGAATTTCAAAAACTCAAAGAAAATTCAAATTATTTGAACATCTTTGTATTTGATTACATTTCTCCACCACTAAAATAACGTACATTGCGAAATGTATTTAAAAATAATAATTGTTGCTGAGATGGGAATACGGTTATATCAAAGACCGTTTGAATTTCATATTTAACAAAATTGACGTAGCTTTGTTCTGGATATTTCAATATTCAGACACTGCTACGTCGTAGCTGTACCCATCGCGCCACAGGCGTAGAGCCGTAGAACCGTAGAGGCAAGGCACTCGCAGAGGGGTACAAAAGCTTCGCCTACAAGTGAAATTTGACATTTTGACAGGCGTCGTGTGCTGGCGCAGGCTGTACCGACGGCGATAGAGCCTATACGGGGTGGAAGACTATCCCATAATACAATCAATTTAAAACAATGTTTTTTTCGTTCTATGCTGAACACGTTACATAAAATAATTAAGTAAATAATCAAGTCACTGTCTTAAAATTAAAATGGATTCATCATTTTTAAATTAACTGAAAACATTTTAATAACCGTTTTTTATTCTAGATGAAACCATCGTGGTGTACTAATTAAAACGAATTAAATTTGTATCTACTTCACAAAAGGTATTTTGTTGTTGAAATTAGTTGCTGGTTGTTTCAGTATTTTAAATTATTTATGAACATACAAATTAAATAAAAAAGTATTTAACAATTGTTTGTAAAATAATTTTGAAGAAAACCAGTTTTTTTTTTACTTTTTGCTAATTATCGTATGCTTTTTTGAGCTTAACCCTGAGAGTGCTACGAGAAAAAAATATAATTGTCTATCTAGTGCTGAGATATATTTACGATTCGGACGTTCGTGATATTTATTTTAAACAACAAAAAAACAAAAAACAAATATTTTTACAACATAAATATATTTTAGAATATGTCCCCTTGTATTCTAAATGAATGATATTCAATTAAGAATACAAGGGTTGAACAAATTTCTTCCACTGCTATAGCAGTGCGCCGATCTCTCAGGGTTAAAAACGTATTTTTCAATAGTATGAAGTTTTCGTCCAAGTGTATTTTATGGACCTCTAGTAAACCATAAAATGATAAATTTTGGAAAATAGAATTAAAAAAAAAGTTAGGTAGCAGGGTTGTCTTCTTTCTCATATACGTTCCAATGTAGCTACTGAATTATTATACCACACATATACGGCGAGGCACGTAGCGGTTCCTCGCGCATATCTCCTATTCCACATGTTCGCCTTGTTAGGCGGCAGACGTGTTTGAATTTAATTAACGTTTTTCATATTTATTTTCTTTAGAATTTTGATAAAACAAAATCGAATATCGTTCTTCTGACAATAGTCTGAAGGAGAAAATACGAAATTTCATTTAACTATGTTATGAAGAAATAGTAGATTTTGAACCATATCAAGTGGACCAAGAAACCATAAGAAATCTAAAATATCATACTTATAATTCACTCTCGACTACTCTAGTGAATATTGAGAAATGTAAATTTAAAATAAATTACAACTACATAGAGTTTGTATTTTTTTAAATTATATCATTTGTTATTTTTTTATGTATTTACGACAAAATGTTTTATAACAGTAAAATCGCTTATTTATGTATAAATTTGCAGATACGAGTATTACCCGAAAAAAAAATAAAAAGGGTCCGCCTGGTAACAATACTAACACGAGCTTTACTTGTGCATCGCTTCTACACGCGTGGAGTATTATTGTCAACACCTGCAATAGCAAACTGCGAGTTTGCAAGAAAACAATGTTGTCTCCCGGCCACGCATTTCAATTTGTCCAAATCACCGATTTGAATATGTTGAAGAATGCCATCCGAATGAAATGAATTGTTTCAAAATAAAGCGATTATGATAAATGGTGCCATTGAAAACACATAAAAAATGCCTATTTGTACTATAAAACAAAACGCGAAACTCAAGTCGATTGAACACGGCAAATTGACGCCAATTCCACGCGTATTATTTTCCCATATAGAAAATACCTCAAGTAATGATACTGGGAAACGAGTGACAGGCAAATTGAGAAAATCGCTTCTATAGAAAATTGCTTTGAAATTATCCACTCAACCATTACGTGATAGCCTGTTACAAACAAAATAACCTTTATGTAGAAATCATTCCTATAATGCAATTAATTCCATGCAACTGCATGGAATATCACGAAACCGTTTAATTGGGATATCAATGCATTGCCTACCTATGTGTATAATCCTATGTAGAAGGAATCAAGAACTCGTGGGCTATGAAACCATACAGTTTTATTTTTGTTGTGGAAATAGATACATATGGTACAGTGAACTAAATAAATTTAGATTAAGTCGATCACTACGTTAAATTGAAGCAGATATGTAGGTCAAGGAGTACACAGTAAAGATTCATTCGGTTAAGTGACTTCATGGAAAAAAACTAAAATCCTTTATCCTAAGAACACAACACATCGAGGAGTAGATACAAACCATAAAAAAATTAATTGATGGCGATTCTAACAAGAAGGATGATATACTAGAAGATATGTTATGTTTACAAGCTGGAGACAACTTGGTGTTTAAAGATTCAGTAATTTTCAGGTCATGTCAGAAATACAAAGATGCCACAAAACACCTCCATCCTTGTGAGTTCAGCACTTCACTTCCTCCCACGTTAGGCCAATATTAAAAATCTACTTATCACAACACCGGTGAATGATATAAGATGTGGTCCGATTCGTCAAGTCTCTAGTTGAGTAATTAATTATATCAGTTAAAGAATACTTTTCACCATGAATTTACTCTCCAGCCAAGTCTTGAGGATCAAAATTGTAAATCTTACATAATAGCAATAAAAGGATCAAAAATGCATTGAGGCCTCTAAAATTATGGCATAATTAATGTTGACTTCAGTTTGTTAGACCGTGGTGAAGGGATAATCAAACTGATATTTTCATGATGTTTCTACATATTGGGTTTGATGAAAATATACCCAGATTTTGGGTGTTAATTAAATTGTGCCAACGTATTTTTCGTCTGAGAGTTTGAATTCTAATAGATGGCGGTAGCTCTGATTTGTAGAATTCACGTGCCAATTTCACGGGTGTACGTTAGCTGCTTCAGAATAGACAATGCACCTATTGACATGACTATGGTATATAGGCAGTTGTCTTGTGTAGAGTATTAACATTTAAATAAATAGACTAGTAAAGATAAAGTTTATTTAGATGTATAAAACTGCAAACACGTTCTTATTTCTGCAGTTTTATACATCTTTTACACTTTAAACATGTTGTTTCTAAGTTTCAAGATTTAAGAACGCATATTCAATAAAATAACAAATGTATTGGTCTATAATTTGAAACCAAACTTATAAATCTTTATTATATTTTAAGGATACATTCATAACACCTCCATTGAGGTAGGCAGAAAAGACAGTGCCTAATTTTCCCATCAGGATATGGTTCATCCGCATCCATACATCTTTTCATACAGCTGCTTATGTTTTTCTTACTTCTTATCTTTATTTTTTTTCAAAAATTTCATTTACTTGATCTAACTTTTATTTTCTGGGTCTTTCTCGGCTACAACTCATACTTATGCTTACATTATAAATTTGTTAAGTTTGTCTTTCGTCATGTAACCGTTCAACATGTACAAAACACCTTAATGTGCTCTTGATCAGTTTTTAGTTCACATTCATCCTTAATCATTAGAATACATATAGAAATAAAATAAATCATTACATGTGGGTTTCGTTCAAAACGATTAAATCACATTCAGTACACATCACGTACAACGAGACTTGTTGATATTTGTTTGAAGTCAGAGTATCCTTTGTGATCGATAATTGGTATGACAGGCTGTTGTCAAAAACTGCCGGACGCGACACTCCAGCCTGGCTACGGGGCGGGGGCGGGTACGGGGGAGGGTGCCGAGATGTCAGGATATCATAAATCAAATGGTTGGAAATTCCGATTAACACTTTTTACCGTCAATCCTCGTCTGCTAAATGAAGAACGGTTTGAGATGTAAATAGTTGATTTACAACTATATAAGATAAAATTTTACTCGATAAATAATTTTGAAATATAAAATAATAATCATTCAAAATTCGATAAATGGTTACGCACCAATGTATAAAGTGATGAAGTACCCTCTTGCTCTTGAACCCTATATATGAATATTATTTAATTTAGTGAAAACGTAGGATTCTTTTCACACGGATTTAATTCAAAAATATATTGCATATAGTGCGATTTTATGACACATGTAATCGAAATAACACTTCCGAAATGTCAAAAGCAGCTACTGACATAAAAATATTTTTCAAACCAAAAAAAAGGCTGAAAGTGAGACTAATATGGTGGTGAATCGGACGGGTTCAAACCCGGGATGTCTAAAGTACAACGTATTTGTTACGTTTTTTATTTACATACATATGGTACATACCATCCCCCCATTTCCTTGTTGAGGTAAACAGAAAGAACAGAGCGCCATACGCTTTCTTGTCACAGCATACTTGCATCACGTCCTAAACATTCATACATCTTCTAATACAGTTCCTTAGTTTTTCTAGTTCATAGTTTCTTCTTCCAAAATCGCATTCTCTTGGCCCAGCCATTCTTTACTCGGTCGTTCTCTACCATGACTCCCACTCATTAAAGTCTCGACACGGTTTTTTTCTCTCAGGGAAAGTATTCACAAAGGTGTTTGTTTATTTTTTCTTCATTTTATGTCAAATACGAGTATAATAAAGTTAGTTAATTTTTTCGTAGTTCAGTTTTGCTAACAATTTATACATTTAAACCATAACATTTTAAAAGGTTTAAAGTAATTAAGTTCTCATTCTTAAAGTTTTGTCAACGCATATAATATATTCACTATCTTCAACGAGACGACAGTTTCTTACCTGTCAAAAGAAAAGGTAGACCAGAAGGTAAATCTATACGAATCATCAATAAGTGAAACAATGGCAGTGCGCATATCTTCTGCCGAGTGTAATGGACACATCCCTCCACTTGCTGCTACCCTTTCATCCTTTAAGGGCGGAGGATCACCCTAACCGGGAGGAGGGTCTGCTGAGTAGGGAGGAGGCCCAAGAATTACGGCATTTCATAATAATATTGTACGCGCGGCATCCAACATTCATGGCGAGACGGACCAATGGCGCAAGAGGCACCTGCCGTTTCCCTCTCCCCGGATTATATATATTTCCCGGGATATCTGAAGGCAGATAGATAGTAGGGAACACTCTCCCGATATGGCTGATATGTGCGCTATTATAATACTCTTTAAACCTAAAAAAAGTAGTAAATCAGTTTGGGAAAATAAAATAAGCCTTTCCAAATATTCCAGTTACTTGTCAGCTTGTATCCAAAATGTATTTAAATATGCACCTTTGTATTGGTATTTAAAAAGTATTTTCCATATATTTAGTTAAACAGTTTATTGAAAAAATCTGTTAAATATATGAACTAAGTTTATATGGAAGGAAACCATAAATAAAACGAGTCAAATCCATTTCGTACCCAGGGATCAAAAATGAAATTATACGCCATTATTTCTAAATGAGAAGCTCTTTCAACTAATGAGAAAGGTATTAAAGATGCCTCAAATGAAAATCGGACTGGAATTATTTAAAAAAAATTTGGGCTCCAAATCGAACTCGTAACCCTCGAGTTGGAAGACTGGTGACTTAGCAACTAGGCCACGGATACTATGCGATTTTCAATGTGAAAAATACGATTAAAAATAAAAGTTTTTCTGCATAGTTTTTTTAAAAGCATACAACATAAATTATTCAAATTACATAAAGGTAGGTGCATCAATTCAAATTACATAAAGGTACGTGCATCCATTAGTTTAACAAATAATTAAATCTTTTATTATAAATAATTGGGTCATTTAAAAGTATCACAAAAAAACATAAATATAATACTTTAAACAATACTTATTAAACACATAAACATCAAGTTATGTCATTTTTAGGTTAGACAGACAAGACAAATCTACATGCCTTTCATAAGACGATGCGTATTAAAAAGGTATTTACTTTTTTTTTCGTTACGTAATAAAACATAAACATAATTTTTCTCTGTGTTAAAAATAGGCATACTGAAAAAATATTATCATGGTAGTGATATAATGTACTCGTAACTATATAATCATATTATAATCTACCATGCTACCCCACTGTTGAGAGGGTGTGTTCCAGGAGTTTCCTTAAATCCGAAACGTAGAAGCCCATAGCAGTGTAGATACAGAACGAAGACCCGTATAGCTAGCTACATGCCCTGCAGCCTCTACGGGGGGATGACATGAGAGCCGGGGGTAACGCTTTTGAACGTCGGTGAAATGTGACAACTGGCCACCCTTTGGAGAGAAATGACACGCTAAACGTTCTGAGGATGTCTGTGAAAACCTAACCCAAGTCACGACCTTGTTGTTACTTTGACTCTGAATATTGTAACACGAATAAAGTTTCAACATATTCTACGAAGGTTAAGAGTACAAACCCAGATATTATCTTTTATTGTCAGCCAAAAATTTATTTTCAAATTTAAGTGCTATTTTGCTAACAGTTTGCCATTAAATCAGTAAGACATTATAAAGAGTTGAATGATACATTTTTTAATTGAATACTTAATAATAAATGACTTTTTTTATTCCACTACCTTCTTTAAAAAAAAGTAGAGTTAAAAGCTTATATATGTACGTCACAAAAGCAACACAAAACATTCTAATACGGAGCCTCACAAAGTTAAAGCTAAAATCTTTGAGAAATGATATAATTCTAGTTCATATTTATTCTCATATTTGTCCTCAGTGAGATATAGGCAATATCCTAGTTTACCGGGGACACGACAAATGAAAGGCAACAAACCCAGATCGATTAAAATTGTGGGTCCAAATTAAAATACGTATTGCTTTTTTGCAAATTGTGTATTTACTATATTTATGGATTTAATATTTATAGATTTCTGGTCATGTATAAATAAAATAAATTAAAATAAAATATCTCGTGGCTCTCTTCAGGTAAAATATTGTCGAAGTGAGCTTCGACCTAGAAAGAAGAAACGTGTGTCGCGAGGATTAAAGTAATTAGTGGAATAACAAAGAAATTTATTAATATATATTATTTTATTATTTATAGTTAAGGCATTAACGTGGTGGCTTAAAGACATCGTAATTTATTTTATCAAACCCTGTTTATTCCACTTGATGTATTGGTATAACCCTACCGGTTTCAAAGTTTTCACCTCATCATCAGGGAGCACAGACAAGACTTTTTGTGCTCCCCTGATGATTAATTGAAAACCTTGAAACCGGTAGGGTTATACCGTTACATAAAGTGGAATAAACAATGTTTGATAAAACAAATTACAAAATACTCGTATTATTTTATTTCGTCCATTTGAACAAATTTGCTGTCACATCTTCTCAACTCTCCTCTATGGAATGAAGGCGTGGACACAGAATCAGGAAACATCGCGTAGTCTCGAGGCTTTTGTGATGTGGATCTACAGAAATCCTTAAGATTTCCTGGACGGATCGTGTTGCAAATGTGGAAGTGCTTTTACTCGTATGAATGTGAAACAGTGAAGGTTCGCAAGTTTCAGTATTCTGTCATATAAGAGGTATATTATAATACAACATCCAGGGTAAAAAAATAATGGCATACGAGAGGGAGGCCATATCTCTTGGCTTAAGAACTTCTGGAATGATTCGGATGTAGTTTTACTTGTTTTCTGGGTTGCAGTAATCAAGATGAATATTGACGTGATGGTTGCCCGATTCCGATAGAAACGGCACGAGAAGACTATTGAAGAAATTTGAAATTCTCATGAATATAATACTTTATAAAATTAACAAAGAAAATGTGTCGCGCTTAGTTTAAAAACTTTTTAATATATTTAAGTTTCACATAATGAAAATAATTTTTGAATAAATTTGTATTATCATTAAAAGCTATCGGACTTTCGATACAAGCATGTCATTCATTATACCCATGCCCAAGAAAATGACAACAAAAGTTGTCAAGATAAGATAAATGTAAAAAATATGTATAAAAAAATATATATGTAAAATATTTTATCCGTATGGAAAGCACAAAGTAACAAACATCAACTAAAAGAAGAGATGCAAAATACATTAAATTCGGTTGTGCATTCAGACAAAACAGAAAGTAAATAAAAACGTCGCCGTTGTGGGTCATTCGTATGGCACGAGGGTTGCACAAGTTACAAGAGGTAGGAGGTGACCGGCTGATAACCCCGTCAGGCCTGTGACGAAGTGGCTCTCTTATCGGCGCCGGGCATGCCACTCACTCCTCGCGACCTCTGAGCGCCTGATACCCCCCGTCGCTCTCGGCAGGCGGTTCGCTGTGTCAATTTGCCAGATAGCTTCGAATCATGTTGGAGATTTTTGTTTATTTTACATAGGGTAGACACACAAAACGTGCATAATGAACGCTGGTTTTCTTGCATTTGTATCGGGAATGCATGGTAATGTATTTCCATAAAAGGCGCTGAGCTAAGTGCATGAGAACAACTTTATTGCTGTATCATTGTGATATTTCGACATTTAGTATCTACGAGTACGTAATATCTGTCATGAATTTAGCAGATAATTATTTATTCTCATGAGCGTCGTACCTAATCTGTTGACTGAAATTCCAGCTTATTTATTTGTTTGATTAAACTATCTAAAAAAATATTATTTAATCTATTAACTTTCCTTATCTTCACTGCGAATTTTGAACAACTCAAATTCTTTATATCAGAATTCTTCTTCTTCTTGAATAATAGCCGTGAACTCCTATATATAAAGGAGTGTACGCCAGTGTCAAGTGATGACACCATAATTAAAAGAAATTGTTTATTTTTAAAAGTATAATTCTACTCTTTTCATATTATTTATGTATTATTATGACTGGCATTAGAATATTTTAAGTAAATGAATGTGCATACCCATAAAATAAATTTATAATCGATCATATGGCAAGGTAAACTTTATGGTCTATAAATATAAGAAATGTATCGAAAGTTATAAATTGGTGACAATCTTTATTGCACATAGTGACTAGAAAATTATATTAATATGATTTGTATACAATTAATAGAAAAAGATAAAGATTCATTTGAAATTTGTCCTTTTGATTTTACATAGAATTTTTAATGTCGATTTAATCTTGAACTTAAAATGCTTATCCTTTCAAATAAATATGTGATGAAATCTTATATGCAACCTTAAAATTTGTAATTGTATATTCAAGTATCATATTAAATACCGTGCAATTTAATGTCTTCCATGCCCATCTGAGAGTATTCCGTTTATTTGTAATGAATGGTAAATAAAACTTAGTATTTAATTCAAGAATATAAAATATTATAAAGACTATAATAATAGTGCAAAGGTGGGAACTTTCCATTCGTTATGCGAATCGTTTCCTGAATGCAAGGCTGGTTTTAGATCGACTCAAAAAGCATAAAACGTTTATAATGAAAGAACTACCATATTTCCCGCTAAAGGTGTTTAACTTTTAATTTTAAACCCAAAAGTTAAACGTGTGAATAAACAATGTACGAGTATTTGCCATAAAAACTTATATTTTCAACCCAGTGTCAATAATGTATCATATAAAAAAATACAATATATATAAATATTTAGTCAAGAAATTACTTGACTTTCCTTTGTTCGTTTAATCAAAGCAAATTAGACGATATCAGACGATATAAGCAAATCAGACGATGATTGGTGAGATATATATTTCTGAGCTCGGGGGTTGCGGGTTCGATTCCCGTCGATACCCATTTAAAAAAAAGGGTGGGTCAGGTTTTCCCTTAAGGTTTGTGGAACGCCTTTATGTTTGGTTGGAAGAGATTTCTACATGACATGACAAAAACTCACCAGATTGTACTGTATACAACGAAATTGTTAGAATGTACAGTAAATAATCTGTGGATAATCATTTGAAGTTCTGACACATAATACTTATCTCAAATAAGTTTTTTTTTTTGGTAATTCAAGATAAAGTCTCCGTTGCCTAGTTGGTAAGAAGTTTGTCTCAGAATCCGCAGGTGCGGGTTCGATTTCGGTTGGAACCCAGATTTTTTTTTAAAAAGGATTCAAATCTAATTTTCACTTAAGGCCTCTTTAACATCCTGGATAGTTGGAAGATATTGCTACATGGCAATATGCCCACACGTTTTACGTAATACAACGAAAGTGTAATACAATACAATGAATTTTGTTGAAAATATATTAATATTTCAATTGGTATATTATACTCATCCCTGCAAATACGAAAACAAATCTTGCACATATTCAATACAGATAAACAAGCTGAAATATCATTGTGTATCGCTTGATCTTTATATATGTATCAAATAGCATTGCATTGTACGAGTATATTGTGATTCCTGTACAATATGAAATAATTATATTAATCTTCAAGTAGTAACAGTCAAGTAAATTGACATCATATTGATCGATCACATATCAAAGTTGCGTGCTTTTATTTTCCTTTAACATTGGCAGATACATATGGTATACATATATTTCTTAACTTATTAATAAATGAACACGTTTTATGATTCAGTGTTATAGATGTAATTTTAAAACGTTTGTATTTTCTGTAAATTAGAGAGATCCTAAATGAGTTTTGTAAATCGAAAAATTAATAATGTCAACTTGTTTTGTACTATTCCGAAGGTGGCAAAAGTCATTGTTTTTTTTATAATACCCATCAGCCAAAATCCGTACTCAATCAGTTCAATAATGGGTAAATAAATTTCAAATGTAATTTATCGTAATATGGTGAATTATTGTATTGCATTATACTTTCGTTGTACTCGTATATAGTATAACTTGGTGGTTTTATTGCAATGTGGCAAACTTTTACAATCAACCAGAGAGGTGTTTAAGAGGCATTAAGTAAACATTATTCAGGAATCCTTTTAAGTTTTAATCTGGGCTCCAACGGGAATCAAACACTCAAACATTTATTACAAGGTTTTGTCTTGATTTTTCTATGACTATTATCATTCATAATTCAATCAATGGAAACACAATTGTTATATCCATGGATAAGAAAAACGAATTCAATTTACAGGAAATTTATTATGTAAATTTAAACCAAATAACATGATCTTACAACAGCGAGGTATTGCCAAAATCGGACTGTTATTTGAAGTTATCAAAACAAATGTCAATCTACTGAAATAGGAGCCTAATGCCAAATGTGAGAAATGAACGTTTTGGAGTGTGCACGTAGGAGTTTTTGTCTAATGCCGATGCGGCCGCGGCTAAGGTCGGCAACGGGTAATGCCGTTTTCCGATGCCCATGTACCGATATGTCACTGTCAGAGCGCCACATTGGCCAGGGGTAACGAACCGGTGTTATATTTTGACAAGAATTGCCATATTCACATTGTTATATTAGATAAATGTTAAGTGTTAAATGAAAGGTAAATATTTGTGAAATTTATTTGTTTATTAATAATATTTGCTATATTTACTTTTTATTTACATGGGACATTTATTTACTTATTTATTTCAACTCACAATGCAGGTGGGTATATGGGTGATTAATTAAAGATAGCAGCTAGTTGAGAAAATCTACTATTTGGGTAGTAATTTATCTAACGATGGAAGAGTTGAGGGATATCGAACGACGTGTAGTGATAGAAAACAGAGCCAATGGGGCTCTGAAACATATGTATTTGAACCGAGTAGTGTCGAAAATCTACAGAGATGATAGTCCACAATAATATTTTGATGCCACCTTTTTTGTACGGGAGTGAAACGTGAACCTGGAAAAAGGCTGAAGGGAGCCAAATAAATGCTGAAGAAATGCATGGTTTGGGAGAAATGCACGGAGTGACATTGTTTGACTTAGTACGAAAATAAGTAATTAGAGATAAACGTGAACTTAAAGCTCATGTTTTGAGTAAGACGAAGAAGAGCACGCTGAGATGGTTTGGGCATGTGGTATGAATGAACGAAGAAAAACTAACAAAACAGATATATCGTGCAAATGTGAGTAAACGACGTGTGAGAGGAAGACCAAAGAAAGTATGACTGGATCAAGTAAATGATATTCTGAAAGAAGGAAACGTAAAAAGTTAGAGAAATCGTGTAAGTTGTATGAGAATGGGAAAATCTCGCACTCTGTCCTATCTGCCTACACTGACAGGGAAATGTGATGGTTTATAAATATGTTTGTAGAAACATATATCCAAACTGAGTAATGATGAATGGTTCATATTTAAACTTGTATAATGCCAAGAAGATATTATAGTTAAAAATTGATGGTTACTGATCGTGGATTCATAATTTTTACTCAGTTGATATTTTTTTTATATATGTATTTATAATTGAAATTTTTAATTAACTTTATCTGAATATTTTAACATTTTGAGTCATCTATCATTACGTTCAACTGTTCTTGATCCGCTGAGGAATAAAGCACCCTTGCCATGTCCGTATTCAGTTCCTTCTATTTCTCGCCTTCTTCTCCCAACATACGTCATCTAACTTAAGAATTTCGTCAACCCAAAATAATGTTAGCAACTATAGGAATGTATACTATATTCTACCCATATTTTACCTGAGATACTTGCTTATATTGACGTGTATGAAATATTTTGTATTGTGGAATTTAACCATTAAATTTACGTTTAATTGGTTGAATTGTTTTACACTTACATTGAGTTATGCTTTATTGATATTTCAAAAGTAATAAATATAAAAAAATGTGTATAGTCGATTAGATCATTATGTATGCAAACATTCACATTATACTCATATTCGATTAGATCATTATGTATACAAACATTCATATTCTACTCATAGTCGATTAGATCATTATGTATACAAACATTCATATTATACTCATAGCCGATTAGATTATTATGTGTACAATCATTCATATTATACTCATAGTCGATTAGATCATTATGTATACAAACATTCATATTATGCTCATAGTCGATTAGATCATTATGTATACAAACATTCATATTCTACTCATAGTCGATTAGATCATTATGATATGTAACATGTACAAACATTCATATTATACTCATAGTCGATTAGATCATTACGTACACAAACATTCATATTATACTCAACAGTTTGATTATTTATTCAACTTGAATCGAAATCTTATCTCATCCTTATTCTAAGGTTTATTTATTTATACGAGTACAACCATGACATTGATAAGATCTCCAAAAAAGGTTGTCTTCAAGTGTTTCTGTTGTCTTCATATCTCTAAAACTTAGTCAGAATATTCTTCACCATATGACCAGCAACGGCAAAAGCCCTGCTATAATTAAGACCTTGCCCTATTAAGCTTATTTACAATTCTCAATTTATTCGATTAAGAGCTTTCTACTCCTCTTCAAAAATCATAGATTCGAAAAATACAACGGAGACATCTCATCCCAAATTGACTAACAAAAATTAAACTTGATAAAAATATCACATTATTTTTGGGTAATAATTAAATTACCAAGCCTTAAAAATAACTTAAATTCTGATAGTAAACAAGTTTACCAGATTTTAGTAATGAATACCATGAAGTAATTTGATATAACATAAACTAGAAATGACATTTGTGGTATACATGAACCCAATTCAACCCATGAAGTGGCAGAGGCGACTTATCACGGCGACTCTGAACGTACTATATATGTATTTACTGACTCCCGCTAACAGCTATAACAAATAAACATCTTGGATTTCAGAAGCAACACCAAATTAATTCTGTCTCAACCCATCAGATGCATTCAAAGACAATTTTTTTTAATTAAAGAAGACGTTTTTGACAAATTTTATTAACATGTTTAAATAATGTATTTTTAAAGAACAAAAAAGCATTTCGTTGGACTTTTTATTCAAAATCATTCATAAAAATTCCAATAACAGAAATATATTTTTTTCACTTATTTACATTTTATTTCGTATCCCACCTATAATATATAACCACATTCCTCTATTTAATATTTCAAGTCGAATAAATTTACTAGAATTTTGTCAACTAACAATTAAGAAATGTAAATTGGTTTCGGGTACAGCCGATAAGGAAAAAAAATACAATATACCTTTGTGCATTTATTTTATTGCTATTTGTAGGTCTTCAAATGGACAATTGAACATAAAATATTATTTGGTGGAAGTTTTAACTGGAGCGTTAAAGAAATAATTCTTTCACTTTTAGTGGCAAAACATTTACAGCGACTATCTAATTTATTAAATTGATATTTTGTCCAAGGCGTGAAGGGGTCAAAACTTGAAGACATGCGCCCAGCAAAGTAAACAAGCGAGTGATGAAAGGAAAAAGTGCCTGCGCACTGCTAAGCCCAAGATTAATCGGCTCTCGCAACGTCTGCGGAGATTACATTTCACCGGAACCCTAAATACCCTGAGCAAAATGTCACAGGACTCAACACATTCGACACTACTTGCTATGATCTAGGTGGATATCGTATTATTAGGCTGCTGCAAAAAAAATGTAAAAATGACAATTATAAATGACAACAAAAATGACAATTTGTTTTCACTTAAGGAATTATACGTTAATAATAATAAAAGGACATTTTATATAGCAATGTTTAGAAAGCAGGCTCTCCTAAAGGACTTCCTATTTCAGGATCCGAATCCATTATAATTTACGTATTTAAAATATAAAAATAATGTAAAATAAGTTGGTTGTAAGGCTAGGAAGGCGGTGGCAGCCACATATGCACTTCTCGAGTTTTGAAAACATTTACTCCCACGCAGAAATACAATAGTTGTAACGTCGTGTCATTTCATGTTCTACTCAAAGGTCAAATGTTGTTAAATATACAATTTGTTTATTAAATATCAAATATATTGTACTTTGTTTGTTATTTAATTTGAAAGGTTTCATTCAAATTAAATAAAAAAGATGGCACAGATCTATAAAATTTAATACACTACCGTTCTAAATTTTTGTGGTTCATTTGACTCAATTTTAGAACAATCTTCCCTACTTAATTAGAAAAGCTTCATCTTTACAATTTTTTAAGAAAAAAAATAAAGAAGCGTTATTTAATTTCAATTATTACTCGTTTCTAGTTACTACACAACAACATTCATATCCTTGTTTTCCTGGAGATTTATTTTTTGTTTTCATTTTAGTTACTTTTAATTAAATAATATTTTTATTTACTAAGTTTAAAATATTGTCATAGATACCGATAATATGAAACAATAAATATGCTAGATGTATTTCCATCAAAGTGTCAAAATAAAATAAATAAAGTTTTATAAAGCGACTTACAATCAATAACAAAAAAAGTACTTTTGTCTTCGAATACTCTGATGTGACATATCTACGTTTTCGAAATCGGGTTTTTTATATTATACTATGATTTTCAGTGAAAATATTGGCAGAAGCAATTTAGCTTGTGATGTTCGAATACATTTTTATAGCATTTAGACATATACATGTGGGATAAGTCTTTTGGAGCTGGCATATAACCTCGGGCTGATATATAAATCTGAAAAATCTACCCCGAGGGTGTTTCTAGTAATTCTAACAGATTATTTTGACTAGTGGTAATGAAAAAACTTTGAATGTACATTAAATTGAGATAGTGTATGTTTTCGTTAAAAAATAAACCAATGCATTAATTGTAATCATATAAAAATATACACATTTTTGTTAATAAAAAGTTGTGTAATTTATAACATTCGAAGTCCGTTTTTAGGTCGTATTTTTATACAGCGGATACCAGGACAGCATAAGTCCGCAGAAGGTGGAAATTAGAGAATTACGGTCAGCATATGGACAGTGGCGTAACGTCGAACCGGCGGCTGACGGGGGCAGAGCAATAAATAACGCACCCCCGGGCACCGGGCCCCACCACCGGGAGTGGGCGCCAATACATCACAACTATCCCTGGTAGCGCCGAATTGTTTGCGATCCGCAAATGGGAAGAATTGGACCAGAACGAAAACATACGCAGTATGTAATGAAATTTAGGACGCTACTCGGTTGAAAAGAATCTAAAATATGTCTATATAGAATTTTACTAAAATGAGAAAAATAGGTATTAAAATAGGAACCAAGTAATTAATGAATTTGATACGCTTAATTCTGACTCGATATATTTGATGAATCAATGACACTGTGTGCCCAAATCTCAAAAAATATTTACTGAACCCTAAAACCTTAACGAAACATCATGAGTTTGAAATACAAGGTTTTTGAGACGTGGATCTTCAGACATATCCTTTAGATACCCAGGACAGATTGTAATACAAATGTGGAAGTGCTTGCTTGTATGTGTAAGTACCGAGCGCAACCCTAAAATGCGAAAGTTGCAGTATTCGGTCATATAATGAGGAGTACAATATACATTATTAGACAACATACCATGCAATTGTTCCTGGCTGCAGTGAATAAAATAAGAATTGCCATGATGGTGGCTTACCTCCAATAGGAGGCGGAACCTCAAGAAGATTGTTTTTATCATGATTGAGTATCTTATGTTCAAATAAGTGATTTGTTTTATTGAAGAATTCATAAAAGTCTTCAATTTAAGAAGTCATTCAAATGCAACTGATTTATTTGATCGATTTACTCTATTGACTAAATATTTTATTTAATAATTATGTTATTTCGAGGCTTTCTTGTGTCTTCTTATAGATTTCATTACTTAACAATAATACTAACCACCATTTGAAAGGCTGCAGCAGATTACACTTTGGGTTTAATTTATAAGGAATGTGTTATTGCTGAAGTGCAGCAACTTTCACACAGTAAACCATTAAACGAAAATGCGTATTCTAGCCGCTGGATAACTGACAATCATACTCGATCACTCACCTATCGTAGACTTTAATAAAAACAATGAAAATAATTAGATTATCGAAATTAGTGTTTTAAATTTTAATAGATTACGGCTGTACTTTTTGATGTTACAAAAATATCATTATCATATACTGTAAAATGTTATTTGTATTATTTCACGTATCAATACTTCACTGAAATAATTATTAAAATTATTATCTTGGACAATAATTTGCATAAATATTATCTCGGCTTTAAAAGGACGGAACCATTATTTCATATAAAAAAGACGAAAAAAGTTAGCAAACGGAGCATGTTGTAATCCTCCCCGGCACTTACTCTGATTGAAATGTCTTCCCGGTGCGATGTTCGCATCATTATTCATTCCCCTGGCCTGGCCGCTAGACGTTGCAGAATATTCTGCGAGAAATTGCATTAAAAGAGATAAACTTGTTTGAGATGCAGTGACATGCAATAAATGTTATATCTCAGCATTGCGATATTTTCTTGCATGTACTTGAAATAGCTATTTCGACAAATCTGCGATATCTTGTTATGTATATATTATATTAGGGTTTCTCATATTAGACACCCATGCTTATCCCGGGATTCCAGGATAAAATCGGCATTCCTCCCGGAATACCGGATTCAATAAATAATGTCAATATTTTCAAATAACTTAACCTGAATAAGGAAGGGATGTTTAATAATTTAAAATACAACTCCAGTCATATAATACATTTAGTTCCATTATTAGTAGAAAAATATAATTCTATCGGTGACAGAAATATGTATTTGAGAAATTTTATCTTTCCATTTTATTTTAAATTTAGAGAACACATTTTTTTTATTACAATTAATATTCATAAGATTTAAGAGAACAAAGTTGATCGATACTGCGGTTACTCGATGTGGTTCTTCATTTAGTTACAAAAAGTCCTGATGCAGAAAATCTTCATTCAGTTTCAGATTCTATAGACATGGCGGGAATCGTTTCTAAGAAATTAAGCAAAAAATAGATTACGTTAAAACTTATATGTTTTGGCAAGTATATGAAAAAAGCTATTGTATATTCTTATGACAAAGAGTGGTATGTCCTTATTAGTTCCAATTAAAAAAATACGAAAATAGTCAAGATTTTTTAGTATTAACAAAAAAAAGGAAAATATTGTTTTTAAATGAGAAATGCTTTTTGTCCCGGGATTTCTAAAATAGTTAAAAAACAGATCGGGATCCCGGAAGAGAAACCCTAGTATATACTCGTATGTATACAAGATCGTATTAATATTGCGACAAATTAGCTACATATAACAGTGTACTCGCTTATTTATATGTGTATTGATAGCTTAACATATCCCGGGAAAAAGCGTGATTTATTTTCTTTCAAGTTTTATATTTTGATTACTATTATAAATAAACTTTTAGTTATTAAACACAACATTATGTTTTTTTAATGTCCTATTCTTATTCAAGGCATTAACTATTCA
Source organism: Odontocerum albicorne (assembly GCA_949825065.1). Classification (NCBI taxonomy): domain Eukaryota; kingdom Metazoa; phylum Arthropoda; class Insecta; order Trichoptera; family Odontoceridae; genus Odontocerum; species Odontocerum albicorne. The sequence continues at coordinate 23,731,134 of OX463855.1, forward strand.
GAGGATTAATATTTTATAGATAACAGTATATACGTTAATCACTTGGTTAGTATGCTACTCCGCAATATACGAGTATATATTAATTAGTGATATGGACACACTGAGAAAACATTGTCTTCTGCCAAATTAATCGAGCATTCGAGTTAAAAACATCTGGAGTATGGATACAACACCAGCACACGTCTAGCGCGTGCGAATATTGTTACCTGACGAACTCTTTTACCAGATTGGGACCTTTTGTTAATTTTTAGAGTATTATTGGGAATAGAATAATCTCCCTCTGTTTTACATGCCAACTTACAGAACGAATATCATGGCTAAACGCTCAATATAGATACATTGAACCAACTGAATTACACTGTGCACCAACTGAATGACACTGTGCACCAACTGAATGACACTATGCACCAACTGAATGACACTGTGCACCAACTGAATGACACTGTGCACCAACTGAATGACACTGTGCACCAACTGAATGACACTGTGCACCAACTGAATGACACTGTGCACCAACTGAATGACACTGTGCACCAACTGAATGACAATGTGCACCAACTGAATGACACTGTGTACCAACTGAATGCCACTGTGCACCAACTGAATGACACTGTGCGCCAACTGAATGACACTGTGCATCAACTGAATGACACTGTGCACCAACTGAATGACACTCGACACCGCCTAGCAGTATGAGAAGAATCCTGGCTGATATTCTTTTTAACGAATAAGCTAACTCTCGAAGCGGACGTGACAGGAGAAATTCGTGCAAAGTGGATAAAAAAAATAATGCAAAACCCCTAGGTGGGTGTCAAGCGTCTTACCAACTAGGTCTCGGAGCTAGTCCATTATAAAATTCAATGCATACTATAAAAATCTTTCAAAGAAGTTGGGAAACTGGACAGATTAAATGCCAATCATTTGATGCATGCAAGTATAAATATAACAATAAAAAACTTAAATTGTGATTATTTTATTACAAGCCTCAGTAAGTTTAATTGTGATTGCGTTAACAAAATATGAAACAAATATTTGTTTTGATAGCAAAGAATATGAATTTTATATTTCTGATTTGTAAAACAATATCATGTTTTCTTTCTTTTAATTGCAAAGAATTTGAAGCGTTTGTTTCTTTTAATTACATATAATATGAAAAAAAACGTTTTAAATTTGCATAGAAAATATAACAATCGTCTAGTTTAGTTGTAAAAAAAGGCTTCATTGATGATTTCTTAATTTTTATTTCAAAGAGACATATTCTCTTAAATTTAACACGATACCAAAGGTGAGAAGTTTACTTCAGGAAAAATATCGCAAGAGGTGCGAGCGGCACCTGTCACTAAATCATTGTCACCAAATCCCAAGGAAGGAAGACTTATTCCGGAGGAAATTCATTCTTACGGTTTGGTTCCCATTTTCCTTCAATCCCTGGAGTTGAGGAAACTCGGGAGGGTTCTCTCGCTATTTAGATTCCTATCTTAACAGCCTCTATATCCAATAAATGCTGTAAAACCCGTTTAAACGGAGCCAAAACGCGACCGACTCCAAATGGAGGTCCCGCTTTGCTATGTGAACGTTATACGTATGTACATATATAAAATGGTTTTGAACGAATATGTGCTCGATGTCGACGAAAAAGATCAAGATAAGATTTTTCCTAACTATAAAATGCATAATTTTATGGGCACGGAAAATAGTCAGTAATTGGAAGTCGGACCTGTTTGGCATCGCGATAACAACACTGTAATTTTCTAATACTTGTTAAGGTGTGGAATCGAACTTATACTTGGTAAATATCAATGTAAATGTAAATAAATACATTTGATATTTTCTTGCACAAAAATAAAATCCAAGATTTATCCCATACATAGTTTTTTTTTGTCTTGCGAAGATAAGGTGATGACAGATATATTGTATTTGAAAATGTGTGGCAGAAATTGCCATATAGCAAATAGCTCTCAAGATTGTATGAGTATTATAAACATATGACCTTTGTGGCCTAAATAGTAAGACACTTGTTACTTGACCTACCGGAGGTTGCTGTTTCAATTCCCGTTGTTATCGATTTTTTTACTAAAATGGTGTTAGTCTATTTTTCGCGTTAGATATCTTTAACATAATTATGGTTGGTTGTAAGAGTTTGCCATATAGCAATGAACTCGTCAGGTAAAACTCTATACGACGAAACCGAAAAATAAATACAATGAATATACAATATAAAACAGTTATCATTTAATTGAGCAATTCAGCTGAACAAAATATTGTCTATTTTCTAGATTCCACCAGTTAGACATTAATGTTTATTTCTAAATTTCTTTGTCTTTTTTTCTTGTTACCTATAAAATTTATTTTTAAATTTTTAGTCTTAATTATTGTATTATTATTATTTGTGTTCGTTAGATCTTTCATATATGTGTATAAACTATGTTCGTGTCACTCCTTTGCTTGTCTTCATATTAAATTTTATCGGTCTGTACTGTACTATCTGAAAATCTGGATTAAAACATATTGTTATATTTCATTCCTATTGTTAATTTATCGATTACGAAAAGTTAAACCTTGAAGAAAACAATGTATTCTTCAAAAATGCTTTTGATTAAGACAATTATTAGGCCGATTTTGGGAATAAAACAAGATAAAAAAGGCACATGCGAGATCGTCCGATAGTCCAGTATTACATGGCCGAGGTCTATAGCTTTGCAAACCTCTTTTGAGATTTGGCCGACATTAAGATGGCAATCTTGCACCCACTTAAATATTTTTAACGGTAAGCTCGCGACACGACCGTCTTTTTTACTGTTATCGCCAAAAAACACAGGGACCATATTCGACAAGATGTGTTTTTTATTTTGTTAATCTTTTTTGTGTGTGCTTTTTCGTGCGACGGCAATACTTGAAAGAGATTGTAATAATAGGTTTTGTTTTCTATAGCATCTTGTTGTTTTTTGGGTATGTTTTGACCAACGAACACTTTCGATTATAAGTGTAAATAATATATACGACTTTGGTTCTATACTTCGTTAATTTTTGTGTGCTGTTATGCTTTGTTCAAATATAAAAAAATAAAATCGACTAAAACAAGAAAACGATGAAAATATTCACGAGTTGCGGAATATATTGAAGCTTTCATTTGACAAAGTAGGTATCACCTATTTCTATATTTTGTGGATAGTTAAAAATGGAGAGTAAAGAAATGTTCTGGGCAGAAATAATGATGAGGGTGGACAGCAAAAGCGAATGGAAGAGAGTCTCAATGTTAAACCTATCAGGACGAACCAAAAATGATAAAAAATAGAACTGTAAAAATAATAATAATACAAGGACTATTCATAAAGCGCCGTTTAGACAGCAGATAGCAGATTCCTCCAGGACGCTCAGGGTCGGGACTCGATCCCAATTTTATTGAGAGATTAAAAATTGTACAAAAAAATAATTATACATATAAGCTGAGTTAGCGATAGGAAGGTAGTAGCTGCAGGCATTAGATAAGGTATGTGTGTTTAGAAAAACATATTTAGTAAGAAAACCACATATAACCTACCAAGGGAAGACGAACTACAAACAAACCTTTGTAGATCTTCCGATATCTTATAGTAATACATTCGACTTTAATTTTAATGATGTGTGTGTAGTGTTTATATACGATCATAAATAATTAAACATGAAATTATAATTAATTAATCCAATAATTTCTACAAGTTAAGGTCAATAATCTATGATGCGCTTGTTCAGGTTCGATTCCCGTCGAGTCTTATGCTGGTTGTTACGTTTTCAGACATTATAACATCTAAATGTATGCTCAGGTAAGCTAAGCTAAGGTTTAACATTTATTTATTTGAATTAAAGTTGTTATAACCGGGATGAATTAAATAAATAATAAACATTTGCCTTTTTATCGCGTAGGGGTCGTCTTCTTCCGGGTTAACCTTTTGTTTATTGTAAAACATTGTTTATTTGTGAATGCTCTTTTTTCAAAGATTATTTCTTTTTCTTTAAAAAATGTGATTTGACTGTTTAAACCAATAATATAACTTTATCAGCTGTTTCATATTTATTGTCACAAGACATAAAATGAGAAGGGCGTAAAATATTTGTTTTTGTAGAAAACGGGATTAGAACCCAGGACTTAAATGTATGTGTAGTTTCACTAATATGTCAATGTAAAAATCTTCCTTAATTTAATTCTATGATTTTTTTATGTTTGGATTACTCGGTAAAAAAAATAACGGCAAAAAACGTCAAACAAACCAGCTAGACAAACACAAAAATAATCCGAAAAAGAATAGAGAAAAATAAAATTTTGTTTACTTGATGAATAGCCAAAGCTTAAATACGAACGGACGTAGGCAGATGGATTATAAAAGAGGGGTCAGTACAAGCAATATCGCTTGACCATTCAACAAAGCTAAGTCCACTTAATTCCTTCCGAATGAGTTGGCATTTTAATCGCACCATATAGACGCCCGCACTCTGTCCAACTTAAATCTGGACTTAATCCCATTTGGATTCCGCATGAATCTGGACGGGTTTCGATATTTTTGAGTCATTTTGCTTTTTTAGACATTTCTCAAATTTTAATAAAAATAATCGATTCGCGTCGTCGAAAGATTAGTGTCAAAAGTTGTTGCAAGAAATCATAGAAGTTTTGCTTATAAGAATTGTAAGTTTTGTTTTTTCAACAAATTCTTATTGAATTAATCTTAAAAATGAAAGAAAGTGTAAAAATATTCGAAAGAAATTTTTGTAAACATTAGATACAGTAATATTTGATTATTTGTCGACAATAAAAAAAGATATCTTAATAAAATGACAAACAAAATATAAACACGTGTATTTGTTTAACATACATATTTTTTTTTCTTAAAAAAAAAAAAATATATATATATATATATATATATATATATATATATATATATATATATATATATATATATATATATATATATATATATATATATATATATATATATATATATATATATATATATATATATATATTATATATATATACACTGCTGGATGAAGGTCTCCCCAAGCTGACTCCAAATTGTTCGGTTTTTTGCCATGTGATGCTGCCATGCTTCCTGATTTCATCTATCCAGCGTACCTTCGGTCTTCTTCTGGGCCTCTTTATGCCTCTTGGGTACCATTGGATTATTTCGGATGTCGATCGGGAGTCTGACATTCTGGCTACGTGTCCGGCCCATTGCCCCGTCATTCTTTTGCACACCTTTATAACGTCTTCTACCTTTGTTATATTGCGAATCCAGGTGTTTCGTTTACGGTCTCTTTTAGTATATCCCAACATGCATCTCTCCATGCCCCTATGTGCGGTCTGGAGCTTTTGTCTGTTCTTTACTGTGAGCGTCCATGTCTCGCAGCCATACGTAAGTACTGGAAGGATGCACTGGTTGTAAGCCCTTCGCTTCAAGGATATTGGGAGATTACTTTTGAAGATGTTGTTCAAACGTCCAAATGAGCTCCACGCTAGTTTTACCCCAACAAGAAAAAAAATAGTACGACATGTAAGAAAAATAAGAATTATTTAACTCATTTTGAAGTTTTTAGTTATATTTTTGGTTTATAACAACGAAAGTTTCAATGTAAAAGAAATCAGTGTAACGTTATAAATGTGTTGACGAACAATAAAATTTAACTGACACTTCTGTATGACTATATTCGGTGACACAATATGTGCGGGTGACAAAAATCACTTGACGAAATCGTAATGATCGCGTTTTATTCTCACTTACCAAGAATTATGCTAACTTTTACAACCGCAAAATGCGCGACATAAACTTAATCACATCTCCTCTCGTGCGGTTCAACACGTAGCATATAAATTCACATACGACGTAATAATAATTTGCAAATAGTCTCATATAAACTTCCCCCACTGGTAAGGGAAAATTCGCACTAGAATCAGCAAATAATAACCACGGAGAATAGTATCAAATTCGTATTAAACGCTCTGTTGTTTCAACTAGTACCGAATGTATGAAACAGGTTTAATAAACTGAAGGCTTGCGAATATTATTTGATTAGTTAATTGTTTTATTTTTTTATGATATTTCGATTACATGAATACAAATCAAAAGGTCCAAACATAACAAAAATAAAACAATTAAAAAGGAAAGTTTGTTCCATATGCCTGGAAATAGGTGATTTTCAATTAGTGGAATAACACAATAATATTTACTGTTAAAAATACGTTAACTGACACACAATTATTAGCAGATTTTTGCTGTGACAGACCTTTTGTTTAAAAAAAAGGCAGTAGTTACGGGTGTCAAAATTTAGAAAGATAATACAACAAATGCGGGGGTTGATTTAGTTCTGTAAAACATTCTTCATTCCGTCGTCCCATAGACGTTTAGGCGGGGAAAGTTTGACGCAAAACAAAAGCTGGCAACCAGCGTTTCTCTCTCTGGGGATTCATTCCGAAAACTCTGATGAGCTCATTCCGACGTGTAATTATTTCGTTTAGCCGATTGCAGATGCCGCCGCCACTGCTCCCCGCTCACGGATCCACAGCAAGATTTATTGTCGAATCGCAAAAGGGTTGCTGCTGGATGCTGGGCGGGCGGAACCCCACATACAATGGGAATCGCATCCTATCGGAGAGTTGGATCCTGCGGGATGCTGCTGTGTTGCAAACCTGCGACTGGAACAATCACATACTATCACGGTTTCAGAAGACGTTGAGAGTTTAAGCATTGGTTATTTTCTTTAGCTTCAAAAGTATTGTATATGTGTCTACTTATATAATTGTTTTATAAAAGATACGATTAAAAAATAAACTTCTCAAAATACTCGTACAATAAAATGTTATGTTTGATTGAAAATTATTTTAAGTTTCTTCAATTCTATTTGTAAGCCTAAAAAAGAAAATTAACAAAATATATAAGTATAGCTCCAGAACAATAAGTAATTTTTTAAGCCTGTTTTTTACTAACTAACTTATTTTTTAAAATTTCGCTTTCAATTAAATTTAGCTTAATAATCCAAAGAAAAACTTCCAGTTAGATAGATGGTTTTGAGTAATTTTAAAACTTCAATACTCGTAACAATTTTTGTATTGGGGAAAAACTACATACCTCCTAAAAAATTACTTCAGTGTTTCAAAAAAAAAAACCTGATGATATGCAATTGCATAATTAAATTTTTTTTTAGTAAGAATACACACAAATATTCCCGAGACCTAAAGATACAAAAAAATAGGATGTCGGTAGTATGCAGGAGATTTCCTGTGCTCATTTTAGTAAATTTATCTACCAGGATAGCAGAAATAAGTACGAGTAAGTCGGGGTCCACTTCGCAAAGAACGGGGATGGGGCCGGCCGCCTCTCCCTCGGGAGCGAGCGCGGTCACCTGTCAACCGGAATTAAAGGATGGCCCTAGCTGGACGATCGCTGCTCGCCAGGCTTATTCAGAGACTCTATGAAACGAAAATCTCGTCAAGAAAATGTAAATTCAAACTAATTAAGATATTCTTCAATTTGATTTCGGAACACTGCCGACTAATTAAAATGTATTTATTTTCTGATTTTTATTCTCCTGTTAACCTTAACACGAATATACAGTATTGGTCGACATGACCTTTTTCGAAATTCTGAGAAGTAAAACAATGACTTTATAAAATAATATAAACACAATATCTACAAACTTTCGTCATTTTCGTCTTTAACTACTAATATTTTTACGTCAAATTATTTGTTCAAGGTACTGATAATATAAAGTATTCGATTATGATTAAATTTTCTATTATACTCGTAAAATATATCGACGAAGAGAATGTATAAAAAAAATCCGTATTTATATCTGCAAGAATCAAAATACAGAAGAATTTGTGTAAAGTATTTTAGTGTGTTGCGATATGAACTTTGAATCATAATTATTTTAAAGTATATATGAATGTTTAATTCAGAGAGGTGCAATTTTCCGAATTCCTATTAATTTGTATGTAATATAAATATTTATGCCAAGCTACACGAATATACATACAAACACCAAACGATTAAGTATTTCCTTTGTGTTAACAGTTCCTGAAACATGAAAGTTAATTTTCCTGTTGTTTTATGGATATAATATGCAAATAGATTCATGAATTCTCATCATTTTTTCTAATTGTTAATCTCAGAGAGCTGTAACTTCCAAAGTGCAAAACATATTACTGATAATAGTGGTCACTTGAACTGGTTAACTTCATTAGTTACAACCGTGACGTAATTATGGGTTCAAAAAAGGTTCTTTATGTTGATATATTATACTAGGGTAATGCAGAAGATATGGTGATTTTCTCAAGAAACTCGTATAAGAAACTAGGAAACTCCCTCTTTCACCTTGTGTGCCTAGTGTGTTTGTAAATTTACTGCTGCTTACCGTGATAACCGTACTAAAATGTTGTATGTATTTTCGAATAATCAACATATTGAGAAGCTTATTGTTTTTTTACAACATTTATTATTAATAATAAAAATAAATTGAAAAAGATGTTAGATAATTTAAAAATAGTTTTTATTTTATAAACTATACTTTTAATGTTAGAACTATACTTTAATACAGCAATTTCTTTATTAATTTTAAGCACCTATGTAGCAAGATGAACAAAATAATTATTTTAGTTATTTAAGCTTAAAAGAATCTTAAAAAATAATAATCATTGTCTTTGTGAGATACGTTATTGATAAAACGTCCAACACAAAATTGAATCCATACGACCATGTGGCTAGCAAAGAGATCTAAGTCCCGGTCGTATCTTTAAATCCCATTTGTAAACATTTTGCATGTATCTCTAATACTATCATCGCCCCTTTGCGGCTGTTAAGATAAGAAGTTATTCGTCCCAACGGTGACGTGGTAAAAGCCTTAGTGGTCTAAGTCCGAGCTCCCAGGAGATCAGGAAACGTAAGGAGATGGACTAAGTGTTTTGCGAAGGACTCTTTATTGCAAGTATTTTGCCTCTTTGGTGACAGGAATAAATTATTCATCTCTCTGAAATGCGTACACACATATTTCTTGAGATAAAGGAAAAACTCCCGACACAAAAAAGAAGAGGGTCAAGACGCTTTTGAATATTGAAGACAAAGCACAAATTCATTCAATGGTAAATATTTCAATTGGAGATGGCAAGAAGGGAATAAAGTTATTTTTTGACCAACACTCAAATGTTTTTTACAAAATTTAAAATATTGTTTTATTCTGCCTTAAGCAATAATAAAATTATATTAATCGTTATAAAGTGTATATATTAATACATAATATAACGATTTTAGCATGAAAAAAGATTATTAAACCATATAATTAGAGTGACCACTTGAAAGAACTTGTTTTTCTAAGTCATGATTTTTTTTTTTCTTTATTTAACTTGGCGAGTTTATTGCCACGTGGAAATCTCTTCCAACAAATCAGAAATACGTTTTAATGGCCCCTCAGTGAAAACCAAACTTAAATCTCCTCTTTTTTTAAATCTGTGATCTAGGGGGGGTCGAACCCGATCAGACAAGCGTCTTACCACCAGGCCACGGAGGTCGTCGTTTTTATATACTACGCATACATATTATAGATACTTGTCATGTTAATAAATAAATAAATATTTTTTTAATAGTTTTTTTACTTACGAGCATTAAATGTTCATGATTATATATCATAGCTAATAATTATTGAAACTTTACTTCTTTTATTGTACTATATATAATATATCATATAAGGAATACCATTTAAAAAAAAGGTTTTTTAACATTTATCTTCGACATGTATTTTTTGGAAAAATATCCTTGAAATGACCCAGGTTTTATCGAGTAATAATATTAATATAAAAATATTAATGAACGCTATTATTGCGTCTTGTAGGTGGTTTGGAAACCACCCCTCGTGTCCATCCCTTGTGGAGGGAAGGTCGCCTCGGAGACAGGGGTTAATGAGTCGTGCGCCCTAATCCGGGGATCAGCGCAATGGGCCCGCCTGGATCCGCCTTGCAATCCTCAATGATATATTATTTTTTATATGTCCTGTCTCCAGATAGCTACCCTCTCCCCCAACTAGCGCCTAGAGAAAACCGGACAATCCGCAGTAAGTATACCTCCTATGCTATTATGATACTCGGATATATTTTAGAAATGCTACCACGTATTTACATAAATAAAAAAATTTACTAAAACTTGCAAAACTGTCATTGCCATTTATCGTTTAACTATTATACAATAATACTGTAATCGTTTAACTATAATATTATACAATAATACTGTATTTAACACGTAAATTGAATAATTTTTATTTTTGTTATAAATGTTTTATTTCTTGTAAAATTAAAAAGTTACTTAGTGCGTATGGAGAATATTGAAAATAAACAAATAAATGTATTAAAAAAACCTCTTACTGATTATATTTTAGTTTAATCAAAATTTCAATACACCATTTAAATCAAATCGACTTTTTTGGAAAATTTATAAAAACGGTTAAGTCCAAAAAAATATTTTTAATTGAATGCAAAAATTAAGGTAATACGAGTAAGTATTGGATATAAAGTTATATACATAATTCTTAGGAGATTTTATTTTTTTTTACAATAATAAAACTTTAGAATTTTGGAAGATTTTCATCAAGTTTGTTTTATTGAAGTGTTTGATTTAAATCATTGCTAAATTATCTTTTATGAATGATATTTTATTCATTTGACATTGATACACAATTTCAATAAAATTGCTTAAATCATAAAAATACTGGAATAATAAGAATTGGAAAACTATTATTAAATAGAAAAATATTATTTCATAGTGACACCAAACCATTAATTAAAGTTGATCAATCAGTCGGCTCTTGATGCCAGGCACATTAATTCTTACCCTTTTCAGAGTACACAAAAGAAAGTGGATACCATATCTTCTTGAGCTAACATGTCAAGGCTCAATCGGACATGTTCTCCTGGTATCGTCTTACTGAATTCTAAGTGATTCAGCGGACCGCTAATAGCTAATATCTAATAGCCGCTCGATTACTTACGCAACATTACACATTGCTTCGTGTATGCGTGACTGGAAACTATGGTGTAGTATCTAAACGTGTTCCTATCCACATGGTCAGTTCTATTCTCCTGATGGAAATTAACTATTATTCGGTGCTATATTAAATCCATTTGTTTCATTTAGGAGGTAATGATTATTTTAAATTACGAATAAAAAAAATAAAAGCTGTAAATAAATACAAAAAATGTGAGTTTACTTCAATATTCCCAAATCATGAATAAACCATACGAGAATTTTATTCCAACTCACCCGATGACAAACATTTTCGATGTTATAAGTTCTCGTATATGTAAGAGAAAAATCCATGAACAATAGTATTACACTTTCGTTGTTTACAATGTAACTTAGCGGGTGTTTGCCATATGGTAATTTCTTTCAACCAACATATAATAAATTATAGTTTTACATACCTTGACAAACACACATTTTTTTGTTAGAAATTAAAGTTTATTGGTCGATTACTCTTTTGTTGTAAGTAAGTTTGTCATTTTCTTCATTATGCAATGCATAAGCTCTCTTTTATTGCTCATATTATTTTCCCTCTTAAAAATTCCCCTCAAAAATGTTAATTATTATACACATATACATACATATTAACCTTCAGTAATGGAGTATAGGTAGTAGCTTCTTTTCTAAAATTGATATAGATTTTCAGCATTATATTTGTGCAGGCAGGCGGCAAGGCGACAGGCGAAAGCCTCTAAGTACAGGCGCTATTAGTATAATCCGATATCCTTTTAGCGCCGCACCGCCTAAGTACTTGCTTAAGTAAGCAGACTCATCTTACCCCTTTTCAATAACTTCATCACTAGTATTGGGTGTCCTAGACGTCAAAGACTTAGGGTTGATCGAGACCAATAAACTTCTTGAGCATTTTAAAAACCATTTTATGATCTTATATGAACAAGCAAATAGTAAAAATAGTTATTTGTTCATAAAAAAACTACCCAATTTCTTTCTTTTCAAATAATATTATGGTCTTGTTTCTTATGTTTCCACAAATTTAGCTTAATGGTTACTAGTATTATTGTCCCTTATATCTTTATGTTAATGTTAACCATTGCAGACATTTTCATTTGTTCAACGCATTTGATCTAACGTGTATTAAAATAAAATAGAATAAATAAATAACATGGCTAAATAACTATCAGAAAACAATACATAGAGAATATTTTTTAAATTTATTAATTAATTATTGAATGAAGGATTTAGATACATAAGAAGGGTTATTTACGACCCTGTTGAAAATTTTGGTAGATTAATTAGTAACTTGATTAAATGTTGGTTAATTTTGTATGCAATAGTACTTACCAATTTTATAAATAAAATGGGAATACATTGAGTACTTAAATCTAGACGCAAATAATATCACATCATTGTTTAATATTTTTAAACGCTGAAAAAATATATTTACCGGATTATGTTCGTTATTAAATCCAACTATAAAACGATCGCAAACCATTGAACATACTCATAAGTTTATTGTTTTATTTATTGAGAGAAAATACATGTGAAAAATATTGTCATTTATGGAATAAAACTGTTTGGCGACGATTATAAGTCAATAAGTTGGTTTTTTTATTCCTATTTTAACAAGTTTGATTTTTTTGTATGACATAATAGATGCAATCTTGTTGAAATGGAAATACAATAGTTTGAATCTATTGTACTTTTTTATATGATATACTAAATATTTAAGTTTGATTCAATTTTAACTCAGTGTACAACCTGGTTGACTTATTGATACGTAACCTTTTTTTACAATCAACCAAAAAAATCTAAAATGGTCTGAATCTAAACAAACAGTTTTTTTTGTCACAACCGAAATCGAGCCCCAAGTACTAGAGAGGTAGTCTTTTGTTTTGTAAAATGTACACTTTTTAAAGTCATCCATTTTAAAATATACGTACTCTGTTCTACGTTCACCCTTTCGTTCTTCGTTCTTAATGTTGCTTCTTATCTGGCTACTAAAGAAGTTTTGTATATAAGTACCTATCCGACTTAATTTAAAATGTTCAAACCCGTTTTTCGCCAGTAAAACGTATTTAGTTATTCAAGTAGTTAATTTCTTCGCAACGTCGGCGTGTACCCCCATCCCTTACATACTTCAAGCTTTACCGAGTACTGGCTGCTCGTAATTCTTTCTTTTCTGTTTCTTAAGCACAAATAATGAGACACAAGATTTCCGTTTTAGCGAAAAAGATGTTCAAAGCCGTATATTTTGTTTCTGAACGCTTAAATAGACTCTTGTAATAATTTTAACGCCTAGTTATGGTCTTACACAAGCACCCCCGTATATTTTTTTATTCGTACACCCCTCGAATTTCATTTCGATAAGTCGACCCGAGTTAAGTATTACGTTAAGTTTAAAAAATCGAAACGAGAAAACGGAAAAATAAAATAAGGGAGGGTGAAAATTATTTTTAATAAGCTAACTGAAATTTCGAAAATGGTTGTTTACCGAAAAAAGTTAAGCATCTGTAAAAAGTTTTATATTGATCAATTTTTAATGTTTCAGAAAAAACTTAATATTCTTTCCATGACAAATTTATGTTTTATTTTCAAGTTCTTTTAGAAAAATACTTTTAAATCGTGTAGTGCTCTGAATAAAAATAATTTTCTAAAATTTTTATTTTATATGAAAATGTTAAAGTTTACCTTCAATGATGTATTTAAATGAAATCCGAATTCAGAATAGAAAAATTAACGCAACCCATATTCCTATAACCTACCTATTCTAAGAAAATTTAGAAAATATCCAGCCGCTCTGTATGAGCTAATAAGAAATATTTGTTTTCAAACCTAAATTTAGCCATGAAAATCGAGTATTACAGGTTTGATATTTTAACTAATACAGAATTTATGTACAAACTATTTGGATATTTCAAATAAACAAAAAAAAATTAAGGTTGGTTAATTTTGTGTATACACACGCCCTCATTAGATCCAATATACGATTGACTTGATTAGAGATTTATTAACATTATTTGCACGTCCCTAAAACTCTCTCCAGGTTCTCCAACGCAATATATGGTACATGAAATGCAGTCTTACCAAAAATATCAATTAAATAAACTTTAATAAGAAACAAAACAATTGAATATTCATTTCTTATTACCCACACAAAAGTGCAAACCCTCTTCCATTCCTTCGTAAGACACTTTTCCTCTCTCTCAATATTTCCACGGTACGGCGCGCTTTCCGAAAGTTTGGATTACTGCTAGTCTCAATACATCGAACTTATTTTCTTATATAAGATTTGAATAAAGAATAAATCAACTAGGATTTCTACTATCTTCGATTCTGATGCGAGCTCGGGAGCTGGGAGCTGAGATGGAATTATGTTACTTTCCCGTTCTGTCTTTCCATTTTCTTGACTCTTGTGTCAGGCATGCCCAAACATTTTTTAACAAAGAGCCCCATTTAATTTTATTGTGATACACCATTGTTTATTTTATTCTAGAAAATTGTAAGATAGAATCATAACATAATATATAAAAAAACAACATATAAGATACTTAATTGTTTGTATTAAAATAACTAAAAAAAAAATTTTTCAATCTCAAGAGTGCAGAGATTTAAAATATAATAGAACTTAAATAAGAGGATCCTTTGTACAAGAATATAAATGGCACGTAAGACAAACAGTATAATTTTGAACATGATATGATATTCAAAGGAAGCGTTTTTTATCCTTATCACGATTTTAATGACATTTTCTATAAATGGGAAAAGATATGCTCGTACGTAGAACAACATATGTATTAAATTGTTTTAATCCAAATACCACAGTATTTACTGATTATTCTTGTTACTTTAGATCAATTAAAAAAAAATTCTATACAAAATGAAAATTAAATTTTCTTTGGTAACACAAATATGTTTTCAACGTTGAGTTAAAACTTAATCTATTATTTGTTGGAAAGCATGAACTTTTTTCGAATAATTTTTTTTTTTGATTCAACATTTTTATAAAACAGGACTGAAAATTCTATTACTAAATACAACTTTTTTGTTTGATGAAAAAAGTTCGAGTTTTGATCGTCCACAGTACCCCGTTTGAGAAGCGTCTTCTTTCACCTCCTCGCCCATCCAACGCCCCTGTTAGGGGGTCGCTTGATTTATGTCCACGACACTAAGACTGTAATGAAATTGCAACGTTAGCCGGAATTTTGCCACCTTCCTTCGTCTAATACCGAAAACGGGGCTTCGAGGGATTCCTCTCTCTTCTTACCGAGGAACGCACTACGCAAAAATACGACTTCAAATTGCCAAATTTTAATTTAACTTCAAGAAAGGGCGAGAAGCATCTATTGTAATTTTCATGGCAAAATGCTGTGCCTGACCCACATTTACCTACGTAAATAACCGTTCATGTGAATATTTTTTTAACGAGTGTTTTTAAAACTCGTTTTTATTGCAGATAAGTGTCAACATGTCGTAAATTAAATTGTATATGAGGTGAAATCCTTTTTTTTGCACACTTACAGTGAATTGTTTTGACTTAAAAATGTGCAAAAAATTAATTTAAATTCTTGACCTAAATCTTCCAACGTGATTTGTTTAAGAATTGTCAATGTTGATACACTACTGAATTTTGTTTATAAACTGTTTAGATTAAATTAAAATTGTGAAATAAAAAAGCAATATTTGTTGAACGTACAAAGACATTATTTCACTGAGGAATAAATGAATAAAAAAGTTCAAAACTCAACATAATACGTTTTAAGATTCTCTTTGATATTGATTTATTCTGTATTGCGAGAAAAAAACTAAAAATTTGAAAATTTCATTATAAAAAAGTGTATTCAACACATGTTTCGAAAATGGAAATAAATCTAGGCGACGGATTAAATTTTCCAAATAATACCAAAAGTTTACACAATGCCTTAACAGGAGGACATGAGAGACGCTTCATGTCAGATTATTGCTTGTATAAGAATGCCATTTCCCCTCGAAAACGCCATACAGACAGGCGCTAAAGCCCCAAATAACCCAAAGCGGAAATATAGACGACTGCCACAGGAAATAGACAAGCCTCAATGTTAAACCTTGGCTTCATAACGTCTTGGGCTTGAATACAATAACATGGGAAATGGGAAGGCTTGTTACTTGTAACACCATTCAATTGATGATCTGCAAAGCTATTTATTCCATGGATACTTGAAGAGCAGTGTTCGTCTTGTCATGGGTAACATAACATAATGCTTTATGGAACTTTCTTTGTTTTAATAAATGTTATTTTAACATACTCGTATAATAAATATTTAAATGTTTTCTTATGGTACGGAAAATTCTTACACAAATATGAATTATTAACTAAGCGCTCTTTGGTAACAACTGTCACCGAATTTTCTATTGCATAATTAAATTTAAGATGGCAAATATTTTTTAAGAATTATTTCAAAAAACGTTTAAAAAGCAGAAACTTTGATTATGCTTGAAATTATTTCTGTAATCTGATAACTATATATTTAATACGTTTTTAGTCAATGTGAATATAAATATTTCTCTGGAATGAAGTAATTTTAAAAGAGTGCCAAGCTTACGTGTATTCTAATTAAAATAATGTTGAATAATTTTAAAAACATTATTGAATACTAAATAATATAAACAGAAATTTGAATTATATTTACTTTAGAATTAAACTTTTTTGCTTTTACAAGGGAATTTGCTGTATCGTCAAGAATAAAATGCAGAAAATGTTGGCCATTACCGACATTAATTCAAATATTTAAATGAATTTATATGACGTAATCCAAACTGGATATGGATACGTTTTATTTTAAAATTATTTTCTTTATCTGCATATTTACATAAGACCGAATTACGGTACGTCTTCTTTAAATTAGTACTTAAAATACCAAATGAAACACATGGTGCCCTGGTTGTTTAAATTGGATTTCGTCTTTAATTCTCTTTCGAAAAAAAAAAACATTAGAGTGGCCATACATTCAATTCAGTTGATGAAGAAATTCATTTTGGTAATTTGTATTTAAATGATTGGTGACATTATCAATTCAATAAAATAAAACATTTACAAATTTTGTGTACACACATTATTTGTTGACGAATTCCTCGATTATATATGGTCTAAAAATTCCAAGCACATTCAGGAAAAATTATCGAAATAAAATAAACAAAAAAACGTTGGAGTTAAGCGTACTTCTTAACAATATTACTTCTTAATTTTAGTTCTAATATATTTTACCATTTTCTTCTTTCGCATGGTATTCTTCAACATATCCGAACTGCTAATTTGGACATGTTGAAGAGCATGGCCGCGCTGTTCAGCATGTCCGAATTACAATACAATATTGTCAGTGGTTTCATTGATCAAGCATTCAGATTTAGAGCCGTCGGTTACAATATTGTCTTCGGCTTCATTAATCGAGCATTCGAGTTAAGTCACCGGAGTTAGTATGAAATTCGCTGTTAGTAATTCCACTTTTTTTTTAAAAGACTACCGCACGTGAAGAGAAAATAACACTCGTACACCCTGTTAGTAGTAGCCTGAGAAGATAAGAAGAAAAATGTAAGTAATTTTTTTTTATTCATTGACTTTATTAACATTTATTTTTTATTATTTAAACATGTTCCTCTATGATCAAAGTTTAATTAAATAAAATCTTTCAATTATAAAAAGTTTTTTTTTATAATTGAGTATCAAAACAAGTCTTTTGATTTTGAAGTTTCGTTATTAAAATAATAAAATAGTAATACAAAGTCACCAAGTTTCGAAGCGAGCCGGCAAGCAGGCTTTTGCTACTCCGAGAGTATTGTAAACGTGGGTGAAAACAAAGCCTCTACTCTCCTGACACACCTGCGCCCCTGATACCGATCCATTCCACGCCAAAGAAAATGGGGCCCTTCTAACGTTTGCATTATATATAAATTTTACGACAGTTGTAACTTTTATTAAATTCATTAAAACGTAATTGGGAGTAAGGTAGAGCTTGAATAACAAAATGAGAAATAAATTTGATTTCGTAAATAAGTGTATAATGAATGAAAACTGTAATGTTCTTCGACAACTTGTTTTGTGACAAATTGTACAAATTTTAACATATCTTGACATATTTGAAAATATTTTTTTTTATTTGTTAGTAATTTTATTACGATATTCAATTTTATCTACGTATAAAAACTAAATTAAATTCCCATCTACTAAATTATAATCACCCATAGAAGAAAAAAACATTTTTAAGGAACGCGATATAAAAAGGTTTCAATCTTAAGAAAAGTTATCTCAAGTGATGAAAAATCAGAATAGAACTAATTTTATTTGTATAATATTTCAAAAGAACTTTTATAATAAATTCAGTCATGAAACTTTTCTCTTAAAAAATATTATTGTGTTTAACATTCATCAGCTAAACTTGTAAACTTTTCTAGTAAGTTTTATATTTGTTTTGAAAAGTCACGTATATTTTAAAGAATGACCTCCATAGTCAGGTTGGTAAGATAATTGTATTCCAGCTCAGGGGGATGAAAGTTCGATTTCTACTTTTACCCGTTGTTTTTTAAATGTTTCTTGTCTGGTTTTCATTAAGGTATCTTTAACATATCTCTTGTTGGTTGAAAAAAATATCACATGAAAATAAATCTACTAGGTTGTACTGTATATAAAGAAACTGTAATATAAACCAAAAAATAAATGCTGCTAGAAGTTTTCTTTATGTTTTTTAACAATAAAATATTTTGGATATGTCAAAGAAATTATATTAACACAATTAAAAAAGTAACTTAGTTAAGAAAATCATGATAATTTGTTTTAAATGACTTACCGTTAAGTGTTGAAAAAGCCACGCTCTAAGGATATTTGTGGCAACTTTAGGGAAAATTCCTCTTTTCTTCTGGTTTTTCTTTCCGTTCGTGTCATCGTCTTCTTCCCCCGTTCCTTCACCACTACCGATACTCGCGTTACTCGCATCACCTGAAACAATGCAAAAAAACATTGATAAATTATTACGAATTAATAGTCTATCTAAAAACGTACAAATTAAAATTACTTACTAATTAAAAAGAGCTGAATTCATTATGAATACATAAAAGTAGAAATAGGTATAACTCATAAAACTTTTTATTTTAATTTACTACTTTTTGAAAAAATAGTAATATTGAGTTAAGCCATATCAACTCATGATAAACTTTCCACCTTGCATTTTATATATTGTACTTTGGTTTTA
Organism: Odontocerum albicorne; assembly: GCA_949825065.1. NCBI lineage: Eukaryota > Metazoa > Arthropoda > Insecta > Trichoptera > Odontoceridae > Odontocerum > Odontocerum albicorne. The sequence goes on from OX463855.1 coordinate 23,750,347, forward strand.
GGTGTACAATTTATACCTATGGAGTACACATAAATATTTTTTTAGGTAAGTAATTATTTTATGAATATTAGAAAAACACCAAAATTGTAAAAATCTGCGTTTTTTGGAAATAGTATTTTAAGTTAAAATATCATTTCCAAATTTTTACCAGACGTGCATATTGGTATTTTTATAATAATTGCGAAATTTCTCATTTTTGTAATTATGCCCTTACCAATTTGTGCCTTAAACTCAACCACATATAGACATTATCGATAGTAATATCAAACAATAAAATAATTTCATGTTTGGTGTTAATTTTATACTATTAACTCTAAACGTGTAAGTACAATTGCATACATCTAGGCGTTTTATTGACAGTTGAACACTGTCGTGTCGATTACGAGCTTTTATTAACACGCCAACAGTAGCGCACGTTGACACGAAATCTTGATGAGCTAGCTACAAAAAAACCAGTCCATTTCAATTGAATCTGCCGCCGTGATTGCACATTTTATTTACATTTGCGGGGGAATTTTGGTAAAATCTTCCCTGCCATCAATACGTCGTTGTCATTAAAGCTGCCCTTAATGCCCCTTTCTTTCCTATTCCCGTCTCTGCTGCCAATCTCCCGAGGGAGATGCCGCACCTTTAATGATTGTTTCTTATCGCCTAACGAAATTGCCTTGCGTTTTGCATTTAAAATGCTGCTTTAACTAATTACGACAGATAACGCGCCGCGACTCACTACTTCGTTCACAGATCGGAGGCTCTCAACAGTCTTAACTTGTTTACTTTTCCCACCTGTTAAAGATTTAATAAATACCAATTAGTTGTACTTATTAATTATTTAAAATTTAGGCCGTCTATTTGCAGAATATTGACGACTACCGTCTTATGTTTCCGGTTCGATTATTTATATGAGAGCTTAAGTTATTGAATAAATATTTTTCTATTCTAACAAATAAAAATAAATCAATGAAAGAACTGCTTAAAAACAAATCATATTTTATTTTTCCATTTAGTTCAAAATACTTTTTAATTCAGACGTAAGTTAATTATTAAAAATGTTGAGAAGTCTTAATTTGGAGTCTCTCGGTCACGTCTTGTGGTGGTTTGCTAGGAACAGACCAAAGTTTTAATGCTATATAATTGAATTTTAAGAAAAGTTGAGATCGCGATGTTGAATTTTACCTCAAGTGCGAAAGAACCGGTGCATTTATAATGTGTTTCTTTGTAAAATGTAAAATATATAAAATAAAATATTGTCAACAATTTTTAGGGCTAAAAATATTAAATATATTTTACAAAGACAATACATAGCACAATGAAATCATGAGACAATATTCACCTTAATGTGCTAGTGTTTTATTTTATCATTGCAGATTATAGACCATTACATCAGTAAATACATTATGATAAATACAAAGAACGTAATCTTAACATTTTATTTTTATATAATGCTGTTTTCTAAACAATTTTACTATGGGAAATTTTAATTTTAAGCCATTATTTGTATCCAGAAATGAAGAGAATATCTAAAACTGCAGAGAGTATTAAAGAGAACTTATTTATCACAATCAATCACAAAACTACGTAATACCTAAATATAACTTTAAAATAACTGTATGTGATGTAAGGGTGACTTTCAATACATAACTTTAAATACAATTCTGGAAGAGATTAAATAATGTTAACTTTGTATATATATTTGCGTTCGATTTCTCATATTACTATACTCAATTTACATGGTATACTTGATCTCTCTATTAAAATTTAGCACGAATACTATTAAGTTTAAAACCTTTGAAAGTAAGAAAACCACCCTCGAGGGACAAGATGCATGTAAATATAAATTCACATGAGGTGCAAGCAAAACGTGGTCATAATACAACCTCACGTGAATGCTTTTGAATATACAAAATATACCGTAAAAGTAAACAAAACAGGAAATTAAAGCACGATCTCCTAGATTTTGTTGCATTTCACTAACTTATATTCAGATATAATTTTAAATACGTAATATCAATAGACAATAAAAAATAACGATGCTTGAAACTTTAAAAAGATGCTTGTTATATTTTACAAAATATATAATGATATACTATAAATTGAAAAAATATTATCAGAATTTTTAACACGCTCTCTGAAGTTTTAATTAAATAAATATTTAATTTCTCTATTGAACTTGTTAATATTTATTTTGATACTCTTGCTCTAAAACTTTTCTCCGAAGTATAAGTTTCAAGTGTTTACACATGTTCCAATTGAAAATGAAGTTTCTAAAATAAATTTATATCGATAGAATCTAAATATATGGAAGTACAACTAATATTAGTGAAATTCGAAAAAGATTGAGAAGGGCTGAAAAGAGGGTACCCAGTCACGTCTTGCAGCGGTAATGCTATGCTCAGAACAAACTTTTAATGTTCTGTAATTGAATCTGAGTGAATGTCGGAATTTCGTTGTTGAATTTAAGCCCCAATATTAAAGGAAACGCATTTAATGGCAACTCTTCGATTTTCGCCGCGCCTTCGCTCCGGGCAATAATTGCTATTAAAATGTACTTTGTGTACGTAGCTTTATAATGCTTCGGGTCAAAGGTCTTTGGGAGTTCTTATTCTCTTGTATTTTATTTATTTTGAATTTAAACGGGAAAGTAAATCTGAAAATGATCTTTGTAATTTCAGCTTTTCAATTGGATCGTTATAAACGATAAATTAAAAACTGTTGGATGTAATAGATAATTGTGTTGGGAGTTGTTTCCACTTATTTGCTAGTTTAAGATAAATTTATTTAATTAAGAAGATATTATTAAATATACCCCGTAAATAAACCAATAGAAATAAGGGATGTACATACCATTTTGAACAAATAATGTTTATGAATCAGACATATAAAAAGTGAGAAAAATAGGATTGTCCATAGAGTTGTTTTTATAGTTAAAATTAACACATTTTATAGGAACAGGTGAGTAGAAAGTAATTTTACATAGTAGATTTCCAAAATGTTGTGTTAAAAATTTTATAAATTGATGATTATAAAAACTACAGTAAAAACGTCGTAAGACAAGTGCGCTCGTGAAAAGTTAAATTATTGTATGTAAAGTGACACACATATCTGAGTAAAACTTGAATGCGGAAAATCTATGAAAAGAGTCAAGTAAATGCAATGGAAATGCATACACTGAAAATACAACAAGGTGTGTCAAGGTATGACAGAATAAGAAATGTAATTATCAAGGATGAATGCAAACTAAAAACTTATAATATATGTCAATTAGGGTGCAAAAGAGGACATTAATGTGGTTTAGACATTTTGAACGGATATGCGACAAAAAACTGACTTAACAAATTTATAATGCAAGCATAAGTGAGGGTCGTGGTAGAAAAGATCAAGCTACGAGTAAGAACGGTTAGACCAAGTTAACGAAATTTGAGAAAAAGAAAGGTAAAGAGTAAGAGAAACAAAAGGAGCTGTATACGAGAAGCTTTAAAATACGTTTATAAAACTCCATTTATTTATTTTTAAAGTCCTTTCCACATTACAGGTTTCCTCAATTCGTACAATGAACAAATACGTATGGATGAAGGTCTATGGGGGAAGAATAGCTGAGAAGGCGAAGGAAGTATGTCGTGATACGAGAGTTTAGGGTTCTACATTTGCAACAGGAAAAAGGCTTGACGGTGTGTATGTACGTAATTTGAGTTATTTATAAATATTTTTCTCAAAACTTGATTCAGATTTCTTTTGTTTATTACCATCTTGGAGAACTTAAAGCCAGAGATGTTATATATTCGAAAAACATTTTAATTAGTCTTTCTTAAATTGATGAATAGCGTTACTCAAAATTAAACACTGGAATGTGCTAATTTATTTTCGTACAGCCCTTGTCAATCAGGAAGAAAAACACATTAAGACTAAGTACGGTATACAGTGACACCAAATTGCATTCCATCCTTTATCAGGGTATCAGGAGGGTTGAGGAGGTATGCGACACAACTCTTAACGTAATAAAGCAAAAATAAAATATTCATTCAGTAAACAAATCAAATCAACGCGCCAGGCCGATGTATGACGCCCAAATCGGATTATGGCGATTATACTTTAGGACAGGTGTCGACAAACTTTGAAATGACACACACTACTTAAATATGAAATGTTAAATTCAAGCACACTACTTTCATAAACATGATAAAATTGGTTTGAAATCACCTGATTTCGAAATACGATTGTGCTATCATTTTTTTTTCATGCATATTTCCTGCAAGTTTGAATGTTTCTGATATTGTGTGCAATTGTAATTTTTTTAATCTCTGAGCCCGCACTAGCCACAAAATTTTTAATAGTTAAATATTTTCGTAGTATCTTGGTATATAACATGTGTTCAAATTATCAGACCTTATTTAATTTTAAAGATTTTAAACTTCTTTTGCAAGAAGTTGTTTTAAAGTACAGGCGTAATTTTATTCAAACCCATAATTAATGGAATAAAATAAAAAAGGACTTCGTTATTTCGTCTATATTTTTATTATTTTGAAAAACCTTCCTTGAAATTACAAAAGTTGAAAATAAAATACGTTTTAAAATCAAGATTGCGTTAAAAATATCACTTTACACATAAAACGACAAAATCATTTAATTCGTATAGTACTGAAAATGTAAATAATATATTTTTATTGCTTTTGAATATTTTGTTTGTAAATTCACTGAAAAATATTCATTTTAATGCTTAATAAATGTATTACTTAAATTCACAAATATTTTTTTCTCGAATACGTTCGACTCGGTAAGATTGTTAAATGTCTCGCGATCAACCGTTTGCTATCCCCTGGCTTAGGATATATCGTATAGTGCGCGGCTAAAAGCCTCACTCCACCCCTCTCTTCTCAGTTCCTCTCTCCCACATCCCATCCCCTGGAATATCTCGCCCCTATATTTATTTATATTTACATCCATTTATCTGGGGGCTCCGTTGCACATGGCGGGTGCAGTCAGGACCATGTGAGAGGTCGCTGACCACAACATTTTTCTCAGTCTTATAAAAAGATTAATTGATGTTCCTGTGAAAAAATGTTTTCTATTTTTTTAATTCTGTGAAAATCACACTATTTAAACTTTGAATTTATTCCAAGACTTTCTACATTATTCTTCACTTAATGCAAATTACATACTAAATTTATATATTTTTATTAGAAAAAAACATTCAAAGGTGCGTAAGAAAGAGAGATAACATTTACAAAAAAAAACAAAGAGGCTCTGAGTCAATTTCACATACATATGAAATTATAAAAAAAACTATCACAATGTGTCAGGCTGGTTTTGCCGTATGCCTGTTTTTCTATATATGAATATCCATGAACGATCCGTAAAATGAATCTCAAAACCTAATATCACTTTTTAAAATCTAATATTTAATAATTAATAGAAACACCTTATATAACTTTTGTGAAAAATCTAATATCTAATAATACAATAATATGATAAGATTTGATATTTGTCTAGATTTCGCAAAGATAATTACGATACTTTTTTCAAAACAGTGGTGTTACTATATCATTAAATATTGAGTAATTGGCATCGTTTATAATGGACATGTCAAATTAATTTTGGACAATAAGTCTTGGTAACCATACTGATCAGAGACTGCGCATTATTCTCCATATAATACACTCATAAATCTATCAACATCGGTGTTGTGATTGCAATATATAGCCATAAATTGTATCTAACAACGCTCAAGAACATAAATCGAATTTATTCTTCAACATACTTAGAAAACTTTCTCTCATGCGTAACAACCATTCCGTTTTCAATTGAAAATGAAAAACAATAAAAACTCAAAAAATATTTAAAAAAAAACACCAATACGAGTATTCTCTCAACTCAACTCTTATATAATTGTCATTTCTAATATATCTTTTGTTGAATATTTGTCGTTGTTTCTAAACTTTTCTTATGATTTTTTAACATTTTTGCTGTATATGTGTACAATACAACCTGTTGAGTTTATTGCAGACATTTATTTCAAACAACCAGAAAAGTGTTAAATAAGCCTGAAATGAAAATCAGACTGGAACTCTTTTTAAATAATCTGAGTAACAACGAACAACAGGATTTAAACCTGTAACTCCCAGGTGGGAACACGGTGTCTTACGGACTACAAACCTGTAACTCCCAGGTTGGAATACGGTGTCTTACCGAGTACAAACATGTAACTCCCACGCTAGAACACGGTGTCTTACCGACTACAAACATGTAACTCCCAGGTTAGAACACGGTGTCTTACCGACTACAAAATAAGATCGTATCCACCATCTCATTTTTTCGTGTTTCTTTTTTCTGCACTTAGCTTAGACTAGGGCATTGAAAACAAAAACTGGTTGCTAGGAAGAATATACTACTGAATAATAAATACGACTGATGCAAAGAAAATGCGAACATTTTAAATAAATAATTTATTTTTTATTGAAACTTAAATTAAATAAAACTAAATACATATTTTATTTTATAATATATTTCAATAGACTTCTTATCAAGAAAATGCATCCAAATTCCACAGAAGTCACATGTGTCTTCTCGGGGTGAACTATTTTTGTTTATGCTCGCTGTCCCGGTTTCAAACCAAAATGTCACAACTCACAGAAAATATTCATTCCGAAAATACCCTTGGCACAAGATAAAATATATTATATTTTCCAATGCACATAAAATGGGATCTGAAGCGGCGTCGATATTCAGGGGAACGATGTTCGTTCCCGCTAATGTAATGATGGATCACTGGATTAGTTCAAATCGTTCCCCGAAAGTGCACATTGGATAGATACATATGAAATTTCCCTGCATAATGCAATTTGGTCCCCTTCCTCCTCTCTCTCACACTGAGGGTGCTTGATTGATTAGTTGCAGGAAAATATTGAATGGGTTAGCGCCGTGAAACACCCACTCGTTGCCTGCTTGCCGTGGTGCTGCTGCCTTCATCAACTGAACGTTATAATGGAGAGAGTAATTTATATCGCGTATTCAAATTGGTTTCTGAGTGTGAGAAAGTATATTAGGTAAATAAACTCTGCGTATGATACATGCATTAACTTTAATTTTTATTCAAATTTTAATTACCTTTTGAAAAAAAAATGGTGTCATCATCAACATCACGTTTTCTCCCTATTGGAGTAAGTAGAGAGAACGTATCTCCTCTTCTTTCTATCCTTCTTCTTATCGTGCCAATGGCACTCAATTATTTTCCACGCAGAATTATGTCTCCTCAACAGAACTGGGCTTTCTACGAATGAAATCCTCGTTGGAAGATTCCAGGCTCCTAAGGCACTGCTCAACTGCCTCTAAACGCATATACAGTGAATCATTCCTTGTTTTGGCATGATGTTCTTTGTTTTCACAATTCCTGTTCGGAGCCTGAATAGAGATTTTCAGGTCTTCCAGGGTACTTAATTATCTATAAAGACTTTCCACTCTCCCCTTTCCAAATTTTATTCATTTGGTTATTTCATATTTTCCTAGGTCTTTCCAAACTTCTTTGACCTTTTTATACAGCGTCTGTATATTTTTTTTGTATTATTTCATCACTCTTTATTTTTTTGCAGCCGAAGTATTTAAGCTCCATTTTGAATGTAAAACATTGCATTTTAAATCCCATTTTGCCGATACATGTCGGGGTAGGCAAATATAGCAGAGCGCTGCTTTTCCACATCCGTTCGTTTCTCATACAATTTCTCAGATTTTTTTGATTGATCATAGTATTTTGGTGTTTTATAAAAATAAGTAAGAAAGAAAAAATCCATAAAATTTCCAACCCTCCTCATCTCTGAACTTCGCCCACTTCACCCATTTGAACCAAAACTGACACCAGAAAATAATACAAAAAAGGGTCTCTCTATCGCCCATCGCCCCCGAATAATTTACCCCTCCCACCCGCGCGTGACTCATTAACTTACAACCCCATTCTACCCCAATTTCCCGAGCCTATACTACGGGTAACACTTGACCACATCCAAACACCATAAATACATTTCATATCATATGCCAAAATAATCCTTCAGCTACACTGCAAAAAGGAATAAATTCCGATCAATGAGATAGACGTCAAATTAAGAATTGAAAGAAATATAAATTAAAATTGATATTTTCAAAAAGGCCTAAGTATGGAAATTTCTCTTGAGGAAATTGAATCCATCTGCTAGAAAGAATGAAAGATTTAAAAAAAATATTTTTGCACTTTTGTAAAAGGATGTTTTAGTCCGTTTGTGTAAGAAATACTATGGGAATATTATCAACGCCCATTACGGAACCACGGAGATTTGGCAAGCCGATGCACCAGAAATTACTCAGTCCCCGCTTTAACAAATGATGGATGCAGGGAGATACATGCCTTGATATTTTTTTCAATAAATGAGAATTAGGAATTTTAACACTTTAAGAGGAATGTTTTTTTTCACGACTCGACGGCTTCTTTGGAAAAACATTTATCTTAAAAAAAGGCATTGACATAATACATATTTTTTCAAAAAATATTATCCTGTAACTAGAGTTTCTAAATATATAACTTTGTTGTATGGAAGTTAAATGTGGGTGAGGAAAATGACTGAGAAGAGCTAAACAAATGTTATAGAAATGCATACATTTAGAAGAATATATGGGAAGATAATATATAACAGAATACGAATTGAAGTTATTAGAGATGAACGTGAGCTTATTGCTGATGCGTAAATAAGATAAAGAAGAGTATTCTGAGATAGTTTGGGTATGAATAACTAATTAACAATGAAATACTAATAAAAATAAATATACAGTGCAAATGTGTGTACGGTGTGGTAGAGAAGAAGAAGAAAATTTTAGTTGGATCAAGTTAGTGCTATTTTGAACGAAGGAAATGTTAAAAGTGAAAAAAGTCGTAGAAGTTGTATGATAAGGTGTATGGATGTAGAGGAGGTGTTATCAAGACATGAATCCTATCGGTTGATATAGTGCTCTGTTTTCTCTGTGTACCCCGACAGGGGAACGGCGTGACGGTTTGTATGATTGATATTTGTTAAATTAACAAAAATATTTCGAATGTAAAATTATTTATAGTAGGCAAAAAAATAATCAGTTACAAAAAACATCAAATACTATACTACAATTTGATCACTAAGAAAAGTTAAAATAAATGTTCAGGGTGTTATGAAATTCAGGTGAAAAACATCGATGTAGTTAAACCATTCACTGTTATTTCTACAGGCTGGTATTATTATGGTTTTATTCATGCAAGTTTCTACGTGTCGGGAAATAAAATAAAGTGGTCTATTGCGTTGTTCTCGTTGGATTATAATAAACTATCTGCTCCAAAATATCTATAAATTTACGAATAATTTTAATGTAGATTAATAAATATTATTTTAAAATATGCATCGTCCCTGCATCCCTTAAATTAGCTGAGTAAATCTATGGCATAATACAATACCATGAACGCGGCTCGTTCGAGCATTGATTTTAATTTAGAATTTAATTGTAGTTTATTCTAGAGTAGTTTCTCTTCCCCGTTCCGCTATTTTCAGCAACCCTTTCATGTTTGGGAGAGTAATGCATCGATGTGTAGTTAATGGCTTTTGCCGAGTCAAGGGGTAAATGTCCTTAAATAATCCGACCCGAAAGAGGGGGAAAGACACTGATGATATTTATGTAAATCCTTTGACTACAGGTAAACACTCGTTGGTGACGAAATACGTGACCTTTTATTCAAATCGAGTTGTTTAAAAAAATATAAATATACAAACAATTGAGAATTCTATAAATTGTGTTCAAGTCATCAGAATTATAATTGAGGGACTGATTATTTATGTGCATTTTGTATAATTGGTGATAGTTATATAAGTAGTATATCATCTCGTCATCATCATTATTATTATGATAACCATCACACCATGCCCCTATTGGGGTACGCAGAGAGAACAGATTTCCACTTTATTATATCGTGGTACACGTCTTTAACTTCTGCCATATCCATAGACCTCTTTATGCATCCTCTCCTATTATTAAGAATTCACACTTTCCCCCCTTTCAGAATTTGATTAATTTGGTCCTGTCACGTTTTTCCAAATCTTTTCAAATATCTCATACTCTATATTTATAATAACTGTATAAATAATAACACATACTCGTATTATCATTCTATTTTTTTTCTTTCTACGTGTCCGAACTATCTCAATGTACTTTTCTTCATCTTAAGCTCTGCGATGTCATATCATCATGCCAATATTTTTTATTAAAAGTTGTTTTGTATGACACAATCGTTTTTACAGATCCAAGATCAAGTTTTTAACTACATATTATGACATTTTATGATCAGGACACACCAAAGCTTTTAAAAACTGCCTGATTTATATTTTAATGCAGTCTAATTTTGATCCAATGACATTCTCTATAACCTCCATATCTGTTAAGACGCCTGTATTGCGCAATCGATTCAAGTTGATACATGGATTTTTTTAAAATGGTTCCAGTCTGGTTTCTCTAAAGGCTTCTTAAACACCTTTCTGGTTGATTGAAAGAGATTGCCCTATATCAATAATCTATCAAGTTGTGCTTTATACAAGAAAATATAACACAGCACAATAAATACACTCTAGAGTTGATTTGTATAATTTAAAACTGCACATATTTTTTGTTTACGTAAATTTTAATATTTTCATATTTAATCTCAATAGAAGAGCAAAAACACTAAAATGTGTTTGAACCAACGAACAAATATATTAGTATACTTTAAGAGATTTATTTAAAATATTGAAAAATCCCACGTGCAAACATATCAAGCCAGTTAAATGGGTTTTGCATAGTTTAAAACCGTCATAAAACTTAATTATTTTAAACAGGTCCTTACTAATCGGTTGGATGCTTTCTCAATTATTTCAAAATTGTTAAGATGTAAGTTGGTTCCTTTTAGTATATATATATACTAAAGGTACGATTAAATTCACTATTTTCTTGCCAATTTACTATGTTAGTTAGCTCCTTTGATTTTTATGATGTTATTCGACTTACATTTTTAAAATATAAATATCACATAACAACAGCAAAAATGGAAATATGTATCGAAATATACTTAATTGAGAAATAACCATCCACGACGACGTGCGTCGAGAACGCATGGGAAGAATTAAAAAAAATTCAATCGCGATTGCGGCCATATCCATAAAACTTCAATCAATTTGCGTGCAGAAATCAAGATCGCACAATACGAAGCAGTGCTGCTCCTCTGAAGGCTTTATCAGCGTGTTAAGGGATCATCCTTTTTGTACGAGGCGCGCAAAACGCGAATTTTATTGTTACGATCATTTTTAGTGGCACTTTCTTTTTACGAGGTGGCTTCCTTTACGCCCCTTTACCCCTCGTTTAGCGGGTTGACGAAAATTCTCACCCGTTTTTTGATGTTCGCAAATTTCGACTTTTTCTTTAGGTAAAACGTCTCGCACATTCGTTACCAGGCAATTGGTTGCTACAACTTGAAATATCTATTTGCTGACAATCATTGACGGTAAAAGTATCATGATGTTAACGTAATAAAACCAACATAATTTGTCTTCTGAAAGGCAATGGTAACTCTCTTTCGTTCATTTTTATTACATGCAGCTAATCGTTAATGCAAAAAATCTTTGTTTTTAAAGCCATCTTGACAATTCATTAAAAAAAGTTAACATTTCAAGAAAAAATATGTTAGAAATTTGTAGTAAGCTTTTTTGTCAAATCAATAAAAAATGTATTATATTTGTCCTCAAAATCTTTCTGTAAACCAAGTCATGTGAAAAAACAATATTATGACGACCCAACCAACAACGTCTTGAGTCAAAACGGTAAGTTTTCAATACTTTATTATTTCATGCAACGTTCAATCAATATTATTTATGTAATAGATGTTTTTTTTTAAATAAGAAGAAATTCAAAACAACAATACTTCATATGTTATTTTTTTTGCATCAAAAAAAATATTGAAGACAATCGTATCATTTTAAATTAACTATAGTATGTAATAAAGTAGGCTGCAAATACAACTTTTTTCGGTGACACTATTTATTCAGAATAATACACTGGCTGCTATATCAATTATCTATTTACGAAAATTCGCGAATAAAATCTAGAAAATATTCTTTTGAAAAACTAAATTTTAAACACACATCATCATTGTAAAGCGAAAATATTGTTTAAAAGTATAATAAATTAAAATGGGTTGTCACCACGAATCAAAAATTCCCCATGTTAACTCCCCCAGATGATTGGAAAGTATTTTTTGAGCAATAAATGTTTTCACAGTTCATCGCGTAAAATATTTACGTTTTTTATTATTATTTAAACTGCTCGAGTATTGCTTTATATTTTTATCTCCAGCATCGCCTCTCAGCGCGTATCTCAACTCGGTCAATAAATAATTTTTGTGTTTAGTTTAGTGATGCAATGAAAGATTTAGAGTTATCTAGGTTGTGTAAAAAAGAAGATCGAATCTTTGGATTTTGCTTGTCGTACAAGACGAAAGTTTCTAGATTTTAATTCTAAAAAAAACTCTATTTCTATTAGCATTGTACACCAGTTTTTCAATGTTTCTTCTTTTTTATTTTTCCCTTACTTCCATTAAAAGAGTTCTTCAATATTATACAGTAAAAAAATGAAACATATAAATAATTTTAAAACTTATAAATAAACAATCATTAATTATTACCACAAAAAACAACGAAAATTTGGCACTATACATAAAGGGATATAAGTATAACTCAAATTAAAGTGAAAACAAATTTAAGTAAATGATTTTATTATGCTATATTTTATCATAAAAATATATTACTATATATTAAGATTGCATAGCCTTAAAAATAATATTAATTTACAGAAAAGAATATTTAAACACGCTAAAAGACGAATATTAAAAGTTAATATAAATTGTTCACAATCCAATTTATACTCACATTTATTTATTATCGAGAAATTAAAATTAAATGGGAAAAATATGTTTTAATGAAAGATAAATATATTTTCAAACACATGATAATTCTCAGTATATTTTTGCATCGTGTAGCTTTAAATATAATTATAAAATATATATTATGAAATGATTTAAAAATAGAACCTATCAACAAAGCATAACTTTATTTAACAAAAATCGTGTATCGTCAAAAATTCCATCATTATCATCAGCGTTAATATTATTAGCTTTTCATTAACTGCGGGACTCACACACATGCTTCTTTACGGCTTTTATACAATATTTTGTTAAATATCACCAAGGTATACTTATTATCAATTTTTATGTTAATCAAACTGATTTTATATTTAAATCAAGATCAGTTCAGTCATATTTAATAAATAATCAGTTAAATCTAAACTGATTTAAGTGCATATTACGATTAGCAGTTAACATAAGTTGAACATGCAATTTCTATATAAACAGTGCATTTAAAATAGATTTACGAGTGAATAAATAATAAATCAAGCTTCATTAAATATCAACTTTTAACAGTGGAACAATATCTAACGAGTTAATGATTTTAAAAAGCAAATGATGTACATGTTAGCAATTTTAAATCTCTGGGAATAAATTTTGAAATGTCTGAATATGTGTGAGAAAAGCCATAAAAGAATGATGTTCCCGCTGTGATTTTCTTCTTGGTATAAATCATTTGAATTATAAAATTGTTTTATAAATTAAATTTATATTTCATTAATTGTATTAAAAAACCTGATTTCGAAAACTGAATGAATCAAAAACTTGATTTTTCTAATAAACGTTCTGTTACTTGTACAAGATAGAAATAGTCACTTTGTGAAAAATAATGGGTTTCGAAGTCGATTCTCGATTGTACCAAAAAAAGGTAGAAGTTCGTAACGTGCCAAGTAAGTGCAAGTGTTGTTAAGGGCAATGATACACCGCGAGTTCTAAAACCGAAAGCACGATTCTCGACCGAAAATAATATTGTCTCCCGGCCACGCTTTTCAATATGTTCAAATTGATTATGAATTCGGATATGTTGAAGGACACCATATAAAGTGATGTTTAGTTAAAAGTAAATAAATGTAAGGTTTTGATTTTAGGGTTAAAAGTTCATAACTCGTATTATTAAATTTATTTAAAAAAAATTATGTGCTTTAAAATTAATTAATAATTTACCAAGATTTTATTTCAATTAAAAAACTTTAGAACTTCGAGCATTATGTTTTTTATTTTGAGGTATATCTTAACAAAAAAGTAGATATTTCTTTTAACAAATTAGTGGTACAATAAAAGTTTTTAAATTTGTATTTAATTTTTTTAATTAACCTAATAATATAACTAGAAGACAAACAAATACACATTACGAAGGTTGAAAACCAAAATGTTAATTTATTTATTCATGTGAAGAACTAATTTTAGAAAAAAATGTATTGAAAGCACTTGTCGAATTCCTTACCCCTTCATCTGGAGTTGACTTTTAATATGAAATTTGTGTCAAATAATTTTAATCGTCAAAACAATCAAGAAGTAATACTTCTCTCCGAGTGTGGCGCTGCTATATAATCCTTAAGCCATAATTCAAGTGGACCATTTTTACGTTATGCAAGTCTTCTAAGTGGCCACTTCATATCCCCGCTGTGGGTGTTTACTCTTAATGAAATACCCAGTCTCGTAAATCACAAGTGCGGACTAGAATCGTTTCAAGATATCATTTTTTCTACGCCAGATGAACTGTGTTTTTTCTTCTATTTCTGCGCCTCGGAGTTATTTCAGAACGTCAGATTCTATTCGAGAGAGACTAATGGATTCCAATGACTTCAAGGTAGTTTTGTTAGAGATCTCTGTATTTTATTGAAATGAAATTAATTTGGGATTTAATCCAATATCTCCTTTCCACTTTCATTAAAACAATATAAATATTATGAACTAATTAGGAATTTTCAAACTAAAACTTTCGCTTAAATATATTAAAAACATATTTGCATATATTGTGAGATAAGTGGAAATTGTTTGAGATAAAATTTTCCAAACTTTTCTCCTGCGTACTTATTGAGAATGTCGCAACTGATGTGGCTTATTTTCCTTCAATCGCTTTCTTTGGTAGAACATCTACATCTGGCTTCTTGTTATTTCGCTTCGCTAACTTTTTCTAAATTTAAAAATTTGTACGTCGAAATGTACGTAACCAATTTTAATATGGATTCATAAAAATATGAAAAAATGTTTGAAACGACTAGCAAATGACATAGTTTCAACAGTCGGAATGAGTTGCGAAACAAATATAATTGTCTTATGACACAAATATAATTGTCTTCAATTAATGTAGAGCGAGGATGATGTAGACTGAAGAAAGAGGGAAGGAGATAGTTGAAGAAATTTTAACTGATGGAACGATTTATGGGTGATAAAAGCGCATTTATGACAAGATGTACGGATGCGGATGAGGCTAGATCATGGATAGAAAAGTGAAGAGATCTGTCCTGTCTGTCTACCCCAAAAGTGATATGGCTTGATGGTATTTATGTATGGAATAACATATTGCATCCAGTAACACATTCGTTTAGGTTATTCGGTAAATATGTCAGGATTTTTTTGGAGAACATGTCCCATAATTGAAGTATATTTATACATTAACATATTGATTTAATAAAAGAAAACATTATCTACAGTCTCTGAGATAGCTAAATGATATTAATTTGATCAAAAAGGGGTATGAATTGTTGATAAAATAGTACGAGTACTTACGTTAAGTTTTCTAAATAAAACGATTTTTGACATGTAAAAAAGTTTTATTGATTTTGTCTGGTGTATTGTATAATCAATAACTCGATTAAATTAGAAACATGGTCATTTTCTTTTTTTTGGTTAAAATCTTGCAAAAGATAGAGAAAATATATCAAAATCGAGTTTGAGTATTTTTGCATTCAAATAGTTTGGATTGTTAATGTTTTCTCGTTAAGATTGTTCGCATTATTAACGTGCCAAGAAATTGCAATTAAAATGTTAACTCATATAAAATTGCATACTTGAATATTTTTTTATTAGATATGATTACTATTTACAAGTTTGGTTTTTATTTAGAAAGGTTAAAGAAACAAATCGTAGGAGTTGTGTAAAAATATGTATGGGTATAGAGGAGACGAAATATGTTTGTCGCGATAGAAAAATCAGGTGTTATGTCTTCTCCACGTGCTTATGATTTATATTTACAAAGTTAACGAAAAAAATGATAAAGGAAAAATAATTTCCAAATTTATTTTCCTTCAGTTCTTTGAAAATTATATCCAGTTTGTTTTTCAAAGCATGAATGAAAATTTATATATTCTCCATTACTTTTTAACACGTATCAATACATTTAAGTATTTATTTTAAGATCGAGAATGCAGCGATAATTTTCCTCTCCTGGAATCAAAATTGTACTGCGCGCAGTATGAAAATTATTAAATTTATTTTGATATCTTATTAAATACAAACACAAAATATTATAAATTAAAAATTATAATGATAAATGTAGACATTTATTTATTTGTACAGTCGACAGAAGTAATTTCGTCGGTGGTCCGTGTACAGGCGGTCGAATAAATTTGGCTTGTTTGTTTATTTACTACCAAGTTTAAAGTGCTTCGATGGCTTTCCGATATGTATGTTGACTATCGTATTTTTACCATTTGATTGACAGCCTTATGTCAAGGGAAATATTAAATTAGTTTTACAAAAAAGAGCCATGATGCTTTTAGGAGCAGGTCGTTATGTAACAAGCAACGTTTTATCATAAATTTTTGGATTGTCGGTCTGATGAAATGTTATTTTACTTTCATTGGAGATAATCACAATTTATTATACATTATTTTTGTAAGTACTGAACAAAGAAACGTTTTTTTTCTGACATTTTGTCGTAGCGTATTTAATTTGGTTTAAAATATGAAGTTATTCTTGACGTTTGGGTTTACTGAAAAACTGTAGCGATTAAAATTCGTTTGACTTGGCCGTAAACTGAAATTTATCTTAATTAATATATGTAATTAAGATAAATAACAATCTTGGTGTATGAGAGTGAAGACTGGGCATTGAAAGAGAGTGATAATAGTAGAATAAATGTGTGCATTGCGTAGAATATTAGGTATTTACTATATTTGAAAGAATAAGAACTCAAAAATATAATTTTTTGTTACACGGAAAGAAAGACGCGAAGATCAGTCTTTTCCAAAATATACGTGAATTTATGGTGTATGTAATATAACATATAATTCATCTTTTAATATTACTTAAGTATATTATAATAATACGTTGCATTAAATTAAATATTTGCGACAATAGTTGTTGACAACTAACCAAAAACAGAAAAGAAGGGTGTGTAAAACACATAAAAGACAATTCGTATAACCTTTTATTCAGTTATTAGGAGTACACGCGATGCAAATGGTGAACTATCGGTGGCGGATAACGGTTCCAGACGATAAGGCACAACATACCTTCATGCCGTGCTGGTCTCCTGATACCTATATGAGCCGCTATTTATGGTGCATCGGTAGGTGCACCGGGCTGATAGCGCTTAAAAGCAATATTCGATATTCAATTTTTACAATGGCCGACCGTTAATGAAAACCTGGAAAGGGTGATTTACTTATAAACACATATTGGTACACAAATAACCAAAAAAATATAAAAATTGTATTGAAGAGGAATATTTTATTAATTTTACAGAGTATATAAATATTAAAAAAAAACACTTGATAAAATCTTTAAAATAAAAAACAATATTTCCGTAAGATATGTGGTTACTTTTATTTATTATATTTGTAAACTATATTAGTTACAAATACATGCATTCGAAGCGAATTTTTTTTTGACGTTTCGTCATTTCTTTGTATTTCTTCAAAAGTTGCGTTGTTCCCAAACTATTCAAGTGTTGATTATTATTTTATTTGGAAACTACAATTATCAATTAGCTTTCTTTTAAATAATTGTTTTTCAATATTCGATTGGCACTATTATTTTTTATCACAAACATTTAAATTGATTTAAACTTGGAATAGGCCTATGTGGTTTGATTTAAATGAATATTTCGTACATATTGAACAAAATATTTCCATTTAATGTCAAGTCCAAGTTTTATGTACGTGTTTATGAACCTTTTCAGAAAAACTCCATGAAATGCTACATTTTAATTTAACATTTTTTTACTGAGAATATCATATACATATTTTGAAAATTCAACTTAAATAAAAATAACTTGATTCAAATAACTAATTATTTGAGGCAAACTGAATCACATTTAATATAGTTGTTATATAATAAAAAATACAAAAAACTTTTACACGAATCTCAAGCAAATTGTAATAAAAAATACGGGCATCAAACTCTAAAGGTTCTGCGTGCTGCTATGTGGTAAATAACATCCAAATCTAAAGTCAAAGATCAGAAAGAAGTGTATAGACTTCTAACATATAATTGCTCACGACCCATGCCGGTATACCATAAGGTACAACACAACAACAGCCATTGGTCCAAAGTGATGGACAGACCCGATCATTAGACTAACCTCGGGGCGGGCCGTGGAACCCGCGCCGTGGAATTATCTATACTTGCTTATTATTTATATTATTATAGGCAGATACAGCCGTTTCTCAAGTTCCGATTACATTGTTCTTTTTCGCGATCCCGAATTAGCGATTTTTTTAAAGAGGGGCGTTGCAGTTTTTTTGCAGCACATTGAAATTATCTCGTTTAATTAATAACGTCTTTCGTTGTAAAAAAAAATTGTATTAAATTGTTAATTTTATTTATTACTACAAGTAGTCTTGGGATATTTTATTACTTGAAAAATGAGACACGTGAAATGTGATCAATTTCCACATGTTGTTAAGAATATTAAATATGTTAGTGTTGAAAAATTCATTGTATATTGTGAAATTATTAACTTGTATGAAGCTGTTTAAATGTTTTATCGAATTATTTTTCAATGTTCATGGATCATAGCGTGGAAATATTTTTATTACTGGATATACAGGTATATATTCTAGAATTTTTATTACTGGATATACAGGTATATATTCTAGATTTTTTTTTAATAGCTTCATAATATTGCATTATTTAAAATGCTCAAAAGCTTGAAAAATAATGATTTTTTTTAAATAGAAAAAAAAAATGGGATATATAAAAAAAAACATTTGTATTATTATTTTTTCAACTATTTGAACCTTACAAACTATTTTAGCGGATATTAGTTTGATCAGTTTCATATTTTCAAGTCTCTTGTGCAAATTTTAGTGCAAAATTTCGAAATACGAAATTTTCTAGAAAATATACTCAAATCACCAATGTACCTACAGGTCAGATAGAAATTTTAAAAATATATTTTTACTGGAAATAATATTTTCTTACAATCGAAAAATATGTAAATAGATCAGCATATACATATATTTGAAGTAGTTTCAACTTTTGAAATATCTAAAAAATACCTACTTAAATTATTGTTACCAATGTGCCAGAAATTCGATGATATATACGAGTATGATAAACATATTTTTCAAAGTCTGTTGAACTTTTATTTGTTATTTTATATTAACAAATAAGTGACTCGGTCTGTTTAGTTGTTTTACAGTTCGTTTATTTTTTAACTTTTAAATATTTAAGTTTTATTAATATCAAAAAAAGTTTTCAAATCATAGACAAATACACATAGTGGAATGGTGATTAAATTATAGACAAATACACATAGCAGAATGGTGATTAAATTCGAAATAGCACCATATATCAATAATCAGTTTTTTATTTTTTTATAAATTGTCACATACACCAAATAAATCAAACCATGCAGACTCATTATTAGGCGATATTTCTCGCATGTCTCTGGTACGTGGGCGACCAGATTCTCGCCCCTATTACGAGTCAACCATTCTCTAATTATAGTCTCCCGATACTATTATGGGACGAGCGTCACGAGAAAAAGACCAGGAGAACAGAAGACGTGAGAGGAGAGAATATTATTATTATTATTAAATGTCCGGCATAGAACGATATGGAGGACGCCGAACCTCGTGCCAAAAATCGTAAAACTGTCAGTCGGGCGGGCTATCCACTACGCCGCGAGATGTTTCTCCGTAATTATTATCACTACGAGATGACACGGTGCCAGATTGTTTTTTCCTCATCCTGAGATACGAATACTCGGGAATTGCATTAAAGAAACCAATAAAACAGTTCAGCGTTTTTCAAGCTGTTTACATCATATCAATCTTTAAATAGTACTTATTATACGAGTATATGCTATGGCTAAACGAAACTGCAAATAGTCAGCTACATTTATAGAGATGTGTCATCCAGAAAATAGAAGTGGCCGGTCTCTGGACTTGATAAACCTGGTTTAAACTGTAACCACGCATTCAACAGCGGGAAATATTCAAGAAAAGCTGTGAAATCCCGTGAAAAATTGCGAAAAATTGTTGAGGCGGTCTTCAATAAAACTGCAATTATAATCTTCGAAAGACTATATGACTAGTATAGTATGCCAATGTGTAGGAAAAGCTCCATTAAGGATGATTTTTATTTGTTTAGCAAATTTATCATTTTATAGGTTGAGGAAAATGCTTTTAATATCTTTAACTTTTTAGCACACCTTTTGATTATTAGAATTAACGATGTGGCGTCTAAAATTAATGTAGATAAAAAACTAAACGAGAAAGATTTTTAAGGTAGAATTTATAAACTCAGTATTTCGTTTGTCAATTACTAAAAGATTTTTTTAAACGTTTTCTCATATAACATAAATAACTGCCATAAAATACATATATTTATACATGTTGGTAAAAAATCTTCTGGGACATTCACAACTTCAATAGAAAGTTATTAGTTATAAAGTTCGTTGTATACAATTATTTAAACCATGTAAGTGTGCTGAATGAACTGATTTTCCTTTTAAAATATTTTGAGGAAACTGCTTATTCCACTAATTTCTATAATTAGTGGAATAAGACAGTAATAATGTAGTCCAGAAAGTTTCAGTCGAAACCTTAAAACAAATTGGGTATATTATTTATTGGTTAATTTTTAATAATGTTTGAAATTACATGAATTTCCATAGAAATATTAATCTCGATTAAGTTGATTTCAAAACGACAAATTTTCACCAAAACATGAGATAGACAAGTTAACGTTCTTCGAGAAAATGTGCTGGACATTTTGAAGAATGCGTGTGAAAATGGATCGAACACAGCACATATATGTGGTTTAGGTAAAATATCAAATGAGCAAACCTCAATCCGTAACGGGCAAACTCATACTAATATAATGTATATTTCATTGGCAAATTCCGTTGTAAAATTTATCATACAGATCCATATATTAAGATGTTTAATATCTTTGAATTTCCCAAGACCGATAGAATGTGCATTTGTTCTACGAGTACATAGAAATAAAAAAAATGTTATAAATATTATGATTACTACAATGGCATTGATAATTACTCTGAATCAGTTTCAGAATTACAAATATAAACGTTCGTCCCTAAAATATAGTATACCTATAATGTGATTTAAAACAAAAATAATTTTAAAGAGAGCGTAATTTCAAAAATTTTGCTACGAAAATCAATCAACTGATTACGCGTGTGTATTTATTATAAGAGGAATGATTTCGTTAGTAACCATCAGCGAATGAAATGTTAGGCATTAGCATAAGTCTACAGGCGAACGCATCCCAATTTATTTGGACCACTTAATTTATATTGGTACATAATATCTGCACAGAGCGCCACACACGCAAATCATTCCAGTCCGCGACGCTTTGGCTAGGATTTCACCATTTCGTAAAAGTGATTTACACACAAATCAACAGAACTGACTCGAGAGGAACGCTTGACAGAGTGGAACAGGTGCGAGACTGTTTCAGAGCTTAAAACTATAACAACAATTGCAGAGTTCATGGAAAAAAGTATGAATGTTCAAACTAATTATTCTTTATTTATTTTTTAAATACTAGACGTAAAATATTTCTGAAATATAATACTTAATATTAACACGTTGAATGGAAAGTAGTTTCATATTTCTTAAATAAATATCGACGGGACAATTTTTTATTGCTATTTTCATTCCGAACGTGTTGAATGTATATTCATATGAAATGTAATAGATAAGCGCATTTTTTCAGTCATTGTTCATCCAAATTGCTTAAGTTGTTTTCATTAGCGTATTTTGAAGATGGAAGAAAACACATGTTTTTTCAGTGATTGGTGCTTTTTTACTTCCGCAAAGGAAAAATGCACCACATACTAAAGATTTACACAGCATATAGTGTATTGCCATGATGCAGTAAGCGATTGTGTGTGTATAATATGGTTTAAAAAAATCCGTAATAGTGATACGGCACTCGAAGATGGTGTCCGCTCTGGAAAGTCGATAACCACTAATCACAACCAAATCAATGCTTTGATCGAGAATAACCAGCATTCTACGATTTGAAGTGAGATTTTGAAAATAGGTATCGAAACCAACTGTCCATTAGAATTTAAACTAAAAATATGACAATATTTACTAAAATGTAGGAGCCGAATATACTTTGGCTGAAACCCAATTTATTTATAAAAGATTCGAATCTGGTTTTCATTTAAGGCCTTTTAACCTCCTTTTGGTTGGTTAAAAGAAATTGCTATATGGTAATAAACCTGTCACGTTAGATTTGTATACAACACAAACGTGTAATACCGTATAATACTTTTGTTCTATACAGTATAAACTAATTGTAGTATTGCCATGTAGCAATCTCTTCCCACCTACCAAAAATATATCAAATAGACCTGAAGTGAAAATCAGATTGGAACATTTTTTTTAAATAACCTGGGTTCCAACGGGAATCGAATCTGTAGCTCTTGGGTTAGTAAATAATATTTTTCTGTTTCATTATCTTGATATTTCAGAAAGCCACAAATTTCATTTTGTAAACATTCATCATTTTACCCTCTCTTTTTTTTCAATAGTCAACTATCAACTCGTTTTTTTTCTTTAAGCTCATTATTTGTTAACAATTTGGCTGAGTTTGCAAAAGAGTGTGCTGAGAGAATTGTGAAATTTATATAAAGATCCTTCGTCGAAGAGAGACCGAGATGTAATTTGAAAGTGCTGACACGAGAATGGATCTCAATTTCTCAGCTTGAGGACGGCTGTTGGAACTTCCGCGAACTACGCAGCCCTATTAACAAATGCGATTATTTCAAATGGACGCGTTAAAAGGATTTTTCTTTCATTTCTTGGCGTCATTCAAGAGCTTTGATTTTTTTAACGGAATACCGGTTGAAATGGTAGAAAATTAAAAATACTTACACATTTTTAAATATGTCTTTTAATTTATAGACACAATAATATATTATTTCAAGAATTTCATTTTAAATAATACTTTTTTTCATTCACAATATGAGGATGTTGTAGAGCGAAAAAATGTTTATTAATTGTAATTTGTTTTATCAAACACTGTTTATTCCACTTTTTGTAACTTTGTACACGGAAGATCTTTTGAAAATATATTTCGTGAACACGAATCCGCCTTAACAAATCCTCTAATTTATTCTGAAATGGCTAATCATTGTCACCGTGAAAACCATACATGTTCTATCGATGATGTTAAATTTTTACATATCAGTAGTAACGGAAATAAATTGGACAGATAAGAGGCTCTAGAAATTTCTAAGTCAGTGCATCGAGGTGAACATCTGGCAAACACATATATCCCAAGAATCTCTCCGCTGCTCGCCGAGGTTGTCCCATGCCTTCCTCAATCCTCAGTCCCCAACCTGAATGTTTACCGTTAGAACCGTGTATCTCGGTACCAGTTCCAACATAATTCAGTCTTGTTTGTGCTCCCCTGATGATGAGGTGAAAGCCTTGAAATCGGTAGGGTTATACCGTTAAAAAAGTGGAATTAACAGTGTTTGATAAAACAAATTACAATGTCTTTAAACCTCCACAATGTTAATGCCTTAACTATAAATAAAATGTTTATTAAATAAATAAAATTTTCTTAAGTGCATTATAGAGTAACATATTGTCAGAGTCGTCTTTTCAAGAATGCAATGAAATTCAGATCGTAGAGTAGATCGTTAACCACTGTATGCGTGTCCGGGAGGCGTGCATGAGTTACACTGGACGCTGTACCGTGCGTGTGAGGACCGCACGCACAAGAAGAGGAAGTGCTGTTCGTAATTAGTACCTAATTCATTAAATTATTTGCATGGTACTCTTCAGCATATCAGTATTGGTAAAGTGGTTATGTTAAAGAGTGTAGCTGGGTGACAAGAATGTTTTTAATCACATGAATCGAACAGGCGTAGAACTACTGAAGAAGGCAAATGACTCGGAGTCCAGGCTGAACACTAGACTGAAAACAATATTTCCCTGCAACTCCCGAGTTGGAAAACAGGCTTAGCAACAAGGCCATGGAGATGTCGGCAAATAAAACTTTACTCAATTCCTTTTTTGGGACCGGCGAGAACGGAAACCAAAAACTCTAGGGAGAAGACAAAAGTGTAATTAACCTGGTCAAGGAGGTTGTCTTCTTGCTAAAAACAAGAATTTGATTCTTATGTAAAAAAAATTACACTTATTCTTAAATTGATGAAGTAGAACGTTTTTTTAAATATTATTCGAATGAAAATGCTTCCTATTTAGTTCGCAACTCGCCAATTCAAAGCACCTGCCTCAGGATCTGAATCAGGGTTGCCCCACTCGAGGTGAAGTGCTCTCGAAATGGCCACACACACATATTTTCCCAAAAGCGGTTGCGAGGTTGTGAGTACACGAAACGGAGTACTCCGGTGGGGCTGATAGCTCGATCGTATGGGCAATAGTGGGGAGTATTGTTGTCTTTCTGGAGTCCTTTTGAGGGACTTTAAGAGCATACTAAAAAGTTTGGGGGAATCCTCTATTGTCGTGCATTTGTAGGATAATGTGTAATATACGAGTAACTAACTGCAAGCAAACAGTTTAAGAATTTCTCTTGAATAATGTATATGATTTATTTTCTAGTCTTTTTTCAATGACCAAATTTATTGTTTGTTTATGGTATATACTTGGTTGCAAGATGTTGTTAGTTTCATCTGATATGTTTTAAGATATAGTCTAAATACTAATTTATGAGCTCGAAATTTCGTAATTTGTATTCAGACCTCAAACAGACAAACATTATAGTGGGTGAGGTAATAAAATATCGTGAATATCTTATTTAAGGAAGCTAGGTTAAAAAATAATGTTGTCGACTTGAAATACTAATTTCTTCAGTGAAAAAACAGATTTAGTATTTAGTGTTAAGGTCGGCAGCCGAAGTCTAGCATGGTTAATATTCCCACTTAGCAAGCAGGTGCCACATGTTCGATGTTTAATGGATTCGCTTGCAGACTGGTTTAACTTTTAGATCGTTTAACATCTGAATTAGATTTTGCTGTTGTTTATTATAAATTATTATAGCACTATAATGCAACACGGAAATGGCGTTATGTAAAAAACTTGGCCTTACTAAAAGATGCTGCAAATTAAACCTGGCGATTGTCTTGGAACTTATCCTTGCCATCGGAACCGATGCCCTTGTCATTAAACCTTTGAGTTTGATCTGTC
This sequence comes from Odontocerum albicorne, assembly GCA_949825065.1. Classification (NCBI taxonomy): domain Eukaryota; kingdom Metazoa; phylum Arthropoda; class Insecta; order Trichoptera; family Odontoceridae; genus Odontocerum; species Odontocerum albicorne. The sequence continues at coordinate 23,775,895 of OX463855.1, forward strand.
AAGGATATGGGATTGCTGAAGTGCAACAGTTTGCACACAATAAACCAACAAAAGTATAGGTGTCTTTCATCCCCAGAATGGCTAACAATTATACTCGATCATAAGGGGTTGTCTGTCGTTCATGGTCGGACTATGAATTCGGGTCATGGTTAAAAGTCAATACCTAACATATATCCGCTTGATAATATATACTATTGTAAATTAATGTTAAATAATTTTAAAGTATTCTAAAGGTTTTAAAATGTTTATTTTTTTACTTCATATCTTCTTCGTCTTCGCGTGCTTAATGCTGAGGGTCATGGTTTTCTGTTATGTGTTGAACTCGGCGAATCACCTGTTTCCCCTTCTCCAAATCCTGAACCGTGTTGATTTGCCGCGCTTAAATAGAATCTAGTAAAAATCAATTATTCGATCCGTCCATATCATAGAACACCTTCATCTTACTGACCTTCTCCTCAACTGTACCTGTGATCACCAGCTTCTACAGATATTCATCATTATTTCTAGCAACATTCCTAAAGAACGTTAACATTATTTTTCAGCGTGTATCGAAAGTCTTTTGATATTTTCCAATCCTTGGATGATAGAGACATCGGTGCGCCTTGTGGTCTATGGGATACGGATAATCCACCTTCAAAACCACAAAATTTATCATATTGCATCACATATTTTCCTTACTAAGTATAATATATGTTCTTTCTCAAAATTTGCTGTTTCGCTCAGCAACCATTAGTAGGAGAGCCCTGAATGCATATGTATACGTGTAGGAAAAAGATATTACTTCCAGCTGTTAGCAATTATTACATGGGGCATACGTTATAAAATAGACTTTTACGTTTATATTTACATATCACATAAGCCAGCCGCACTTTCCTATATTCTCGACCGTCCATGTTGGAAAATGGGTGGGATTAAATATGCCTTTTTTCTTTTTTTTTTCATAAACGAATTCCGCGCCAGAGAGCGACTGTACTGCGAGGAAAAACCTCGGGGGGAAACGGGTGCGGATGGAAACATCGCGGTATATTGTAAATATCCTGTTTGAATAAATAAAAATATACAAACGCTTAAATGTTTATTATTATTATTGCGGATTAATCTTAAAAACAAACGTAAATATTATCAAATGAGATGATGAGGTTTCGAATAAAAGCAATTTGTGAAATTTCAAATCCGCACAAACAAGGATATACAAATATCATGTTTGGTGATTTTTGTAAGCTGTATTTTGTATGATTTATGAAAACAATATTTAAGGTAAATTTGCTTCTAAAACGTTGAAATACGTTTTTGTAAACGTACCACTAGAAATTTGGTCAAGGGCAATGATTAAGCATCTTTAGCTTGTGTCTGGGAACTAAAATAAAGTATATCATCTACTGGAAACACCAGTAACTATTTGGTGATTGACTGAACTGGATTTGAAGATATATCCGTTTCGTTCGTTGATTTGTTTTAATTCGTTCGTATACTACCCATCGATACATCCAAATTGCTGATGCAGACATGTTGAAGAGTGTGGTCTGGTGACAATTGACAGTTCACCATAGTACATTTTGAAAATACTACAACATTTAGACAGGTAACAATACTCTCACACACTAGACGTATGTAAATATTAAGATCAGATGAGTTATTTACAGACTGGGATATCTTTGTTTATTTTGTCAGGTATCATTGGGAATCGAACCCGAAATCCCGTAATAAAAACAAGCATTTTACCAACTAGACTTCGGAGGTAGTATTTTAATTAACAAAAAGTGATAATACGATGAAACCGTTTATTTCAAAGCTACGCAAATTTATCTGGAAGATGCATATGCTTCTAACGGTATCTCTAAGCTCTTAGCTATCATTTTAAATCGTGTAAAATCGTCGACAGAGTCAGAAGTAGGCGGTATAGGGTACTAGGGCGAGTATTATGTGAATTTTGTACATGTAATCGATATTATTTTAAGTAGAGTTTAGTACTTGCAAAATAATATATGACATAAAATAACGTAATACACAAGGCTGGAGACTCAGCCATTAATCTTTAAATCCTTAAAATATAATATAAGCACACAAAATATATCGACATAAGAATGATTATTACATAAGATGAATGACTACAAAGTATGACATATAAAAAGAGAGAAGTAAAAATAAACATTTACTAGGATGCAAATTGTAAAAAAGAAACTCAAATTAAGAAAGAAAATTGTGTTCAGTTTTCATTTGGCATTTTATTTTAAAACTAGACATGGCGTCATAGTAAAAAACTCCCGTTTACAAATTTTAACTCCCTTTACTTTTTGTTACAGTAGAACGGATTGTTTTAAAATTGAAAAAAAATAAAAAACGTAACAGTAGGTAACAGTTCCGTCCTATCGCCTCCATCGGGCCGAGGGTTTCATACCTCCGCCGGGGGAACAATACTAAGCTTTGTTTTTGCGTCCTCGTATAAATCAAGAGGCGCGCAGTTTGAAATTATTAAAATAAAACCGAAAAAAGGCATCACAATGAAAGAAATACACGTAGTACAAAAGGGGGGGCGGATTTCGCTTTAAAACATCCGCATTGAAATCCAACGCTGAACTAATACCAGCGAGGGAGGGCCGACTAATGCCAGTTCCCTCTAAAGGAGGTCCCCTACAAACAATTGAGCCTTTTTACAGGACAATTTCGAGTCGGAAAGTATTCCGCGACTATACACAATACCTCAATTGTCAAGCTTCCTTGTTATACGAACACAATAATGATTGTCTAAAGGGTGAAATAACAAGGATGTATTTTTTTCACAGAAAGAGAACGAACAGAATTTTTTAAGAAAGAAAGTTGTATCGAAACGTTGAGAAAATTTAGGAAAAGAAATTGTCAAGACGCAAAAAATAAGTTGCTCATATTTTTGGTGTTTTACTTTCGAAATCTTAACTTCGTTTTTTGAGAATGACGTTTATCGATACAATGTTTAAAAAATTGATAAAGAGTGAGTGTAAAAGATATTCAATTTTATAAATTGGCTTTTCGAAAATTCATATAATTTTACTTGTGTCATTCATGAAGAAAAATTAATGACGAGATATATGAATGTGGTTGAGGTAAAAGTTGTGTGTTGAGGCAGAAAAGTATAGATATCTGTTATATCTATCTACCTCGCATGTATCATACCTATCACGGCGTGATTATATGTATGTACATAACATATGTATGTACATAACATATGTATGTGTATAAAAAAACAAATATCTTTTATCGTTGTTCATAAAAATCCTGAAAAATAATAATTATAATAGAGTAGGAGTTGATAAATCGACGGAACAATTTTGTCAGTTTTTATTTATAAGGTGTTAACATAAGTTGTGTCCGTTTTTTTTTCAATTTAAAAATGAGCACCAAAAGTAAAACAAAATGGTAAATGTTATACGTCATTCGAAAGAAAATTTTCTGTTCTACAAGATATTGTGTTTGCTTTTACGTTACATATATTATTTTATTTGATTACAAGCCTTCAAAACGGAATGTCAAGACGACGAAAGTGAGCATTTTCGATACCTCCTTCTGTTCGCGTTCAATGGAGGGAATAAAGCTGCCAAAACTGCTCGCGATATTTGCGAAGTGTACGGTGAAGATGCTATGAATTAAAGGACAGCTTGTCGATGGTTTTTACGTTTCAATGACGGTAATTTCGACCTGAAAGACATGGAGCGTTCCGGACGACCAGTGGACTTATAACATTTATCATTTTGTTTTACTTTTGGTGCTCATTTTTAAATTGAAAAAAAAAAATGGGCACAACTTATGTTAACACCCAATAAAAATAAATTTTATTCGTAAGCGATTGTCATTTTCGTTATAATGACAATCATAGTTTTTTTTTGCTTTGTAGTTGACGTTTCATATTTACATACAAGTATTATAACTAGAATCCGTATATAAATAATTTATACCTATATCCAACTACATGATTGTTATATTATTTTAAATTCGACCACCATAAAAGGATGCCGATGAGTGGAATAAGTAAATGATGAACTTTAAAAGAAAATCTTTTATTTTTTATACATATATATATTCGACCCGCGTGTCCTGTATTCAATACATCTCCACCTGCTCAATTAGCCACGGAGATATATCTCATGCCCGCATCTCACGCCGTCTGGTGCGGGGTCAATTTCAGTCACCGAGTAACGAAGTATCCTCGAGTTCCTTGCGCCTCGTTTAATCCTTTGTACATGCGGTTTCACTTCTCATTAGTGGGCCAGGTGGATTTGAAATTTCGTCGCTAAGTTGATGGGTCAATGTATGCTTTAAAAATCACCGCAAAGAGCTTGATTTGAATATGAAAAGAACCTCTTCATGTCTTATGCGAGCCTGATATCGTGATCGTGTGTGTATTTATTTATATTACGTTTTTTTTTATTTGAAGAATTTGATCACATATATGCCAGATCTTTATAAATTAAATTCCAATTGAGAAAATATAAGTGTATTGTTACGACAACTGTATTCTAACTCGCGGGTTGTGGGTTTGATTCTCGTTAGTGCGCAATAGAAAATAAAAGTTTTGTATTTGGTTTTCACTTAAGGTCTCTTTAACATATTTCTGGTTGGTTGAAAGATATTTGCACATAGCAATAAACTAGAAAAGTAAAATACGGTACAGTATTTAATTTAAATTTAATGCTCACTTGAAATACTTTGAATACCTACACATAACGGTGTAAATTATAAAAATTCAATTGCACGATCAATAAATAACCAATTTACCATTTGATAATATCCGTGGCCTTCTTAAACTTGTGACATTTGTTTAAGAAGGCCACGAAAAGGATTACATGTTTGATTTCCGTTGATATACCGTTTTTTTTAAACGTTCTAGTTTGGTTTTCACGTAAGTTTTTTTACGTATTTTTGGTTGGACGTCAGAGATTGTCACATGTCAATAAGCTCACCAATTGGGATGTATACAAAGAAAGTGTAATACAACTGATTGACAAAATTTAACATATTCTGAGAATTTCCGGTTTGAGTTTTCTCCCTTAAAATATTATGTCGTTGTTGACGTAAATAATTATATTTCACAATAAATCTTTTATTTAATTATTTCCCATATATCTAACTACTACTTCACATAATTGGAAAATACGTTTATCCTGAATATGGCTTATGAATATTTTTTTTCTGCCGACTAGAGAAACCTTTAATTTAACATCCCTTTAAATAATTAGGATATATCAGTATAATAAATCTAGAAATGGATAACTTTAATTTTGTAGACAATTTGAGATGAAGATGTTGTTTTTATCACTGATTAATTTTATAGCAGAATTCACAGTAAGTTAACTTACGAAAACTTGTCTTTCAAACGTTCGAAATATCTTCGTATTACCGTATTATTATTATAAATAACTATGTAAGTATGTTGTAACTCAGTAATGTTGTGCCTCTACGGGTTATAATATATGTAATATGAAATAAGGCATGTGAACACCATGGCAAGTGCTTGGATACTTTATATTTTTATTATTATAATCATATTTAAATGACCATGCGCTGCTTGCTTATGGAACGAATGCCGCCGCCGCCGGTCGACCGCCTCATTTACATTTCGTACGGTTTCCAACATATTCCTAGATTTTTTCAAGATCCTGATACATACTGTACGAAAATATAAAACTTCATCTATTTATATGTACATACTTTAGAAAACTAGACTACAATTCAAGAGTAAGGTTGAAGAAAGAATGGAATGAGAGATTTGAAAAAAATCTGAGAGAAATTTTCATTTAGAAATAAACATGAGAATTGGGATATAAAAATGCTCTTATCAAATTAAATGCACTTTTAGATTTTGTGTTTATCAACTACGTGTTTTATAAAAAATCCTTTATTTCACTTTCGTTGAACACAATATAACCTCGTTGACTTATTACCATGACGTAATATCTTCCAACTTATCACACATATCTTAAAGAGGTTTTAAATTAAAACTAGACTTGTATATGATAAAAGTATATGATAAAAGGGAATCGAGCCCTTCTCCCCCGAACAGAATACAGGTGTCTTAACAATTAGGTCACTGAGGTCTTATATCAAATAATTTCTGATATTTGATCTTATTCAAGTATATTAAAAATATACTTTAAATACTCTCATTCTCACACTTCATCTTAAGGATAAGTTTATTACAATACTGGAAAGTATGTGTAATAATACCTTTTTATCTTTAAGTTGTTCAGAATAGTGCGGGGTTTTTACCTATGTAAAAAAATAAGAGCGATCATTTGTTCTTCCCGTTTGTTGTAAAATATGGTATCCATAAAACTTAAGGCTCTGATATTTTACGACTTAACGTCAAATTTGATCATCATAGTATTAAACAATAAATTAACTAGTCCCCTCGAGCGTTTGAGGTTAAATTTCAAAAACAAAAACAAAACCGATCTAATTTATCTCAAAAATTTCGTTGAAAATCTAAAGAATCTATCCGCTGCAGTGTTAGCAAATAGCTCATTGGTCGTAAACCATTTTTTGGAAGAAAAAAAAGGTATTGATTTCTATAAACATATGAAAGCACTTTTTAATTTTCAGTAATAAGAAACACAAATTATCAACATTTTAATTAAGTAATTTGAAACTATTAAACAAAAAGGGAGCCAGCCATAGAATTGTTTTTTTCCGTATGATATGAAATTTGACAATAATCATTGATAGAAGTTTTTCTAAATTACATAACTTTTTTTCGTTCTATCTGAACATTGATCTCGACCAATTGAATTATTATTATAAATTTTACTCTACAGAAACAAATGCGCTCGATCTTTTCCGGACAATATTAAGAAATTAATATACGAGTATATAGATTCGTTAATATTTCAGATATTTTAATAATTTTCGTAGTAGAAATAAAAATAATATTAGGGTTAATTTTGATAGAAATTTTAAAAAGAAACTTTTTTATTTCGCTCGAATTCCATTTATTTCGCATCTCTAAAGGGTAGGTAAGTGATCAAATCCTTCGACTTTTGCCTTTATGAACCACTTTTAAAAATACTAAGGTTAACAAAATACAAAATCTATAAGAAAGTCCGAACGAAAATAGTCCTTATTGATTTTTTGCACAATTTCTCAGTATTCAACCCCGTTAAAAATGTCTTTGGATATAAATCATAAAATAGGAGGGGTGCTAGCAATAATTATTTTCGACGGACGTTCGAAGGGCCAGATGCGAAAGAAAGTAAAATATATATTTTATATTTGTATTTTAAGATTTTTTTTCAATCCGGGGATCCAGGTAAATGCCGTTTCCCTGGCATTATTAGCTACCGCCAAAAAGGCGAATTCTTCTTGAAACACTCGCATTCCTAAGCGTACCTCCAATTTATTTATTTTTTCTTCTTTTTCATACCTGCCCTCTGCCGCCCCTTTAACGATATTGAAATATTTTTGAATTAATAAAACATATTTCAAACGCTTGTAGGTAGGTACTACGAACTTAGGGTGTTTTGAAACAATACTACGAGCCAGATACGCGTAGCAGGAAATTAATATTAAAATTTAAGCATGCATTATTGGTTTGAAATATTTTTTTTACACTAAACAAACATTGAAATTCTTTGTTCGCAAAATTTGTTTGGTGATCTATATTTTTTTTCCTTTTTTCAAGAGTTTGTAGCTTATTTGATTAAATATATTAAGTTTGTCATTAAGTTAAGTTTTTTTGGTACTTTATATTAAAGAAAAATATTCAGTTAAAAATCATTGTTGAATAAATAATTTTAATTGAATAGAAAGTTGATATTTTTTTAAAGTTTGTCCTTATTAATAAGGTGTTAAAATTATGAAAGCATATATGATAAGCTTGCTGAAAGCTTTCTAAAAAAATGGCACTAACGAGAATTGAATCTGCCCTCAAGTTGGAAGATATACGTCTTACCAACTAGACCATTGTGGTCATCTTATAACTATAACATTAATCAGATATATCAATATATAAGGAGCCAAATATATCCTGTAGAAATGCATGCCCTGAGAAGAATACATGGGGAGACAATATACTCGTATGACAGTATACTGAATGAAATGATTAGGGATGAAAGTGTATTTAAGGCTGGTGTTTTAAATAAGATGAAGAAGAAATGGATTGGAAATGTAGAACGAATGAATGAAGAAAGACTTACAAAATATAGTTAGATTAAGTGAATGATATTTTTAAAGAGTCCGATAAGTTGCAGGAGTTGCATAAGAAAGTGCATGGATATGAAAAAGTCAAAGTATGTGTTGAAAAAATAGCGTTGTGTCCTCTCTACCTAAATAATAAAATGGCGTGATAGTATATATGTATGTAGAACATATAGTTGTAATGAACATCACATATTATCAGATCACGACTAAATAGATAATGATCTTCATTTTTATTAAAGTTGAGATTAAATTTTAAATAAATTATATAAATCCTACTTCTAAATTAGGAGACCAATAACACACATAAAAGGAGAAGAAAACTATGACATAAAAAATGTACGACAATCGGTTGTGCAAGCTATTAAGGGCACGCGATCGCCCCAGGCCGGCATCCGACCTGTCATGGGCAGATCATCCATCCACCCCGATATATTCAACATCCACCATCCAAAGCCACCCCCCAGGACCGATCCAGACTACCCGCCACTGTAAGGGGTTGCTCCTAACATCCTGTAGGTACACCGAATGATATCTGGGAACGCACTTCAAATTATGGGTATACTGACTTTGATCTGATGCCTATTCAAAAGTATGCGTCGTTCTCATAGTATGGTCATTATATTTTCTAAAAAATATGAACATAATATTGAAAAGAAAGAAATTAATTTTAGATAGGGAACAAGGTAGGTAAATGGAGCACTGTATGTTATATGCAACAACATCACTTTATCAAAAGTGACAAAATTGAATCTCAATATATAAAAGAAGGTGGAATAAAGAAATCAGAAATTAATACATGGATCAAATTGGTGCCTGAAGTAAAGTGAGAATGGTAGCTTGAAGATGATTTGGACGTATTAAGAGAATGTATCACCAAGCAAGTATACAACGCAGAAGAACAAGATGTGCGTGCAAGAGGTAAACTGAGGAAAACGTGGCCTGCATCAAGTGTAACAAGAACTGTATAAAGGTAATGTGAGATGTATAAATAAAACAAGATTGATCATGACGAGATATATGACTAGGAAGGAGGTGAAAGTTATGTGTATTGTATTCTATTGTAAAATACTTTCATTGTATACAATGCAACCTGACAGGCTTATTGTCATTGTGGCAATATTTTACAAAAACCAGATAGATGTTTACAAAGGCCTTGAGTGAAACCAGACTGGAATCCTTAAGAAATATCTGGATTCCAACGGAAATCGAACCCGCAACCTCCGGGCTGGGAGACAAACATCTTACCAACTAGACCACAGGCCGTGTTTGGATAGAAAAGTTTAGAGGTCTGTTCTCTCTAACTACCCTGCAAGGGGCACGGCGTGATGATATAATTACATATATGAGTGGAACAGAAGTGAAATATGTGTACCGCGAAATAATTATGTGGAGATATCTTCTACCTGCCTACTCCATTACGGGTATGGCACGGCAGTGATGATGATGTCGGAATAAATAATAAATTACATTTAAAAACTTAAAATATATGTGTAATTGTTCTATAATAAATGTTAAATACATACCTACTTACCTACACTACACGACATTTCTCTGTTAGGGTTAACAGAGAAAAAAGTGCAAGACTTTACTATCAAGACACACATCGATTGCCTCCTCTATATTCATACACATTCTCATACAGTTCGTACGATTTATCTGTCTTTTTTCAAAACATTATTCAATTGATCTAACCATACTTTTTCATAAAACTTCCATTATGTACAGTTTACCGAGCAAGATAATTGCCATATGGCAACATATTCTAGCCAACCTGAAATATCTTCGAGTCAAAACTACCTTGAACTCTTTTCAAAAATATAGTTAACAGCGGGAAGACAATATTTAGTATTATATGTCAAACCCAGAAGACAATATTTAGTATTACTAACTCCGATAATAACATAGATTTCCGCAACATGTGTTTCTATCTGCCATCTCGAGGCTATCTTCGTGTAAAAAACTTCAGCTTGTTACGAGAGCGCAATGCTTACGTCTAACTGGTGTCACGTTTCATTAGAGGTGTATGTGATCTATTGACCCAAATGAAAAAAAAACAATGAGGAAAGAAATTTTAGCTTATGGCTTTATTTCTGTTTAGTTCAATCCTTGATTTATCCACCGACATATGGAAGATATCGATATCGGAAAAGTCATTCAACAAGATCATTCCGTGTGCGAGTGGTGACGCTGTTAACTACTTAATGAGTGAACATGTCGCCGAAAACATTCATTATTCATGATTCCGCAAATCATTTTTCGTTAATTGTTTGTCAGTCAAAAGAGTTTGCTATTTTTTCTAATAACATTTATATATGAACATTAATAAGTAAAATGCATACTCTGCAATAAAGATATGTATACAGACATATCTAATGTAATAAGTGGAATATCGAGTGCTACAAAGTTAAAGCCGAAACCTTTGATAAATTTGATAATGCTTCTTTATTTATTTGCATCGTACGAGCAAGAAATATTTTTTATAATTTCAAGTCAGGAGCGTTCCGTCCTGCTCGGAGTGCCGAATCCGCCTGTCGCGCGCAAACTCTGCGTCGCCATGACAATAAGGCGGGCACGTGATGGTTGCCATGACGACGCATATTCTCTTCTCGCTCACACGTCTAAGAGCCGGGTATGCCTGTCCCTCACGCACCGCCCGAGTGCGAGATATATAACGCATGCGCGTCAAAGTGCGTCCCTCTCTGGCGCGATAATTTTCCCTTCACATCGGTGAAAATTCGTCCTACTCACTTGTTCATATGAAAGTCTTTATGCAAAAATTATCCAAGCATAATCATTTTTATTTATTTTTAAGTTAATTTTATTCAGTTCGTTCTCAATGTTCAAGTTGAACTTACCAAGAAAAACCGTCGATTTGAATATACAGTGTAAATGTGCGTGACAAGCGGGGTATAGAAAATATAGTTGAATAATGTTTTGAAAAAAGGAAACTTTTACATTTCCGAGATATTGTAGGAGTTTTATGAGAAGGTGTATAGATGTAAAAAGGCGAAATATGTTTGTCAAGAAAGGAATGTCTGACGCTCTGAACTCTCTGTCTACCCCGAATAGGAAACGACGTTATAGTGTATATAATTCCAGTATTCGTTGCACTGGAGAATTTTATATTTTTTTTAGTCTCGCAGCGAATTTAACGTAGAAATTGTTGATTACTCATTTGAAAAAAATATTTAAAAATTTCACGTAGAAATTGTTGAGTACTCACGTGAAACAAATCTTAAAATGTTTTCCTACATATGCATATTGAATAATAATGGTGACAATCTCCGTGGTCCAGATGATAAAACGCTCTTCTTCCAGCCTGAGGGTTGCGGGTTCGATTCTCATCTACACCCAGGTTTTCCAAAAAAAGGTGCGTTACTGGTTTTCAATTAATGCTTGTTTATTATCTTTCTGATTGGTTAAAGATATTGCCATAAAGTAATAATCTCACCATGTTGTACTTTATACAACAAAAGTTTAACAAAATTCAATTAATTTATTCTTACGGCACCCAAGTATAATATGGTTATAGAGTACAACAATAAATATATGAATTTTTTTATCAAGGAATGACACCACTTTATCACAGGCCTTGCCTAGTGAAGCGGTTCTCTAAATCCTCAAGATCGAGGGTTTTTAGCACTATTAAGTAGAAAGGCCCGCATTTACATTAAATCTATGTAAATTTTAGGTAAACTGTTTTGTGGAAATTAAAAATGACAAATCTAACAATAAATTTTAAGAGATATTAAAATAAATTAACTATCAATATTTTTATTTGTGAAACAAATTAAGTAGTAATTAAGAGAAAAAAAATTAAACATTACC